>VWZP01006525.1:633291-958464 GCA_013396995.1 Dicaeum eximium | reverse complement strand
GTGGGTGCAGAAAATAAAGGCCATATTCTTTTATCTGGAGTACTACAAGCATCTACTCAGTGTAACAGATACTTTTTGTGCTTCAGGGAAAAACGTGTTCTCTGCACACTGAGGGATCCCGAGGCGTTCCCTGCCCCTCTCCCGGCCCAAGCACCAACCTTTGCCATAAATCAGTGACTCAGAGTCACGCTGGCTCCTTGCAGGAGTGACAAACTCTTTGCAGGGCCCTGAGGCAGGACACTCTGTTCTGGTCCATGACGGACAGACAGAAGCCAGACGCTACATTCCCACGGGGGCATTTAAAAACACCCAACCTCCTCCCGCTCCGCCTCACCCAAAGGAAAGCCGCTCGGAAGAAGAGGTTTGTAACCAAGAGAAACTAGAGCCGTAAACCTTCACCTCTGACTACTACTATTACTACTACGTGGAGACGTGTTTACAACTCAAACTGCATAAACCAGAGAAATCCCGTGTAGTTACACAATACCTTCCCATCACCCGCCTGCATTTCCCCATCTCGTTGTAAGGCACAGGGCCGAAGCCCCGAGTCCTACCTTGCGCGGGGCTCAGGAACACGAAACCCCAGGCACTCGCAGGCCCGCGGCACAGCCCAGCCCTGCCAGCCAAACCGCGATCTCCCCCGAGACTCTTTATTACGGCTGATTTTCCGCTGCCTTCGGTCGGATTTAAACCGAGCCCGTGTCCCCAGTCCTGGCACAAGGCAGGTGTTCACTACGCGGACAACTCAAATTCGGACAAAACCTAGAGATAAATAAATACAAATAAAATAAAACAAGAGGGGCGCAAGCGGCAGCCGGGAGCTACCAGGCTAGGCGTGGACTAGGCCGGGCTCACAGGGAGCCTGCATCTCAAGGGAGCGCAGCCGGCTCGGGCCCCCGCCACCCTCGCCGGTCCAGTCCGTGTCGGTCCAGTCCGTCCCGGTCCATGCCGTCCCGGTCCGTGTCGGTCCATCCCCTCCCGCCCCTCAGGCCCGGGACACGCACTCACCTGCAGCCGGCGGAGCTGGCGGGGCCGGGCGCGGGGCGGGGCGCGCGCAGGAAGCGGCCGCGCGGCGTCCGGCGGGAGCGGCCCTGAGGGGTCGGGGCCTACGCCTGGTTGGAAAAGATGTGCCCGGTCATCGAGTCCCACCCATGGCTGAACACCACCGTGTCAACTAGAGCATGGCACTGAGTGCCACCCCCAGTCTTTCCTGAAATACCTCCAGGGACGGTGACTCCACCACTTCCCCGGCCAGCCCGTTCCAATATGTGATCACCCTTTCCGTGAAGAAATTCTTCCTAATGTCCAACCTAAACCTCCCCTGTTGCAGCTTACGACTGTCTTCTTGTCCTATCATTGGGGGAAGAGACTGAGCCCCACCCGGCTAGAACCTCCCTTCAGGTAAAGACAGAAAAGGTCACCCTGTTTGTTGTTACAGGGTTTTCTCCCATTTCTGTGAGCAAACACACAATGAGATGATGAAAGATAAAAACTAACACATATTTATTAAAACAATCAGTATAATAGTTCCATGTTTACAAAACAGTGATCAGGCAGGTAAAGTGCTGCAGAATACTTAAATACGGACATTTTGTAATTCTCCAGTTTCTGGTTGCCCGGGTGGGGGCTACTCACAGACTGAGACGCCGCTCATGTGCTGAGAACAGACGAGGAGACCACAGGGATTTGTTCAGAAGGCTGGGACAGCCTGGCAAAAGTGCAGAACGAACACAGAACAAGTAGAACGAGTATCTCTTCAGATCCTGTTACTTTGGGTTACAATTATTTAACCTCCTCTGCATAGAACAGTATTTTTTTCCACTAACAAACACAAGAATGATCAGTACGTGTGTGGTACGTACGCATGGAAAATCCGTGTGCTGGAAACGGGTGGTTTTGCACTGGATTTGACACACCAAAGGCCACCAATCTGATGGTGATCCTGTCACTCATGTACTGACACAAGGGGAAATTTTCCAAGGATGAAACAGTGCCCTGCATCCCTGCCCTGACATACGTCCTTTTCTGCCATCAGGACACGTGAAGAAGCCACTGCAAGGCACAGGAGGGTGAGCCCTTTGCTGCCAGGTACGAGCACACACCCAGCACAAGCAGCACAGATCCAGGGCAGGATCACACACTGCTACCCCATGGCACTGGCTCAGACTATGCCCTCTACGCTGCCCGTGTGCCTTTTGACTGGAAATCCCAGGCAAGCAGGCTTTCCATGGAAAAACCAAAGCGCTGTATTGCCTTGTACCCCCCTGCCTGTCTTCCTGCCCACGCATTCAGTTTGAAGGATGGGAAGGTGACAACAGTGCTCGGTAGGAAAGACCTGTAGATCATTGTGACAGGAATTTGTAAGGAACTGCTTTTTCGTGGCTGCTGCTATAATACAGCAAAATGAAGTTTTCTCAAGGGATTTCCAGCTGAGGGCAGTGTGGAAAGGATCCACAAAGGAGAGAAACATTTTCTTTGTGTTTTGCTGGTAAACTCCTGGCAGTGGAATGTGTTGTGTCCAAGCAAAGTGCTTCTTACATGTGTTGTGTGGAAGGGAAGAGATAATTTCCTGCAGAAAATTAGACATCTTTTTACTACCTGAGGAAAAATATTAAATGTTACAGAATTACATCCTTCCCATTACCCAGTATTTAGGGGCTTGAATGTAATTGACTACCATGACGGCAGAAAAAAAAATTCTAAAGACACTCAGATAAGTAACTATGTCCCTAACTTTAATGACTTACTTGTTCAAGTTTTGGTTGGTTTTTCCTTTTAAAAAAAAAAAAAAAAAAAAAAAAAAAAAAGAGACTCATACTGGAGAAAAATCAATCTATTTACCTGTCTTGAAACCAGAAAATGGGTAATTTACAAAAAGTCTGAGAAACTCCTCCAACTGCTTTTCTTTCTGATCTAATCTATTATTCTAGAAGAGTGCCCCTGTGCTACATACTTTCATAACCACAAGTATTTTTCATAAAACAACAATAAAGTGCACGCTGTTACAATGCCACCATTGACAGCCAGCTAGTCTGTCCTGCCAATCTGCTCCAGAAAAGCCTGTGAAGGACTGCTCCCTCCATCCCTCCTCTCCCTGTCCCACAGCCTGTTTCCCCTTCTGGCACCAGTACTCCTGGACAAGGAAGCACACAGTTGTCTGGGTGTCCTACAAAGTTTCATCAGCAACTTGGATTTGTACTCTTTTAACTGCACAGATTGTCCTAAACATGTGGCAAGGAAATGAGGCTTTTAAGTAACCTGAGAACTTTTTTCAGTCACTGATTTTCCAACAAAAGCTTTTTTTAATTTTGGTTGGGTATTTGATTTTTTTGTTCATTTGTTTTTTCCAAATGAGAAGAACAACCTGGTGAAAGCTAAAGAAGAAACTTAGCAACTAATGCTGTGGAAGTGTTGTGGGCCATTTTTTCTAATGATTTCCAGAAACTCAGGTGTTGAGATATTGTAATATTGAAAGCTGCATCTTGTGGGATCTATATCCAGCATCCACTTATTTCATAATGTATTTGATAATGAAGGCACAGGCTTACCCTTTTACTGGTAAAGGACAGCAAACACAGTCAATAATGCATTACTGACACAAAAAGCACAAGCAGCAATAAAGCTAGTGTCAAAACATCTCGGCATCCTTCCTTTTGCTATATTCTTTTTGGCCATCTGCCTATTTTTCCACTTCAAAAGGAAAAAAAAATACAAAATTAAATTAATTTCAAACACAGGTTTACCTACACATATATGTTAGTGGAAGATTTTTATCATCTGTTGCTGTACTTTTTGAGGGTCCTAGATGACAGTATTTACCTCTTCAAATGCCAGCAAATGGAAATACTTACTTGAGTAGTAGTAGCAGCTGACATGGTCCCTCAACTTTGCTAATGGTTTACATCACATTAAAAAACTAGCTTTATTTCTTCCTATTTTTCTTGCATAACTATTACTTGGTATTGCAATGCCGTTTTGTCACAGATGAACAAAAAAGCCCTAGAAAAATAAGTTATCTGCTTGAGATCCCATGCCACTCACTCAGCATGTGTGGACTTTAAACTGGCAAATAATTTAAACAAGTTCTTTTTTTGTTTTAAATTATATGCCAAGAAGAAGATTCTGAGTGTCTTCTCTAGCAACTGACCTCACCAAATGCTTCTAAATATATTAAAATAATCACCTTGCAACACAACTTTTATTGCAAGTGGAAGCAGCTATCATGGGAAAAATACCAAACCAAAACCTACAGAATCTCAAATTAAGGAAGTGGCACCTAAAAAGCCTTTATGCTTTTTTTTTTAATCGCTAATCTCTACTCCAAACAATAACTACTCTCACCTGCTCCCAAAACGGTTCTTCAGTGTACACAATATTAACTTTTAGACATAAAGATTCACTGGCTGACTTCACATGGGCAATACTGCCAAGGACCAGACTCCATCAAGGAACACAGCAGGTGGTCAGTCATATAACATGCCACTTTACAACTCTACAGGCCTACAACAGCAAAAAACTTGGAAATGCATCACCATATCCAAAATAATTCAAAGGTTTTAAGTATGAAATCTAGGGGTTTTTATAGTGTTGCACACATATTTAAACTTGAGTTCTGCCGGTTAATGTGTTTTGTATATAGTAGATGCACTGCACATAATGGTAGCTGCAGGGATCCATACTTGTTGGTAGTATTGAAGGAGGTGAGATACAGTCTATCTCACTGCAGCCCTCTGATAACTTGCCCTCACAATATGAGTCATTAATTGTATTACATGATTGGAAAACTAGAGTAAATAAACTGCTGATATTAAAATTTGGCTCAGGACCCCAAAATAGATGGTTGGCAAAAAGGTAAAAGAAACCTCTTCCCCAACTGTTTTGAACAACTGACTTCCACCACGCATCTGCAACCAAACAGTGGATAGATAATTCATTTCCATGCTATTACATTGAGGTATAACTACCAGAAACATTAAACTATCAGTATTAGCTGATACTTATCCAGTTAATTCACTCTGAATAAGGGAAATTATTACAACACATCTACAGGGATAGTTAAAGCTTACAGCTCAGAATTTTCTTCTTTTTTTTTTTTTTTTTTTTTTTTTTGTGTTTTATTTTTAATTTCTTCTGTGTTACCAGCTGCAAATTCAAGGTTAATGACTTCCAAGCAGATTTGAAAGGAAGCCTGAAGACTTCTTCTTTTCCTGGGATTCTGATTCTTGACTTTGTGAGAGTCCCAATTCTTTCTCAATCTGCTCTAGCTCAGACTGGTCAAGCAGTTCAAAATCATCAGCTTCTTCTGTGTCTGTCTCCTCGCTCAGACTGGGCGCTGCCTGTGAGGGAGCTTGCTGTAGGGACTGCAGCTGCTCTTTGATGGCAGCAGACACCGCAGCCGTGATGACATCGCCAGCAATTCCACTCATCAAATGAAAGGTTTGGTCACTGGTCAAAGGCAAGGACAGCCCTGCAGTGGATGGTCTCTCTTTACTCTGTCTGGAAGCGTGATCCACCTTGACATCAGTTTGCTCTTTCCTTCGTTTTTGCTGGGCGGGCAGACCGATGCTCGAGTCATCGTCATCGTTTGTGCCGGCACCATTCTCTAAAGAGGGAAACTCTAAAAGGTCTCTAGCGAAAGCTTCTTCGTGATCACTAGGTCGGTCAAAATCTATTTCAGGGTTAGCAGAAGAAAACAGTGTTAGCACTCACAAAAGGTTTCCCAAAAAGGCAGCCACATGTAACAATGCAAGTAGCAAGTGTTCCTCTGAATACGTTTACTAATCCCTACTCTAGTAGTTCTCTACTAGAAGGAGCTTTGTGTGACATCTAAAACAAAATGGTTTTGAGGTCATAAGTCTAGAACCACAAAGCAGCTGATATCACCCTAACTATTTCAACAAAATAACTTTTTAAAGCTATTTTTTTAGGTATCTATCTGTAATGAAACAACCCATGCAAGTCTTCAGCACAGCTATTTCTAAATATACCAAGCACATGGAGTCCTAAAATTTATTTTTCCTCACAATACATATAAACTACAAATATGTAAACGTGTAAGGGTGTGTTACGACCTTTTAACATGCATATGGAATAATAAGAAGAATGTTTATCTGTTTAAATAAAGATATAAAACCAATGTAAAGACTAGTTTCTTTTTCCTCTCCGGCCAATGCTTGTATTAAAAAGGAAACAGAAAAAGGAAACTCTACAGATGATCAGAATTGTTTCATGTTTTCAAGAAGATAAAAAGCAGGATATAATCAAACACTAAATTTTAATGGTTGCATTAATGAATGACACAGCATTTGTTATTAGAAATGTGTAAAACATACTGTGGAGTACATGGCCAGGGGAAGAGGCCTAAATCAGCACAAGCAAATACTTTCATCAAGTATTTGAATGAGAAAGTAAAAAAGTAATCAGTTTGAACTTACTTTCTATGACAACAAGCAATAGGAGCTTGTTGTAGGAGCATTCATAAGAGTTAAGGAAATAAATCCTAAAAGTAACTCATATGTCATTTTCTCAATTTTCTTTAGGAAGGACAGGCTGGGAAGGTGAGGAGGAAGGGTTGTGCTGCATGCAGAGTGTTGCCTCGAATGCACAGAGCTTTGACAGGAGATGAGCCAGTTCTCAGATGCATCCCATTTGGTCTTGCACTTCTGTGTACCTCCCATTTGCTGAAATGCTCCATGGAGAAGAAGAGTGGATGTCACTTTTCACTTAACCAGGCTTCAAATAGAGTTTCCCACATGATCCTTACAGGCAGGCTGATGAGCAAACAGGGTAAGGGAATTGTAAGGTGGGTGGAAAAGTGGCCAGACTGTGGGGGTCAAAGGCTTCATCAGTGCCACAAGGTGCAGCTGGAGGCTGGTTATTGGTGTCTGTCACAGGGACTGAAACCAGCACTGTTCAAAGTTTTTATTAATTACTTGGATGACAGGCTGGAGTGCACTCTCCAAGTTCATGGGCAGAAAGGAATTGCTGTGGGGCAGGTGTATTTGATATTCTGGAGGTCAGGATACCCTCAGAGGGACCTCAACAGGCTGGAGAAAGGAACAGGCTGAAAACGAACATTATTACATTCAACAAAAGCAAATGTGAAGTCTTGCATCTGGGATGGAATAACCTGTGCAGCAGTACAGGCCAGGGGCAACAAGAAAAGCAGCTTTCCAGAAAAAGATCTGTGGGCAGTAAGTCAGTGGTATGCCTTTGCAGCCCTTGCAAGGAAGGCCAACCACACATTGAGCTGTAGTAGCAAAACTGAAGGCAGAAAGTCAATGGAAGGGATTTTCCTCCTCTATTCAGCAACTGAGAGTACATAATAAAGTATTTGCCCGATTTTGATGTCTCCAGTTCTAGACAGACAATGGCATACAGGAATGGATCCCCTGGAGGGCCAGCATGATTGTTTAGGGGGCTAGAGAACAGGATGAATATAGATGCTGAGAGAATGGGCCTTGTTTGGCCCCAAGAGAAGGTGGCAAAGGAGGATCAGTTTAACTACTGAATGGGAAGGTAAAGAGAAGATGGGCCTGACTTATAGAAGGTGCACAGTGAAAGGATCAGAGTAAACTGACACACACTGGAACATGAGGAATTTTGACTCACTATAAGAAAAAATCCTTTTCATCATGAGGGTAAGCAAATATTGAAAAAGGCTTTCCAGGAAGTTGCTGAATCTCTACCACTAGAGGTGTTCAGAATTCAAGTGGTCACAGCCCTGAGAAACTTCATAAAGCTTTAATGAAGAGCTTTAAACCTGCTTTGGATAGCAAGATAGATGAGATGAATGACAATTGCTTTTTACAACTTACGGTTCTGTGATCATACAATGCTGTCTATTTACAACTTGAAATATTAGGAAAATAACTGAAATTATTAATTTGTCCTGTAGTACCATCCTGCTTGTCATTTACAGGGAACTTTTCCTAGGAAAAATGCAAGATGAGCAGAGCAACAGATCCACAGGTGAAATTACACAAAACTACTGTTGTCCTTAATCTGTATTCCAGCAAAGTGTTTACTGATAGCTTGATCTGTAAAAAGTAAGAACTTTTTTCTTGTCAAGATCAAATCAAGTGCTTGAGAACCTTTTCCTAGCCTAAGTCTTCATAGGATCATTGCTGGCTGTCTTCATTTCTAGTAGTAAAACCTGATAATATTTTCTTTAATTGGCTGTTTAACAAGTCAGTGTGTTCACTGTTTCTTTCTCAGCTTTTATTTGCTTAGCTTACCCACAAAAGCATTGGTAGCAATTTTAAAATGTTTACTTGCTTAAATGGTTTGGTAGAAGAGATTGCTACATCTCTCATGTATTGAATGTATTGGTTTTACCCAGCACTGCTTATTTATTTAGACTCTTGCTGATGTACTTTAACATTTTTAAGATGAGGACAGTTCTTACACAAGATGTATCCAAAATTATACAAAACACTAAGATTAATCTTAAATTTGTTTTAGAGAGAAAAGTTACAACCCCAAAACCTTCTGTCCTCAAATTGTCTAATAACTCTGAGGTAACCTGAATGTCTGGAATCCCCTGATGATGCAGATGAAGCTGTTACATACCGTCAGATGTGTCTGTCTGTGGAGAATACCCCTCGGATAAGTTAAAGGTCCCATTATCGGTCCAGGATACTTCTGAGACATCTGTGTCCGACACTGACAGCTCTTTGGCAACAATTGTAGGACTAACCTACACAGAAAACAGTCCCATACATGCTATTATTATATATTTTAAAAAATCACACTACAGAAAGCCAATGCTTAGAGACTGAAAAAAAAATCCCTTTTGTATGTCACAGCAACATAAATCACCTCCTATTTATGCCTTGATTGAAGAAACATGAAAATACTATACAATGCTTAGAAGTGAAGCATCCCTTTTTGTAATAACTAAAGGCTGTATTATACTGAAGAAGCATAGAAAATTCCAGTTATTGATACTGAAAGTAATCCTACTGTAATGAAAGCAAAATGAGCCTGCAAATACAAAATATACATAATGTAACAAAATGAGCAAACTTGGACCAGAAAAACCAGCCCAGTATCTATAAGACCATAAAAAAATTAGCTGAACAAAAAAATCATTATCCTTTACCAATTTATTGAACAATAGTTAATTATGTCAGCTACAAATTTTTATCCCATGGGATATATATTTTTTTTCCCCCAGCACAAAACCACCTCCAAAGCAATCACTGTTGAAGTTAGGCTTTATACACTACTGATCAAACACAGCATAATAATTCCTATTAAGATGATTTTTTAAATATCAACTGGCATTCTGATTATAACAGAAAAACCTTTGCCATGTAGTCCTTTAGAATACTAGGAGAAAAATGAGAAATTTGAGTGTTTTCATAAATATCTTGAAGAATTTTATAGATAATATACCTATTTGCACCATCATTGAAAATTATTAGACAAGTGATTACAAAAATATCCGACAAATTATGTAGGTTTTCTATTAATGTTTCCCTTTTGTATTTTACTCAACTGCAATTTCACTGTTGGAAATAAAAGTAACCACCTTTGCTTTCAAATATTAATTCTATCTAATTAATGCTTTTAAATATTAATTCTACAGCCAATACAAAGTAAACACATTCTTAGCTCAGTAGGCCAATGAAACCATTACCTTGAAGGCCAGAAGTCACAAATGCAGTAGGTTGATTAGTATAAGGCTAAAGGTGGAGACTATGAATCACTTCTAAAGCATACCGCTTAGTTCAGGAACACAGCCTCCTGGGGAGGTCAAAAAAAGTCTTCCATAGAAGAACAGAGACAGCAATCTAGATAGCCTCCCATTATCTATATAGATTTTAAAAGCAAGACAGGGCTGACTGAAAAGAAGTCACCTTAGGACACAGAGCTGATATGTCTAATTCACTGTCATCTTCTGTGGGTTTTGTTTTTGCTGTTTCTGAAAGAAAAAAGATATATTTTTTATCCTACTCATGACAACAGATTTCCAGGTTCAGTGTGTGTTCTCTGTCACTTCTCTGTCAGCTTGTGTAGCACAATAACCTCCAACCTGCAGACACAGTGCATCATTGATGTGCTATGCTACCAGGGAAACAAGCCTGACTGAGAAACTGGCTGCTTATCAAAAATACAGCAACCAGAGTGGAAGAAAGAATGTTATTCTGAATACATTCCAATAGATCTATTTACCTGCACTGTACTTCCTTCAGGAGTCTCTGCTGCTCACTAGAATGTCATCTGCCTTGGCAAATAGATATCTCTCTTTTAGACTACACTGCTGGTAAAATGCACAGGTGTAATGTGTTGTTAGAACAGGCTCTGTAGTTACCCCACCACATTACTTTTACATGAGAACGTGCAATTTTCTTGATAACTGCATGTAATCTTCATTCACAAACCCTTCTTCCACCAACACCCAGCTACCTTGCATTCACAGTCATATGCAAATATGCATACAAAGCATCCTCTGAAGTCTGGCAGAATGTTGCTCTTTGCAGATAAGCAGAGATACAAATTTTGCCTCCTCTGTCTGAGAATCTTTTAAACCAATATAAAATGAAAAACACAGTCAAAGTGTTGGTTCTTGGTTGCTTCTTCCTGCAACTTGCTCTTTCCTCTCTTGTGCCAACACAAGGTTTGTGAGCCCATGTGGTGAACCCAAGAGGCAAAGCAAGGTAGGGAACTTGTCCAAGTTAAATTAAACTGGATGATGAGATGCAAGAAAGAGCACATTTAACCTCAACCATTTTCCCAGTGCTGGCTTATGAAGTTTATTAAACTGCAGCCTGATCTTTTTCTCTGCCAGTTTCACTTAAAAACTGAACAAGTAGAATAATGCATGAAAGAAAATTTCCAAAGCATTATTCCTCATTTCCAATTACTATCACATTACATGTAAGAGAAGGGGAAAAGACACATGGTGGTTCTCCTTGGGTCTAGGAACAGCACATTGTATAATGAATTGTATAAGGGTTACAAGAAATGCATGTTTTAAAGCAGATATTAAGTCTGCTGATGCAGCACTAATTTAAAAGGATAGGCTACCTGGAAGTAGTATGACTACACTACAAAGGTTTAATTACTTAAGCTGGAGCATGCACAAGAAACAAACTAACACTGTTCATATATAGATTTTCCTTGAAATAGCTTTATTGCTTAAAATAGAAAAGTTTCCAGTATTAGAAAGACTTTGGGTGAGATAGGGGAGATTTTGTTTTAAATTGATTTCTCCCCTTTCCACATAGAAACTTGGATTAATTAGTAGCTGCTATCTTGTGGCAATTCTTATATGCTTTTGGAGTATTTGGAGAAGAAAACTAATTCTTTTTGCTGGAGGGAGTGAAACCGAGGCAGATTTAGATACAGGAACAGAGTTTGGTCTCTTACTGAAAATTCTGTTATGTACTTATCTAAAGAGAGAGAAGCATTGCAAGCTTACAGCAAGTTATTTTTTTTTCTGAAAACTTATAAGCAGTACATCTAATCACATACAAGGAGCTTGCCTTGTTTCTTTCCATGAAGTAATAATTTCTTTATTATCACATCCAGACATTTGACACACACTGTCACTCCTTATAAAGCTAATAGCAGTACCCAGGTTCAAAGCAAGAAGTATCTCTACAGCCGGCTTCTCAGGACAAACCAAACTTTCTGCAAGGTGAATGAAATGCTCTGTATACAGAAATATAACAGTATTATATATGGAACTATAATTAACTGCTCACCAGATCTCTCTTTATTCTTCTGGATGATATATTCCACTATTCCAAAATCAAGTTTCATGAGAACAGCCTTTATTTTGCTGCACAGTTTCTGTCCAAATTCATTGCACTTAAGGAAGGGACATAAAAAGGCACACAATACTGTGATAAAAATGAAGACAGAGAAAAAGATAGTATTGAAATACTGCTGTACAAGAAGTTACTCAAAAAGCTTAAACAATGCCTTTGCATAAGATAACTACTAACTTTACATAATACAGTTAGTTTTACATAAAAATGCACTGTGAAATGCCCAAGTCAGACACTTTTAAGGTAAAATCCAGTTTTCAGGAGCCATTCCTACTCATCACACAATATACCATTATATTCATAACAACTGACATATTTTTTACCATTAGTAAGACACAATTCATGGTCATTGTAACATTTATCATTACCTTGACTTAGTCTGATTTTGAATATCTCAACTTGACAAAAGTGACTATGCAACATTGTGCCAGAATCAACACACTGAAAAAACTTGTAAGCTGACTTCCAGATGACAAAAAATTGTAAACAAATTATTTCTTATATCTAACCTAAAGTGACCCTCGTTCAGTTTAAAACCATCACTTCTTGTGCTATTGCAACAGGCACTGCTTCAGTGTTTGTCCCCAGCTTTCTTAAAAGCCCTCTTTAGGAACTGAAGGGCCTCTCCCTAGCGTGTTCTCTTCTCCAGGCTGAACATCCCCAGCTTGCTCAGCCTGTTTTCACAGGAGAGTAGCTAGGACCCTCTGATAATCTCCATGTCCCCTCCTTTAGACACAACAGTCCATGTCCTTCCTGTGCTGGGGACCCCCAGGACTCCAGGTGGGGTCTCAGCAGAGCAGAGCAGAGGGGCAGAATCCCCTCCCTGGCCCTGCTGGCCACGCTGCTTTGGATGCAGCCCAGGACACGTTTGGTTTCTGGGCTGTGAGTGCCCGTGGCTGGGTCATGTCCAGCCTCTCCAGCACCCCCAGGTCCTTCTGGGCAGGGCTGCTCTGGATCTGTTCATCCCCCAGCCTGGGCTGATACCAGGGTTTGCTCCAACCCAGGAGCAGCACCTTGCACTTGGTCTTGGTCCCTCTGGATGGCATCCTGTCCCTCAGACTTGTCAACTGAACCAGAGAGACTGGTGTCTTCTGCAAACTTGCACAAGTGTGTAAACAGGAAAATAAATAAATAAATAAATAGTCCCCATACAGAGACTAAATAATGAACAGTACACACATACACAAATCATGACTGGAAAAGAGACCATACTTACACAAGACATAGGAGAGGACAACTCCAGGAATGTAACTTCCCAAGACAGTGAAAAATGTACATATGCTGCAGACTAGTAGGCAAAACTGGCAAAATCATTAAAACACACCATTAACACTTTCACTTAAATGATTAGATCATTTTGCAAAAGGAAGATGTTGCATGCTAATGAAATCTAGAATGCAGTGCAAAATTGAAGTTTGTTTTTCAAAACTGGGAATTACTTTTAACACTTCTGGTGAAAATAAGCATCAAACAGTCAATTTTGGATAATTAGGGTTGCATCCCCTCTTCTACCATAAAAACATGCTGTTTTTATTAATTTACTGTAAAGCTTTAAAGAGCTCATGTTTATTGCTAAAATCACTAGAAATTATACCCTCATTGCATGAAAATAGGCTGGACAATTTATATGCAGGAAAAAACCCAACTCACTAATTGCAATATTACAATGCATGCTTGCAGCATGTTTACAAAAGCAAAACATCCTTCCTCCAGCCACAACTCTCTCCCCTGTTGTGCTACTTTGTGAAACTGTTTTCCCTCATATGCTGGCAAGCAATCTCTTGACGCTTCTTGGCTGCTCTAGCACCCCTGTTAATGACAAGGCTGAACAGAATTTTCAATACAAAATTTGAGATTTGGCCTTTGTGGTGACTGAGACATAACAGTGCATTTTTCACAACTGCACCTGCTCAACTGATCTGTTGAAAGTTTGCAGAAAGGATCCATTTGATTTTGGAGCTCAATTGCAATAAAATGGTTAATGCAAAGAAATTTTGCACACAGCATTACTGCCTAATTTGCTTCTAATTATAGCAGTAAAATAATGACATGGCTTAGAGAATGAGGTCAGAGAAAAGAAGGAAAAACATGCTATCAAAATTCTATTTTCTAAACTAGTATTAGATATCTCTTAATATACAGTTACTGTCATGTTACTACATTCCTGATACCACATTTCCTTACTTCACTATAAACGTATTTCTTTTAAACATAACTTGATTGTCCAAACATACAACTGCTCTTTATATAATTTATTCATTTTTTCGAGATAATTTTCATTCTCCTATAATTTTCTTTTTTTCTAATCCAGTTGCTCATCTGTATTTTCAGTCTAAACTGCTAATTGGGTGTGGTACTACATACTTTCTATTTGCTAATTCTGAATGGCCTGTTTCAGGAAAGATTTTCTGGCAAAATTGAGAAAGATTAGAAGAGGAGAAAAAGCCTTGTAGTGCTCTTTTAACTTGTATTTAGCAATGCAAATATAAAAACATAATCTATTATTATCATAATATACATTTATTTATATTTCTCTTTGGGAAAAAAAAAACCTGCTTCATGTTTGACTAGAGCTAAATAATTACATTCTTGGGGGAAAAAAAAAGCTTTACTCTTGCTTGCCTCTTCATGAGCTGCATTCTCCAGCTCACTCTTCCCAGTAAAAAAAGGGAAAATCACCAACTATTAGTGTATAGAAGAAAAATTGCTACAATATAGTATGAGGAACTCTCTTCATGCACCTATTTCTGAAAACTAGTTATTTGAGAAAAAAACCCCCACCTGTTTATGTTTAGGAACATGCCTGTTCTTTGCTTTTACAAGTTTTTATTAAATTGTGGTGTTTTAATTTTCCTTCAAAAAGTCCATTGAATAACTGGTGAAGTTCTAACAGCTGTAAGGGGACGGACTGTATTGCTATAAACTTTACTGTGAACAGCTTTTCTCACTCACTACCTACTCATGGAATTCACAGCAAAAAAAAAAAGTTAGTAGAAACTCATGACTGAATGTATCAGAATGCAGAATGTACATTTTCTTTTTTTTTTTTTTTTTTTTGCTTGTTAATTTGGTTTTTTTTTTCTAAATCTATCCCACCTTTTTATTAAATCATAAAGAACTGTTAATCTTACTGGGGAGTGCTTACCTTGCCAGGATTTTGTTCTTTAAAGTGGGACATTTCTTGAAGAAATACAAATAAATTCATCAGCGTTTCTGAAATGCACTGATTTATTCTGGGTTTGTAGTCTTGACTGGAATCGATGACTTTCCAGCTGAGTAAAACAAACAAAAATACCCAACTTTGTTTACAGCTCATATGGAAGTTGAAACTGGTTGAAAACATCATGCAAAGTCTTAGCCTCTGGCAATCCAATTGCTGTTGCTATGCTAGAAATACCTGTGCTTGTTTCTTCATATTTTATATTAAGCTAATTTGATCTTTTTAACAACAACAAAAAATTAATCTGTTCAGTAGTAGCAGTTTTCAGTCCATACAAAAATTACTGCTTATTCATTCTGGTCATCGGAAGACATTGAGTTCAAGGCACAGTTGTCATCTAAATCAAGCAACTGACCCCCAACTAGATTTTTAACATTATTTTTTTCTTTAGAAATATACCACTGTACTTTTCATTGCCACAAGATGGCCACACATATTAATACATTTCATTCTATGCACATAATCCTTGTGCTTTTTCTTTTCTATTTTTCATCTTGTTCTGCAAACTATGATGAAGAAATTACTACCCAACCTAGAAAAAAAGAAATTGCTCTTGGAGTCTTGATGTTTACATTCATTTTCCTACAAAATTTTAGTTTTTCTATTAGATTGAAAGGACTGTTTCTAAAGCTTATCTTATGACTGTTCAGTACTTTTAATAAAACAACAACCCCCCCTTCAAAAAAAGTCTGTACCAAAGAAATTTTGGGAAACCATGGGATAGCATAGGTGTCTGTCACATTTAAGGCTGACCAGTTTATCCAATACTGAGCTTAAATGGTCACATCAAATGCCTTTGTGGAGTAAACAGAGCATCTGCAGCAAAGCTGTTTTATGAAACAACAAATAACCATAAAGACATACACAGGCCAGTCAATGTCAAGTCAAACTGGTACAAAGAATGGACAAACCACCGTGCAAACACTGAGAATCTGAAGTAAATTCTACACCAGCTTTATTGAGTTAATTTTCACATAAATGCACTGCAGAGTACACACAGCTTTGATCACAGTGAATGCAAGCCAGCCATGAGCACCTCTGGTCATTTTACTGAGATATACAACCCATGACATGTCTAATCCACCTCTGCATTAATAGTAAACATTTTGTCAAAAGTAGATTGAATCACAAGATAAATAAAAATCTACATAATGAAAAACCGAGTGTACAGAGGTCGGTGCACAGCCGTAAGGGGCACACAGACGGTCAGATCAAACTCCCATCAGCTACACACGGGCTCTGCAGCCTCCTTTTTGTAAAAAGGCACAATTTCTGTCAAAAATACCCCGCGGAGACCTTTCCCTGCCTCCCGGCTGTCCTCGTTCGCCACGAGGTGGTGGCACAGCCGTACGGGGACCAGGCAGGGCCGGGAGGGGCACGGGGGACACAGCGGGGACACAGCGGGGACACAGCGGGGACACAGCTGGGACACAGCGGGGACACAGCGGGGACACAGCCACACTGCCCGGGCATCACACAGCGCTTCCAGCCACGGGTAAGGCTCATTAAAGCCCAAACCCCAAACTGGTGCCCTACTCCCGACTGCATTATGGTATTTATGGTGCTGCAGTGGTGTGATCTCCTCTTACGCTACAAAATAATCAGGGTGAGGATTTTTTTCCTCCCCTATGAGGAAAACAAGCAACTATTTCAAACAGCACACCCGAAATGCACAGGATAAGAGCCCTGTGTCCTGGACTAGGTGACTTTTGCCATTTCCCAGCCATGGAAGGCACTGAACACAGATGTTTGCCTGCGACAGAGGATGCAAATAAAACCATAACATAACTCACAGAGATCACTGCAGGAACCCAGCTGGAGGGATGAGCGATGTTACACAGAACTTTCTGTCTGCATCCCACCCACAGCAGAGATTTCAATTTCCATTATCTCTGATAATTAGTGGCTTCAGGAAAGTATTATTACAAGGGTTTTGGCCGACGGGAACTACAATTTTTATGGATAGGCTAATCCCCCTAAAGAAACTCTGCTTCCAGCTTCTGTAAACCATTCTATAGTATTAATAATAAGTATTTTAAGAGCTGCCCATTTGTTCCAGTACTGAAAACTACTATTATGACAGTGCTCTGAATAACAAAATCCTTTTACAGACTTTTACTCCTACCCTTTATTTGAAATGGTTGACAATCAAAGTAGAACTTTGTGGAAGCACAAAGCAAAAATGAACAGGCCTGATGCCTGCTATCAAATTAGAGCTTTGAAACACCTAAGACAACTGTAGATACTCACTTTAATAATTTTAAGCTGATAGCAAAAACAGAGTGGGGAAAGATGAAAGCATAAAGTACAATAAAAAAGCAAACTATTTTCACATATGCTAACCACTAATACAAAGACAATACAGATTAAAGAGGAGGAGCTATAACAAGACACAATGGGATAACTAGTAACAATGCAAAAAAAATGCAAATTATGAAGAAAAAGTGCACATTTGCATGGAAAGTTCTCTGCAGTTGCCTCACTTTGTGAGAGTGATGCTTTCTTTAGCCAAGTTTTTGAAAGCATGAGCTGCAGTGCAGATAAAATATATTGCTATATGCTTTGGGCCTGTGGTCCACATGTGATGCATGGACAAGAAGACAAGCAAGAGGAGTGGACAGTACAGGTGAAATTTGCTTCAAAACTTTGCAAACCCACTACTGAGCTCCACAAAAGAGTACTTGGCAGCTGCTACTAGGCCACAAGAAATCGTAAGGCACCTTTGTCAGTTCTATAATAGCTACAATTTTCTATTTTACAAGGAACATCAGGGACTGTTTTGAAGCTTTATTCTGATTTTAGGCAATTAGAGGTGTAAGAAAGTCAGCTTGCTGATCTTCGGTGTGACCACCAGATGCACATCCTGCCTCTTCTTGTTCACACCTCCCAACAGCTACCAGCCTTGGTGATATCTTTCCTGTCTTCTTACCCTGAGCTGACTTAAATAGCAGCGTTACCCACAGTCCAGAGGGCTGGAAGAAGCAACAGATCTTGGGGAAGGGGGTGTGAGAAAGAAAGGAGGTACATCATATAGGTGTATGTACAACATATAATGTATGTACACAAAGACAGAGAGGTTATGCCATGGCCCTGTAAAAACAGAGAAAACTATTAAGCCTGCATTAGATCAAAAGGAAGCAGGCACACAATGATGCGTACTCCGGAGAAATTAATTTTCCAATGGTCACACTTGAAGATAAAAAGGGAAAAAGAAAACACGTGATGTGATGTAGATGATGAATGTGGAGTGCCTGACTATGACATAAGTCAACCAAGAATATAAATCTATTTCAGCATAATATCAGTCCATTACTTAAATGTGAACCCTATACTTCTGCCAAAACAGCTCAGGGGACTGCTGTCTGGGTGCTCCTTTGGGGATAAGCAGCCAGCTCTGAGTACTTTCATAGGCTTTTGTGGATCATTTAGAAAGAATAACATTTTATGCTCCCATCACTTATCCTTAGTTTGATATACAGTGCAACACTTCCATTCTAAAACTATTGTCTATAAGGTTGAGGGCAGAAAAAATAAAGGTTGATTCAGAAAAAATAAAGTATTCACATCCTTCTGACTGCCTATTGCATCATTTCTATAACTGAACAAATATATAAACTGTTGCCTAGTAATTGTAAAAAAAAGCCAACTGAAAACACTCTACCACCCAGATGCTTCCACTGATCACAGTCACAAACCCTGGCCAGAAGAGTCAGTGGCATTACGTTCGCTAAAAATGACTGATGGTGTCATGCTCCCATTCCGTAGCTAGACATCTGTTCAAGCAAAGCCCCATCACATTTCTCTCAAAAAGGTCAGCAGATCTCATGTTACTGGTTTAAAGATCTCTTCGTGATGTGCTGGATTTTTTAAAAATTATGTGTACAGAGTTTTCTCTGTATCTTCACGCAGAGACGCTGCTCAGAACTGCAGCAGTGACAAGAGAACACCAAGATGTGGTGGACTGGAAGGACTGCACCCACATAAACACAGAGCTTGTAATTACAGAGCTTCTAAACTCTCCTCATTTCTCAACTGTAACCACACACATTTGAAGCCTGTGCACTCTGTAATTTTCAGAGTAACTTAGAATGTAGTAGTCAAGGTGGAAGAACCGAAAGATACATTCCCAAAGATATGTAAATCAAAATATAGGTAATATGGCTATTTGGTAGTTTTTAAAAAGGTAATATATAGAACTTTAGAATGGTTCAACTGTAAGGGATCTGGATATCAAAGGACAATCAGGCAACCAGGAGTTCATAATTAAACTTAATCAAATGAAATCCAGGGTGTAAACTGTTAGCAAACCCCAACCACGCAGGTCTACCTTTTCAGAGCTTTCACAGGTTTCTGCTGTAAGAAAGAAGTCACTGCAGTGCAGAAGGGAGTGATTATAATGATACAGCTTTTCTCTGAAGCACACATTTTATACCTGAAGACCTATACAAAAAAAAGTAGATTTCAAAATTTTTCTTCCAAATTATTAAGGTACAGAGATAAGGGATTTAAAATAGTATCTAGACTAAAGTTTTGTGTAATTTTTTTTAACATAATAATTTCAGGAAGACATATAATGAAAATGAAAAAAAAAAAAATTCTCTTTCCAAAATATAAAATAATGTTAAAAGGAAATTTTACAGTTAGGTATATTAAAGTATCAATGGCAAAACCTCTAAAAGCTACTATTGAACTGTGGTGGAACACAATGCACTATTGATTAGCCTTACAGACACACAATGTAACATTTGTGAATGTTATGTGCACTATGTGTAAAGACAGAACGGCCAGCACTACCAAACTCAGAACACAGCATCCTAATGATCTATGTGGCTAATTTTAAAGGTGACTATGTAGAATTGCGCCCTATCCTGTGCCACTTTTGGATCCTATGCAATCATTAAGTATACTAAAATAATTGTATTTGTGTCATGTGGCCATGACCAAGTCAACAAGACCTGCAATTTAAATGAATCACTGGGATACCATATAAAATTGTCCTTACATCAAAGACTGCCACAAAGGAAAAAGCAAAACCAGGAAGCATCTACAAATATACTCCATTCTTAGACTTCAGGGAGCATTTTCATCTACCACCTTTTTGCTCTAAATATTACAAGGCTTTTCTAACAGAAGTCTCTTCAGCTTGTAGCTATCATATGCGCCCTATTTTCCACTGCTGATCCACAGGTGCTGCACAGATTTAGGGTCACTAACATGTAGTACTGTGGCTAACATCCTTTACCAGATCACATTTGACCATCCCTTCAATATCAATGTTGATGCTTTGGCACCCTTGGAATCTAAGCTATAGCGACAGATCTGGTTTTTAAATGGAAGCTGGAGAATGTAGTTATCAGCCTTAAAGAGTAGCTAATATTTCCCAATCCAAAAATCTCCTTTAATTATCATACCTCCAGTAGTTCAACTACATTGTTTATAAGAACTAAATTAATTGTGTTATACTGTGTAACATTGTTTCTCAAACTCTTAAAGTGTTTTCTTCCCAGCCTTGTCTATCTCCATCTGATGCTTCAATTTTGTGCTTTTTATTAACAGTAGTTCAGTCCAATTTGCTGTTCTTGTTTTGTTTTTTTCCCACGGGAAGGTGTGGAATAAAAAGCTGAAAAAATATCTTATTTCACAGCTTTCCCCCTTTTATTTCCTGACCAAGACGATTTTTTTTTTTGTAATATTACTGTACAAGAAATACGTTTAAATCACCAGCATTTCATGAGGCTGGATGTGCCTTTCTCACTGGACTGCATAGCAGACTGGTGGGGCCATGTGACAGACAAGCAACTTTTCATCCCTGACTCTATGTACTCCTTGCATAGAGTGTTAAAGCTGTAATTATATTTTCTTCTCTTCAACTGACATGGGAACATTTTACCACTGGTGTCCTGCTAAACAGTATCAATCCAATAAATTAAGGTAGTTTTTTTTCTTATATTACTAGTTGAGAACAAAATTTTCTGAAAATGAAAGCAAACTTATTCTTATAAAAATACACTGAAATGATCTGCAAAGAGACAGGGGAATTAATCTAGTCCAACAGATTGCTTAAATGAAAAAAATGACCCATTACTAACAAGATTTTATTTTGCAGGGCATGTGTTCATCTATTCAGGTATAATACCTCAGTCATCTTATGAAGTCTTAATAAGGAACTGCATTGTATTCCTTCAGCTGACCAAACACAAACTGCTTAATTTCATCTTTTTTTGAAGGTGGTTCCAGTACACAAGTCCCTCAATACAGCAGACAGTATTAAATGTTGTCACTGTTTGCTGAATGTCCTGCTAAGGCAAACAAAATATACTCCAGCTAACTTGGGCATTTCAGTGTTGAGCTCCTCTGGGCAGACACTGGTGAGCAGACTGGCAGGGCAGCTCTCACAGGAAACCCTTCCACTGACCTGTCCTGCTCCTGCCCAGCTCCCCCGAGGAGAACACAGCTACTACTGCAGGTCCAGGTCATTCGAAGCATCATCTGACAGTCAAGTGCCATTAGTCCACATTTTCATGACTTCTGTCATTAAGATTCTTTTAAACATCTCTTTGCATGAGAACAGAGTGTTTCTGTGCCAGTAAATACTGCTATTCGCTTGCTTTCTGTTTAGCAAAGACTATAACGCTGTTTACTACGTGCTGTTGTCCTTTTACCAAGATGGTCCAAGGGCTGGGATCTTTCATGTCAGGTTCCCATTTGTAACTGTTACAAACACAAAGAGATATTTTTGTTCAGAAGAGTAAGGAAACTCCTTACTAAGCAACCAGACCATAAAGTTCAATTTGCAGAACTTTCTACAGATCTGCCCAGCTGTTGGAAGCAATTCTTTTGGAATTATTTTTCTCTTGCAAAGACAACTCTTTTAGTGCTTTTTCACAAAATCAATTGATTTTCCTCCTTCACAGCCTCCACATTCTTCAGCTGGGATATTCCTAGCTCAAGGCCTTTCAAAGTCAAACTGCTAGTAAAGATGAGCTTAGTATTCCCTGAAGTACAGAACAGCTGCACCAAAAAAAAGGAAAACCATATTTTCAAGTGCCAAAGAATATATTTTTAAAATTACTTTCTGTGTTACCTAACAAGATGACTGTAACTTTTTCTGTGCACAACTTCATTTTGACTCTTTTCCATGCGTTTTAATGTATTTTGTACAAGCAGGTTATCACCTACTACTCTGATGCATTACTGAGAATTCCTAAAGCCATGTGTTTCCACCACTTCCGGACCAATATTCACAGTGTCTTTTATACATTCTTGAGTATCATTAGATTCCTCACCAATTGTTAATTTTCTAAAAAAAAATTAATTATACTGTCTTACACCAAAACAGTAGTGGACCCGATGATAAAGAATTACTGAGGGAAAATATCTCCTTATGCTAAATTGTTTTCAATCCTCTACCTGTGGCCACGTATTTCCTCACTTTTCTTCATCTGTTTCCAGCCATGATCACATGTCAAAACAAAACAGAAGATATGAGTGGGTACCTGCTCTTCACAGCTCTTCACTTTTTGGCTAGCCTTCCTAAGAAGTATTTGTGCATCTGTTCCTTTGCTTATTTTTCATCTTAATTTGCAGTATGACTAACAGAGTATTGACCAATGCCACATATTTAACTATGAGGTAACAATGTTCATGAAATACACTTGTGACACAGTATTACATATTTTCTGAAGTAGGACATGAACTCGAGAGGAGAGAGGATGTCAGAAGTATTTGCATCTGAGAAAGGCCTACAAGGAGGGCAGTGCACTGAAACCAGTCAGGGATCAAAGCTCATTCTGCACCTTCTACAAAAATACCACTGCTCTCCTTTTTTAAATGCACACAAGCTTGAAGCTTTGATTCAGTGTGCCCTTAAAATTACACCATTATCATTACACATTTCCATTACAGTTTCTTCCTTTGTGATTCTAAGATTAACTGCTCCTTTACAGCTCCCACAGCTCCTCCTTCTATTCCCTCTTGTTTAACTTGGACCAAAATATTCTGACCTCCACTAAACCTCATTAGCACTTCTTTAGCAATGTTCTCCAGTTATATCCTATTTGTTATGACCAAGACAAAAAGGCAAATTAATTTCAGAAAAAAAAATTGGCACCTTTTGATTAAACTACTTTCTCCAACCTTTTTGCTCAATAGCAAAGACACAAAAGGATGAGGGATGACCATCAGGGTCAGTTAATTTAATGGTAGCTTCAAAAATGATAAATGGGTAGAGCAGGCTCTGTTATGTTTTCCAGGTTACTGCTTTAGAAAAGCTCATCTTTTTTCTTCCAAAACAAAAACTCCCAACTTTGATAGAAAAAGAGGTCTTAGAGTCTTAGGCCTTCTGTTTAGCTGCCAAAGCTTGCTGCAAGCCTTTATAGAGAAAGAACTGTGAAAATAAATTGGATATTATTACAAAGCTGAAAACATTTTTTAAGGGGTGACATATATTTCCAGTTTTCTTTATTGGAAAATAAACAATTGAACAAAGCGGACACCTCACCAAACATTTTTTAAAGAATTGCAATTTATGCTTTGGTAGTTATCAGTAATGAGTCAACATTTCCTTAAGAGAATAAAAATGCTACCTGCAACTACAATTAATGGTAATCTATGCCATATATATATATATATATAGGGCACAGCCCAGATATCCCTGCAGACGGAAATGTGTAGGTGACCCCACCCCTGCAGAGACCCAATTGCCCCTGGGGATCCATTCACCCACGCTCATCCAGTTAGGGGGCCGTGCATGAATGTGCTGCTCTACAACAGACAACCAGAACTGTCTCCTGTATTTCATCTCACAACACACTGGCAAACATACTGGAAAAACATCCACATTAATGTTCAGATTTAAATCTAACTAGAAGAAATCAAACCCAAAGGCATAATGAAATGCCTGATTCTGATCCCTGTAGTTGCTTAATATCTTTGCCTCTGTATTCTGGCATTTTGTACATTAACTTCTAAAAAAAAAGCATCTCTTTCTAAATACGTGACAAATACTCTTTTTACAACATGAAATATTTCATTAACACCATTTTAGAGCCAACATTTTGATTAGCATCAGGACTGTAGACAAACCATGTGGACTTTAACAAGTCTAGATTATAAACTCTGTCAATAGCCAAACATCAACAACATCTATTTTTCAAATACCTATTTGAAAAACTATTTGGCTAAATTTAATTAGGGCATTTATTTCAAAGGAATGTGCTGGATCATATTTGAGAAAATAGTATTTTTAGAATTGCTATAAAGTTTTGGATCCAATTAGATTTTTTTGGCCTGTTGGTTTTACCAGCTAATTAAAATAAAAGCTGAACTTCACAAAGACAGGCATGTCTCAAAGGGACCCGGTGCCCTATCTCAGAGAAATGAGTTAGCATTCTGCCAGTAGCATGGCTCCAACTAAACTATTTCCATGCCTGATATACTGAGGGTTTGAAGCAAAACGACCAGGGAGAAATCACACCGTATTTTCTTTCCTTCAGCTTCAGTTAAAGGGGTAGCTCAGAGCTGTTCCATTTGCCCTCTATCAGACATTGAGACTCACACATCCCTCCTGAGAAGGTTAGCACTAGAGGCAGAGCCCTCCAGAAGCAGAAGATCTGTTACAGCGCAGAGAAAACTGATCTCAGGCTGAGCACTCGGGAGCACACACAGATTAATTACACGAAGCCTCAGCCCTTGCTGCACGGCACTGCACGGCACAGCACAAGCAAAGTACAGTACCTGTCATCTTGTCCCAGATCCTCACTGTCTGGCATTTCAGATGGAAAAGGGAATTCTCAGTCTCTCTCTACCAATCTAGACAATCCAGGCAATGATCTTCTAGTCTGCTTTGTGTTTTAGGAGGCACCAGGCAGGCACCTGTGCTGCTGGCTGCCAGAAGAATGCTCCTTGCTCAGAGAGCAAATGTTTACAAGACATCCTAAGTGCTGCTGGTCCTCAATGAAGTTCAGAGCGGGCGGCTTTGATTGGCCGTGCCTATAAATAAACAAGTCGTGACTCACCTCACACACTATGACAGGGTGTTTAGTAGCAAGCACAGTCAAAAGCCAAACTGTTTTCCTTCTGGTCATGTGAGGGAGAACCACCACCCATTTAGTACTTCTATTTTTCTGCTTCTACTGGAAATTTTACTCAATATCTCTCATTTTTTCTCAGGTGTAAGCAGCAACCCAAATGATGAGAAGCTAAATCACTCAAACTTTAATAAAGTGAAAGGCTTGAAAATATGAGAGCAAAGAGTTTACTCTTAAAACTATAAAAAATCCCTTTTTTCCTCCCTGCAAAGTGTCAGTCATAAGCTGTCAGAAGAAGCCAAATTATTCTCCAATGACTAAATTCACAGATGAAAAAAAATCCACAAAAACTTAGTAACTCTTTTAAATAAGGAATAGGAAGACAAGTTTTCAATAATGATTAGTTGCATTGCTTTTAAGTTCTGATTCCAAGCTCATCTGCTACAACTAATCTTAGATAGGAATACCAGAACACTGTGCTGAAAGGGGCCTCAAAAACTAAAGTATGCTGGCAGAAGTAGTCTTTCTGTCAAAATGCTTTGATTGCTTCTGTGGGGATGAATTGAATATGGATTTCCTCCTAGGGCTTTTCCTCCTATTGCTGCATGCATGACAAGGATTCTGTCACTCCAGCTACACCAGCTACGTCTCTATTAATTTTCAACACCCTCGCAACCTTATCTGTGCTGGTGAAGCTTTGTCACACAGTCCCAGACTCCGAGGATCCCGTATGTCTGTCGCTCAGCACACGGCTCAGCACTGCTCCCTGACACAGCTTCCTTCCTTCATTGAACGGGCTGACCTGTTGTTCTTCATATCTTGAAATCCACATTACATCCAGGGACCTTCACGGAAGAAATCCCTTTCTCTAGGAAGGAACCCAACGAGATCTACACCTGCCTGTCCTGCATGAGACAGTAAGAATTGTCCTGGGGATGTCATATGTTAAAAATAAATTAAACAGAAAAAAAGCAAAGCTGGAAAAAAGGTATGCCATGTATCTTTGATTTGCTAAGCTGTATATGGTGTGTTGTGAGTAATACATAATTTCTGGAAAGCTGCTTAACTTTTAGAACGACAAAGGATTCCACCCTTTCTTCTTTTTTTCATATAAATTTCTTCAAAAGGACTAGGAAGATCTAAAAAACAAGGAGTAGAGTCCTCTGACTAAATTGTGCAATGCAATAAAAGTATTTATAAATGTCCTGCCTACGACTGAGCTTTCCACAGTCACCGATACCTGCATATTCCAATGCAATCATTATTTCTTTTATTTTCTTTTATTTCCTTTTTTCTTTTCTTACTTCTGATAGTTATAGATGAAATAATAAAGAGTTGAATTTCTTCAAGCTTACTCTGAAACAACAGAGCTGTTAAATTCAAAAATCTTAATTAATGAAATGATTCTGTGTAACAGTTTCATCTTCAGATCAAAGTTGTGATGTCTTCTAATTAGGAAATGAAGCAAAAAAACCGCCTGAAATCTACAAACACCTAGGAGCATCATTCAAAATTTAAATGTAGCATCAAAAATGAAAGCAAACAAAAATGAATCCCTTATGCAACTTGGGCTGCATGCACGGCACTCCATTCCATGCACTGCAATATACTCTTACACAACCACATAAATTTTCTATGTCAAATGCCTTTTTACAAAATATTCCATTTCAATGCATTTGATGATCACACTCAGAAGATTAAAAGCTTTCAGTATCATGTCTATCCCTGTATTTCAGTCTTAGAACTTGATGTACTCCAAACTCTTCAAGTGCAGCTTTGGACTGTTCATTTCTTGGTCATGATCTGTACATAGAGCTTATTGATACAGCTGAAAAACTGTTTACTTTTACAATTCCTTACAACTCTTCCCAGCCCTCACTGAGGCAAGGAGGATAATATCACCTTGTTTACTTATTCATAAGGAAGAGTTGGAAAGATTAGGTTCAAAACTGTCTACTAAATAAGCACCTATCTAAAATGTCAAGGGCCTGTTAGCTTGGAATTAGTGCATTTATAAAACACTTTAATATTCAAAGACTAGTTTCTACTGGTATCACTGTTCATCACTTTTGAAAATCATACTTGAGAACAGCATGAGTGCATAATTAGTGGAGCTGCAATCATACTGAAGTATTTTGCTTGGTATCACAAAGAAGACTATCTAGAAAAATCATCTCATTTTTTTGATCATTCTAAATTCTTCTGCACCCAAGGGAATTAGAATTTGTATAGGCTCATCTGGAGGTTTCCTGCAGAACAGGCTCCAGATCATTTCACAGCAGTATGAGATGGAATGCCCTCTCCAAGGACACTTGGGTAGAAGCAGCAGGTGAACAGAAGTACTGTACTGCATCAGGCCAAAGGTACTGTACTGAATCAGGCCAAAGGGCTTTGGCATCATCTACTGCCTCCAAAAGGAACAGCCAAGGAAAAAATACATTGCTGCCTTCTACAGATAGTCTTCCAGACTCCAGTTTGTGGAGATTTAAACCAGCAGTAATGCCTTTCTTTTAGCTCTGAGTGGATTTCCATCCTATGATAATACTTATAACATCTTGTGGCAAGAGCATCTGCAGCTTAACTGCATACTGTTTGGGAACAAATAACCAGCCAACCCCCACCCAATATTGTTTGCTCTGGTCTAGACACTTCAGCTGGTTTCCAAGAAGTGTTATACAGGAACAGTCAGATGACAGTTAACTCTCTTTAGGTTTTCACAGTGATTTATTGGTTTTGCAGACCATTGCAGTTTGGGGTTTTTTTGATGGGACTGCAAAATTGAAAAGCTGTTTAGAAAAGAGTTTAACTTTTCCAGTATGGAAAACTCCAAGTGACTAGAAATGACAGAATGAGGAAGGAAAGTCTTTTCCTACCCATGTAATTTTTCAAAGAGATCCTTATTTCCTTGCTTAGTTGCAGCTAAGCCCTGCATTAAGTGCACTGGACTTGAGTCACTCTTCTCTGTCCTTCTAAGTTCCTTCTTGCCACTTTTGAGGCCTCAACTCACATGACTAATCCATGCTTCTCTGAGCAACTTCTTTGCCTGAGCTGCTACACTCCCGCCTTGCCGTGTCTCTCTCACTTCTTGCAGCATTTCTGAAATTTTCCCTCCCCTTGGCTCAGTTGGTTCTTCAACAGAAAGAAAACTCCTTCCACCTTACAGTGAATTCTTCCCCGTTGTGCTATTACTTCTGAAAGGAAATAGAAGCTCTTGGTTTTGCAATCAAGAGGAAAAGATTATCTACAATGTCCTCCTCTTGGTCAGCTCATTCAGCTTTAAAAGCCCTATTTTGCTCACCTATTTCATGCATGTAAGCTCTTGCATGCCCTTAAACATCCTCACTATTCTTCCGTAAATTCTTCCTGTGTTTACCATAATCAATTTAAGGTAGGAGAGACCAGAAGTGTCTTTATTCCCAGTGAGAGCATACTATTATTTACACGTTTTGACCTCTTTTCTAAGTTGTTCCTCATGCTCTGTTGGCTTTCATGACCACATTTTTACACAGAACTTTCTGGAGTACCTGATCTTCTTTATGCTATTTGGATAACTTTAAGAATAAATTCTTCTTACTTCTGCTTCTCTCCATTATTCTGTTTTCAACTAAGCTGACCTCTTGAGACCTTTCTGAAAACTTCCTTGAGAGCTGTGGAATAACAGCTCTTTACTGTCCGGTATGAAGACACCACAAAAGATGTGCTGGCATGCAGATCAGACTGACAGTCTGCCTGACACATTGCTTCATCAGAGAATCTTACCAGTTTTGCTCTTGCCCAGTACAGACTTGGACTGAACATGTATCATAATTATCATGTAAGTGGCCTTTTCCCCAAACAGTATGGACATCTATGCAAAATTTTCTTTTACTGCCAGGCACCAAAGACTGCAGAAGTCTTCAGCAAAAGAAGAGAAATAAAAGCTATGTTCTTGCCAGAGACAAGGAAGCAGCCTCACTGAAAAGCTAAAAAGGATTGGAAATAGTGTCACAAACACTGTTTTACACACTCAGATAGATACTGATGATGCTCAAGGCTTTTAGGAGGTAGGTAGTGTGTCCCACCCAGGCTGCAAGCTTTCAAATATTTTAATTAATCAGTCTGTGGCATGCTTTAGCCAGACAACCAGCTCCAGAACTACTCACAACCACTGCTGCCTTCTATGTCTCTCCTCACCTGAACAGTAACACAGTGCTTTCAATATATAACCCTGTTCTAATTATTCAGCTATGAATGAGTCTCTCTTCCAATAATGTGAATAAAAAATAATGAACTCATTACTGTACACTTTAAGACACCCTAAAACATTAAAAAAAAAATCCCACTCCTAAAAGAACATCTAGTTTGGTTTGCATTTCCAGAATGAATGGAAAAGTCTAGCATTTTACTTTAGGTAGATGGTTTGTACCGATGTTATCTTCTGCAAATGCATGGGTTTAAAAATTACCATCATTGTCAAAGACATGTTTAGGACGAAAATTAATGTGAAATGACTTTTAATGCTATTGAAAAAAAAAATCCTCTTATTAAAATACATGAAGTCCCCCAAAATGGACTATTTCCCCTCTTTTTCAATATGAGAAACTGAATGAAATGATCACATTTTTATGTGTGTGCAGGCATGTGTACATTTATATATTTATAAGCACACACATATGAAGGTATGTTTTACCATATTTTATTAATTTGAAGGGTATGCCCAATTTTCCTGTATTTTCAACCAAAGTTTGCTAGAAGTTTCCTGTCCTGATTATTTCTATGTAAAGCTGACTTCAAACTGCAAATACTTATTATATCTTACTTAACTTTGAGGTTTCTCCATACCCTGTGAGATATACAAAGGAGGCTGGTTTTAAAGGAGAGGAAACCGTTCACACAAGTGTAAATGAAAAATCCTCAAACTGGACCTGCTGAACACGCTCAGTTCTTTCCTGGGGTTTTATACCAGGTGTAACCACAAGCAGTAAGCAGTGTGCTAAAAAAGATGAAGACATCTATTACACACAAAACATAGTCTGGTATTTAGCTGTACCAAGTTTCAGGATTGGAAAAAATATAAAGAGAATGAAATAAAATCTTTCAACAGCCGAAGACCAATAAAAGCAAAGAATGCTCAAAAGAAAAGTGCTCAGGGAAATTTTTATTTCTTCATGGAATTCTGCATATTATGCAGGATTCTTATTTGTACCTGGATGAAATAATTAATTGTTAAACATTTTTAAGATCACAAGCTGCATTTTCAGAAAAAACACCCCAAACAAACAGCATTCCGTTTTGACAAAAAAAAAAAGTAGTGCAACATTCATAAAGCTAAACAAGATACCACATGCGAGAAATATTCACGGGGCAGAACAAAGCACACGAATAAGTATTTTTAGAGAATCATAAAAAATTGAGTATGACAGCAAACTGACTATCAACAGACACCAAAACCTGATTTGTATCAGCAACAATGAATAGTCACTATGAGGTTTTAGTGTTTTTCACAAAGCACACATAATAATGCTCCCTGGTGCATGACAGTATTTCCAAGTTTCAAACACAAGCAGAATGAGAAGTTAAAGGAAGTAAGAGACACTTCAACTGCAGATTAAAAAAAAGATTATTACATTTTAGTCACATGAAGACAGCAAATCTTGCTCATTACAAATATGACAGATCATGCTGGATTTGTGTGACAGACAGAGAGGAGCTGGAGACAGGAAGGTAGATCTTACCACTAAGGGTGAAAATCTCAACTGCTCTGTGACTTTTTGGCCATGGAATCTTGTAATACAGCTATAAAAGAAACAAATATTTGGAGGCAAAAAAAAAAGACTAAACAAAAACCCCAAACCCACCTAGCAATGATCTCAACCATTTCTGAAGATAACTTAGTATTTTTTCAAAATTTTCAAGAAACCTTTTTATATATTGTTTCATGTACTGCATTTCTACAAAGGTACTAATTAATCTCATGATCTGTAATTCAGTCATATTAAAATGCATTTTTTCCCCTAGGCATACATGCTACTCAAGATACTGAAACCTGCCCATCTCCCTATCTCTTGGTTTGTAGCACTCTGAATCTGTTTCTTCTCAGTAGTTGTTTTCTTACTGACAAAAAGATGAACTATATAAAAGGCAGACCATACAGCAAGATACTCAGACCACAGATTGAGAGCACCTATGTCTAAAAGATGTTGCTGGTATGCTCACAGTTTGCTTAGATGACACACCATTACTCCAATGCTGCAATCATCCTATCAACATGAGATAGGAGCCAGTTTTTCATCTAATCATGTAATTTCTTCTCTGGCGCAGCACAAGAAAATCTCTCCAGAGAGGGATTAGTGCAATTGCAAGCCATAACTAGATCCAAGTCCAGGTCACCCATTCTGAATTAGACTTTTGAAGCTTAAGGATGAATAACTGCAGGACTTCAAGTACATTATAATGTAAGCACAGCATACAGTTATATATCATTCATCATTTTCACTGACACCAACCCTATTCTTTGGTCCCAGCACATAGAGCCAAAGTTTTGATTAAGCAATTCTTCAGAATTGCTAGCCAAGCGTTTTCATAGTAGGTATGATTCATTTTGATTCCTTAAGCTTCACAGCCTTTTTCAATGCCTGCATAGTGGAAGTGAGACAGATGACTGAAAGAGTGCAAATTTATCGACTTACTAACATCAATTCATCTATTTGTTTGCTTAGTATGTGACAAGAGATGAACTCTCCAGTGTTTACATGTCGAGGGTAAAATTACAATCATATTCTCTCCCTTTAAGAAGAACATTTTTTCTTTAGAATTGTCTTTCTTCAGTCTCAGTGTGGTAGTTTATAAAACTGTGCAGCTGTGGCAAAAGAAAAGATTATTAAATTGTCACTAACATGGCTCAGTACAAGGCCAAAGTTTCATATGATGGAGAAACTGGTAATCTGTATACTACATCTATATGCTACTTTCCAACTCCAATACTTGTAACAGCAAGTTAGCAATTCTGATATACTGTAAGAAAAACACTAACATGTACATTTATATAAGCAAATCTTAAATTATTTACAAACTAAAATCAGGGAGAAAATGTCAGAGTGCATGCCACTTTAGAATGCATGTATTTTTGTATGCTGATCAACTAGCTGGTTTAAAAAAAATACAGGAACCTGTCACCACAGTTCATATTATGTTTTGACCTCACATTACAACCCTACTAGCTGAAGAGAGAAGGCAGACATAAACTTCTTAAATGCTAACATCAAAACTTAAATAAAATAGTTCTACATAGTATCACTTGTGACAACACAGAAGGATAACATAGGTAATAATGAGAAACAGCAGCAAGAAATCCAATATACAAAGCAACAGCATGTTTCACCCGATGGCAATTCATACACATACACAACTAGAAGCTGGGTAATATGGTTAATTCTGAGTACCCTGATTAAAACAAAGCTAACTTTATGCTGAAGTGACTAGGTAAACCAATTTCTTCACAGAATTTCTCCAAAGTGAATACTTGTCAAACCCAACCATGTGCTCTTTTGATACCCAGCCCTCCGTGGAACATCTGCCAGCGTAAAGCAATGGGAGGCCAATGCAGCACAGCACAGCCCCAGGAAAAGGCAAAGGGGCGCCAGGACTGCCAGAGAGAACTCAGCGCCCTCCCACAGCCACAGCCACCCCAAAACCAGCACTGGGCTAGTGGGGGTCAAGGAGGGCTCAGCCAGAGGAATGCTGATCAATGAGGAGCTGCAGCTGAACCCGTTTGTCAGCAGGGGCACCTGCTGAGTTGTGACTGAGAGGAATGCCCCGGCTGGCGAGCGCTGCCAGAGCGCTCAGCCACAAGGGCAGAGCCCCGATAACCTTCACTCTGCCCCGAGAGGGTGACAGCACCGCGACATCCTGCGCAGGGGCTGACAGAACTGATGGGAAGGCAAAAAAAAAAACAAAAAAACTTCAGTTAGCTAGGATTTTGTCCCAAAGACAAATTTGCCATTTCCTACTCCTTCACTATTCATTTTTATTTAAATTCAGTGCATTTCATAAGGCGGGTTAGAACACAGGTACAGATCATTTGTACTGTACAGCATGAGAGCCGCTCCTGTCATCACTAGAACTTCCTTTTCCCTCATTTTTAAAGGGACATCAAAAGATGTAAAAAGAAGCCTTTTTATTAAGCTGTATGAAATACATTTTTAAAGTACAATTTTCTGCTAGAAGACTGAAAAATTAAGGTTTCAATTTAGAAGTTACTTATATATAAATTTGAACATATCTATATAAATCTGTAAAACACACAGTATTTTATCACAGCTTTTGCTGTTTCCTTTAGAATCTTGAATAAAGATCATCGAATACATCTCCCTGGATGTTCCTATAAAGAAGGAAAGTAGGAGGATAGGAAAAAACCCTCTCTCCTGAGACTTTAATTCAGTGAGGTGGTTTTTTCATATTAAAACCCAACAAATAAACCACCAAAAAACCCCCTAAATCCAAATCAAAACAAAATAAACCAACGAAAAAACTCCCAACCTCCAAATAATTTATTTGGGAAACATTCAGAACACTTTAAATACATATATTTTCAACTGCTTTTCATGTAACCTGCAGAGCTTTTCATCTCCTTTCAGTGACAAAGAAAGCCCCAAAAGACTAATTTCCATCTGCTAAAAGTACTCATTACAAAAATAAAAAGCCTCTTCAGTATATTTTGAGTTTGATTACTGATTGAAGAAATAAGTATTTATTAGCTGCACAATTTTATAAACTACCACACTGAGACTGAAGAAAGACAATTCTAATGAAAAAAAGCTCCTTTTCCCCCTCCAAGGTACAAGGATTGTACAAGGTACAATCTGCAAGGATTTTGAGCAAAGGATTTGAAACTTTAACAAAAAAGTTATATTTATGTGTTGTTTTCAGAAACTTCTGTTTCTGTGTATCATCATATTGAATTTTTAGCTGAATTCCCACACTTTGAGACTTGGATTATAATAAAAAAAATACCTGATTCAGCAAATCAGTTAGGATAGAAGTTGCCAGGGTACACATTCTAAGAAAATTGGCTGCTTATGGTGAACACAATGGAAACAGTTTGTTCCTGTACAGCCCTGACATGAGAACTTCATACAGTAATTGTTCAGACATATCTCAGTTTGTGTTCTAAGGCAAGCTACACGTGTTTAGAAAGTATTTTTTTAAAGATCAGACATGCAAACCTCAGATATTCTTGCTCTGATTAATTATATTACTCTGATCTCATGCCTAAATGCATAAAAGCGTGATGTTAAGGTACACACTGACCTTACAACTTCCTTGGAATGTGGTGATGGCAACAGACACTCCATCTAAAATTGAGCAACAGCTATCTCACGTGCCATTTTTGGATTTCTCAGAGTTTAACATTTATATACAATTTATACACAAACGCAGATATAAATAGCTACCATTTATTTCAGTCTTACTGGGTCACTTAACTGAATAAAAAGTCAACGCTCGTATTACCTAGACCAGCTAGACTGGGTCTGCCAAAGGACCATCCAGCCCTGTGACCTGTCTCTAACGCTTGCCAAAACTGAATACCTGGGGAGCCCTAAGCAACAGAATAAAAACATGGGATAATACATAATGATAGCTCCGTAAAACACAACAAAGCTTCCAACAATCTGCAGCTTGGAAACTTCCAAAGTCAGAGGTGGTGATTTTTTTATTTAGAAGACTTCAATTATTTTCTTTTAAAAAACTGTCTTGTAATTTATATTTAAAATCCATCTCTAGTTCTAATATTCACAACAATTATGTGTCAAGGATTTCTGAAACTTATTACACATTTTTATTTTTCCTCACCTTTCTGCCTGCTATTTTGATGCCTCCTCATTCTCAAAGCGTGAGAGAGAAGACACGTTCCCTGTGGTATTTTGAGAGACCTCTACTGCATTTCTCTTCAATTATTCATTTTCTCTTTTTAAAAGTCCTACTTCATTTATTTGTTCTTTATAATGAAATAGCTGTGTTTATTTGATCTACCTTGTTGCTATGCTCTGGATTATTTTTTCTCCTGTACTGTTTTCTGGAAGGTAGAAGATCAGTCCCTCACAGAGTATTCAGGATTTGGACATACAATAGGTTTACAAGAGCAGCACGTGACTGTCATTGCTTTTTCCCTGTGTGCCTTTTTTACCGATACTTAACACTTGATTTAGTCTCTTGACCAATGCTGGTTTTGGGAGACCACATCTTATTAATGAGTGGTTACAGTCACCTTCAGACACTAGTATTTTATATGTGAATTTAGTGCTGGTATTTCTGCATAACTTCACAGTTATCTGCACTGAATTTCAGACAGTATTTTACTGAGAAAGAATCCTGTAAGGATCTTCTAAAATTCTTCATAGTTGGTCCTTGTCTTCATTTTCTTCAATAATTGGTACCTGGCCATCCCACTACTCATGGCCTTTTCAAATCCCTTATGAGTACATTTGTCAGAAGAGTTCCAGCACAAATAGTGAGTATTTTTGTATTCACTGTGAAATTCTCTTAAGCATTACCTCTCGCTATGAACTGACCTACAGTAACCTCAATGGCCACAGCGACATCAGTGATCCCTTAATCATACTACTAATCCAAGCACTCAGTAAAAAAAGGCTGAACTTCTGAAAGAGGAGCTAGGGAAAATCTAAGCAAGGGAAAGGAAATGTGTGTCATACGGTGCTGTGGCCATAACGTATAGGTTGATTTGGGAGAACATGCTTTTGTGCTACAGGAAGTATTTATCTCTGAAAATTTTAATTAAACTGGTCACCTTAATATGTTTGATCATCTGTATTCATTGAGTGTGGAAACTTGCAGAACATGCAGAATATGAGCATATGTTGATTTCTCTTTCCCTTAGTGTAAAAATAAAATAATTATAGCTATCTAGAATTTACTTTCAGTGTTATTTAGATTCTAAAACATTTGGAATATTAATTTTAAAAATTTTTAAAGCATGAAATATATTTTAGTAAGTAAACATGCAACATCTCTTCTGTCAATAAGAAATAAGAGACAAAAAGGAGACTTGTAAGGAATACCATGGAGTTTGTTTCAAAACAGCTGAGGTGGTTTACTCCACTGTATGCTGAAACACCTAAAAGAATATAGTATGTTACTCTGCTGATAGGCTCACATGCTTCAACAAGACTGTGCCAGGACATTCCTTACTAAATTGGTGACTAATCAGATGCTGGGCTGGGAAGCACGGAAGCACACCCTCACATGTTACAACCGCCCAGATGTCTGCAGCATTAAAAAACAACAACAAAAAAAACCCCAAATATTGCTTGCATTTGGCAAACCAGATGCAATTAAAGGTCAAAACCTGACTACTATAGAAAGTATCTGACTACTCTACTTCTTCTGATCTTTAGACTACCACCATTCTAAATATTCTAAGCAAGAATGTCCTCTTCCCTCCATGACAATAACTAGTATATATTTCTAAATACCTTGTTTCATTGTTCACAAATGTTTCTTGCTTTTTTTATCCAGTTCTCAAATTAACCAAAATTGCTTGCTTCTTTTTCTTTCTTATTACCATTAGATTTCCATTATCCTTTAAAAATTGCTTAACATTTGAAAACTTGACAGAAATTAACTCAATAGGCTGTTGGGAGACCAGCACTTCTTTGTTGTTGTTGTTTGTGCGGAACAAGCCCTACTCTTCTCAAAAAAATAAAATAGCAAAAGCAGCATTTCTGCCTACAGGAAACAGTTAATATAGGCCAATATTAAAAGCAGATAGGAGCTACTTGTATTTGCAGGAGAAAAACATCTTTTTCACATGTTTAGCATAAGACATTCCATTTGCCTCTCATGCAGTCTTTAGCGATAGTATAAAAATACAGAATATGGTTAAGCTTGCCACCCATTTTTATGGAGCTTTTAATCAACCATCTCTAGACTTACATTTAAGAAAAGCCATTCCAAAATGAAAGAGTCCAATTTTCTTCTTAATCCTAAAAGGAGTCTCTCTATTTAAGGTTACACTGGGGGCTCCCTGAATGCTATAGTTTATAAATACCCTTTAAGATGACAAGTCAAATGACTTCAGGATTGCTAGTTATCTCTCACAGTTGTTCAACTGTTGAAATGGAAAGTGGTAAGAATAGAATAAAAACACCGATGGCAAAAATATTACATGTGCAATGGAACCAACATAGCACACAGGACATGACCATCTTAACATTACTCTTTTTGCTTAAATTTACTCTCTACCCTTGAAAAGGCCGGCTTTGTGAACTTCCCTCATGATGAGCAATTTGAGGTCTGTCATTCCATTCACACTCTTACACTCATCAAAAATGCAGTCATCTATCTGGTACTTGTTGCAACAATATTCTGCTAGTTTAGGTGTTCATTTGATGCAACCCACCTAATTCTGTAATATGTACATTTTAAAATACATTAAAAATATGGAAAATAGCAACATTACATTTGCAAGCAAAACAAATCTCCAAGGCAGGCAAACATATCCAGCAGTTCTGTGACAATCAGACAGGCTGCTTCTGGACTAGGCAGTAGTTACATTTATTTTATGATGTAAGCCTACAAAGAGTTTAAAAAAGGATGTTTCAACTGTATGTCAGGTTTCTGTTCTCTTTTGCAAGGCTTGGTACCTTGGTACTCTAAAAAAAGTACAATTGCTTGTTAATCAGTTCAAACTTACCACAATGTGCAGCTAAGGTCTGACTGTCTAGACATCCTACTACATCTGCCTAAGCTCTTTGAAGTCTTTGAACTAGAAGAGATAGCTCTGCTAACTCGGAGAATTCCCTAGAAAACTGATGTCCTTTAGAAGGAATTGACTTTTTCCAGTTTGTGCTGTCTGCAAAGCCTTGGAATACAGGATCTCCACTTGAAAATAAGGAATTAAAGAATAAAAAGAAATAAAAAAAAATAAGGAATTAAAGGAATTAAAATTACGCCAGACAGTAACTTAGTGTCAGTTCTACTGTATTGATTTGAAGCTACTTCTGCATAGTTTCAACTACAAACTGCAAGACACATGGATTCCCAGGAAAAATTAGAAAATCCCAGAATACGGAATACTTGTTCATAAATCTTTATGGATTAGGGATAAATATTGAGGGTGAGACCTGACAGAGGCAGTGACCAGTTGTTCTGTTCAAAATGACATGACTGAATCCAAGCCATCTCCTTTCCCTGTCTAAGCCAGTGGGGAAGGCTGTTGCCACTCTTCAAGACGCAGTTCTTGTAACTTGAACCTAGTAAGTTCAGCACATGAGTTGACGTACATGACATTACTTTTTGGCTGACATTTTCTAAGACTATGTCCATGCCTCTTGGATCCTTCAAATGGAAGAATCTTTACTTAAGATATCAGGGGTCTTTGTCACTTTCTACTGCATACACTTGATTCAAAGTTTCACTTTCTTACTGACAAAATACCCATCAATCACATCCCTGGACAGGTTTTCCTCTGATGCTATTTAGGCTGGCAGCCAAATTAATAGTGTATCCTTCTACACTCTGTGCTGAGGCATTCTGTTTATAATAACAATTTGTAAATAGAAACAAGTAAAAAAACCAAACAAAACAAAACCCAAAGCAGAGTATTTATACTGAAAGTGCAGTAATATTCAGAATCGACAACAGTATGTAAATGTGCCTCCATTACTGACAATTTCCAAGCAGCTTTAAAAAAAAAAAAACAGGGAAAGAGTAACAGATGTTATGGTTAGCATGAAAAAGCCAACCTGCCCAAGAACAGCAAGAAAACAACATTTCATTAGATTCAGGAGGTAACCAGATATTGCCCCTTTTAATTCATTTGATACTCTCTGTGGGGTTGTTGCACTCCACAACAAGATTAATTGCTTGCTTTCAGTCCCTGAAAACAGAAAAAGTAATCTGAGATGGATAGTAGCAGCACAATTCCTCAGCAGTTTTTCAGATAGATTTTCTCAATAGAGATGTTCACAGACTTAAGTCAACCCATGAAGATGGGATAGGCAAGTGTTTTAAGAGAAGCTTGTAGCTTTCATTGTATGACCAAAGTGTAGCCCACATCTCAAAACATAAGAGACTGTGGTTTGTTTTCTCTGTAATTAAGACTTCTAAAGCTTTAGCTCAGTTGGTAAAAAATTCTGATGTCAATATTGCTGTATAAGTAAGAAATATGAAAGCATTAAAAAGGACACGTCCAAACCCCCTTGCTGAAAGCCAGGAAAACTTGCCAAACAGCAGGTGACCACACCTGTTTGCAGACACAAGTCTGCAAATTCAAATGCAGCACCTGCCATGCTTGCTCTTGTCTAAGATGGAAGAGTAGATCTAAGCACTCCTTAGTGTGAAAGTGCAAAGCTGAAAAAGGGGCAAGTGGCATGGGAAAGCTTCAGAGTAACACTGTTTCAGCAATTTTCTACTTGTGAATCCCTCGTTTGTTTCTCACTCACCTCCCTCTGTGCAACTTTCTATATTTGCTTTATAACTTTTCTTTCAACTCCATCATTTTTAAGAAGTTCTTTTATTTTCAAAGTGCTAGAAAAAAGCTGAACTAAAAAAAACCAAAACAAATACCTTCAATTCTACGAATCTTCTACCTAATGCTTGGTTAGTGCTGTGATCCATTACAATAAACACAGTGACAAAAAAAAGATGTGAGAAAGCTGAGATGATGGCAGGCAGCGGTGGGGATGTTGCATTTTTTCCCCAGTGATGACAGTATGGGTGGCACATAACATGCTAGTGAGCATGTCAGAACTGGATCAGCTCAGAATTAGCAGCTCTCAGGTTGTTCACAGTGGGCAAATCCACCTGCCAGTGCTCACAGATGCCTTTAACAGAACTGCATTTTAGACAAAGTGGATCCAGAAGCAAAACGCTCACAAATAACTGAACGGTGACTGCAGCTCCATACTTCAAAATATCAAACATGAAATAGAGCTGACTTTACTGTATGTTGAAAATTGCTGAAGAAAAAACACACTATGTTTAAACAAAAAATGACGAACAAAGGCTGTATAGCCACCCTCCCATCACCACAAACTATGACCACATTTTCCAACTCAGTGTAGCATTTAATTTTTACCAATGTGTAACAAAGGATATTAATTACTGAGCCACTTCTGCACAGGATGCAGCACACCCTGCAGTCCACACCGTCTGCACTTATGTCAGGTACTTATTTCACACATTTAATCACGGATGCAGAGACTTCACTTGAACAAAATCTTAAAATAATTTTTTAGAAAAGTATTTCAAACATAGTTTATTTAAGTATAGTAAAAAATACACCTCTCAGAGTACCCAGATGAACATTGTTTTCCAGCATGGAGGCAAACTGGCAAAATCACAGAACCATTTAGGCTGGAAAAGGCTTTCAAGATCATCCAGTCTAACTACAATGACAGGTATAAGGATCTTTTGAAACCTCCACATGAAATTGCCTTGTGTTCTTTCATGAAATTAATCCTCCTGGCTTAATAGAGGAATAATATTTATCTCTGAGAAGATACAAACAGAACACACACACACACATTTAAAAGCTTTTGAAAAAGCTTTCAAACAATATGCTTAGAAATTATAACTGAAATCACCCGCTTGTGAGATTAGCAAGACCAAAAAACAACTGTCAAATCAGACTATGTGAGGTGTTCTTTTCAATCTTAAAATTTTAATTAAATATTTCTGTAAGAACACTTCTGTTACCAGAAGAGAAGAGAAAAATTTCCCAGAGGCACACCACAGCAGTCTTCCAAATGATTCTTTAATATCTCAGTACTGGAACCCCAAAATAAACAATATGGAATACTTTCAGAGCTCTCTAAATAGAACTAAGAGTTTAAAATAATTCTGAATAATTTTGATTACAACTAGCCAGTGGGGTAGATGAAAGGACAGGACTGTGGGACAAATAAGTAGAGTAATAAATTTCTCTAAGAATTACAGTTTATGAAGTAAAACTAGAAAAAAAAAAAGGCTGTCCAAGCAATTTTAGATCAACTGCTCTCACTTGGATATTAGAAAGACACTGAGCAAGTTAATAACAAAGCTAAGAAACTGTTAAAGCAGTCAATGGGGATTATTCAGTATCCAAAAAAGTGAAAAGGTACATTTCTTTTTAAAAAGTACACAGCCTGTCCAAAAGAAAATATGAAAGCATATATCTCAACTGCTACAATGCTTTTGAAATTCTGCTGTATGATACTTAAAAGCAAACTGCAAAAATACAGCATATATGCAATCCCCATAACTTCACATTTAATTGAAAAGCTATACCAAAGGGCAAGGACAGGGTATTAGAAGAGCCTTGTTATATGAGACTGGTATGTCCTTAACATTTTCATTCAGTATTTGCCTTAATCCTTCAGATGAGTGAGTTGCAATACCCTAGGAGAAGTGGCAGACACAGCAAAGGACAGAATCAGAGTTCAAAATATAGAGAAGTTCAGGTTGGGAAATAGAACAAAATGAACTACCCTAACTCCTCAGGGACATGCTATATTTGACAAGCCAAGTGCATAAATGCAGAATGGGAAACAAACAACTTATTAAACAAGCAGTGCAATGGAAAAGGAGAATGTTTCTACTTGAGTTATTTACAAGTCTTAGAAAAAAAAATCTATGCCTGAGATGCATTTACAAGACATTTACCATATACAGCACAAGTCATGCCTTTTACATGATACTGGTAAGTGTTTTCTGATGTTTCTTAGTTTGAGCATCATGCTCAGAGCAATAGATACTCACACAAGAATAATGACAGTTTCTGTAAACATAAATGGGTTAGAATATATTCTTATATAAAAACTGTTAAAGCACCCCCAGTACAATTCTGTTGGTCCTTTGTTTCTGCCCTTACTTCTTCAGAAGTTGCTCTTCTTGTGGCCAAGATAATGTTTAACCTTTATGTTTAACTAATAGGGACAGAAAACAAGCAAGGCTTACACAAAGAGGAATGCAATATTGGTTTGGTAATTGTAAAGAAACAGGACGATTCCAACATTTTCTCCTCATCTCTTCTGTGCACCCTCCATAATAAAAGGAGAGTTGAGCTTCTGGGGACAAGGAAGAGAGGAAAATGCCTTATGATGGCTAAGACAGAATTCAGATAGAACCAAATTACAGGAGAACCACAGAGAGTAGGCCTGACTTCAAAAGTTTGCAAACCACTCTATGTGAGAAGAAATTGGTTATATGCACTACATCTTATTTCTGGCAAATATATGAAAAATAACAAGCCAAACAAGCCAACTATTTCTACCAGTGAGACACATAACACCCACAAATGCTGTGCAACATCCCTCCCCTTAAACAAAAAATAGAACCAACCAACCACCAACCTTTCCTGTAATTGCATGGAAAAGGGTATTAAACAGTTTTCAAACTAAGTGTGACACTTTTGCCAAAGTTACAGCATTTTTTTTGGGTTTTGCTCTTGTAAGAAAAAGCTTTACCAGTATGTTGATTTTATCATGTATCAATATAAAACAAACAAACCCAGCAGAATACATTAGGAAAGGTAGCTAACAATTTAGAAATAACTAGCCAGGAAGCAGGAATAAATTCACACAATATTAAAAAAATTAAAGAGGTTTTTGCAATGTAGACAATTCTTTCTGCAATCTGCAGAAGGTTTGATCAGTCATGTGTAAAGTGCCTTTAGAAAAAACCCCACCACACAGATTCCTGCCTATCTGAGTTGTGGCAACACATTCTATAAAACAAAGGACAATTACAAGCTGGCATTTGAACAGTACAGTGGCTACTGAAAAAGTATGGGTTTAGGCGGCAAATAAAACTCAATTTCCATTTGCTTTCTGCAAGTATGCATCTATTTTCTGAAGGACTGCAACAGCTTTTATATATTAAAAACATTTGGGGGAACCATATTTGAAGTAGAATTGTTTGAGGTATGTTATCCAGCCATATATATCTTCCAACACAAACTCATATGAATATATGAGCCAAAATGAACAGCAACCACTATGAAATACCAAGGCTCGAAGTCTTTAAGTACTCCAGATGCCTTCAGACTACATTGAAATAACTGAAGAAGCAAATATTTGCTCTCTGGAGCCTATTTGTATATATTTATCTGTTAGACCATATTCTTCCCTCTGCCTTGCTGTAGGTTCTCAGGAAGTATTTTCTTCAGTCTTTTATCAGACTGTGTAGTTGTGTAGGGCCATGTGAGGAATGGATCCTGTCTGGGTGACCAAAACAAGACAAAGAGACTGTGCAACAGAAACTGGAACTGATGGTGCCATGTGTTGGTACTGACTGGCCCACATGACTGCCCTTGGCTCACATTACATTTTTTCCTATCTGTAACATCAAGGAAATGGATTAACAAGTGGAAAACAGGAACAGTTCTGCTACAGCCTTGATGTTGTTTGAGTTCCTAATGGAAAAAGGCCTTATTTCCTAATCCACTCATATGCAAACTCTTTGCAACACCCTGAAGGACAGGACTTTTATTTTGAGATACAGTGAAGCAACATTTCCTTGGTGTTTCAAGAGTGATCTGAATACACAATCATACTGTGCTTGAGAGTCATTTCAGAGAAACTTTATGTACACAAAGAGGTAAATAAATCAAGTCCTGTGCCCTGCAGCTGTTACTGCTGTGGACTGTGTGGTATTCCTGTGTGTTGTGACAAGAGTCAGCTTCTTATTGTAGCCACGAGCAGCAGTCAATGGCATCTCCAAAACAGACAGGCCTTCTTCAGATCAACAGGGAACAATGACACAAGGGTTGTAAATGCCCTCACTTGTCTCACCACCCGAGGCTTCCAGTACGTATTCAAGGGGCATAAACAGCCACCATTAAGACACAATATACCTGACCAGCCTACAGACATCTGTTTGGGAAGAGATAGATCAGGATATATATCTCATGAGGTATTTCAAATCTTTCTCCATTAATCATGAAATTAGACTAAGCAGACTATGTCAGAAATATTTAGGCACATGACTTGCAGATTTTCTTAAGCAAACCCAGCAGGCAAAACATATGCAAATCAGAGATATGTAAAGCCTCTGGCAAAATAAACAAAGCATGGTAATTAGATGAAAGGGGCAACTGTCTCACTTATACGTAGGGACAACATGAAGAGTTTTTTTCATTGCTCTCAGTGACATATTAGGAATAATTTTGCACAAGTGCATCATGGAGTTATAATTAGATTTAAAAAATTATATTCTTCTTATTCTTGGAAAAAAGCCCAATAGCCACACATTATGTGAAGTCCGTCAAGCTCTGAATGGTGCTAGCACAGAATACTGTTCTTCAGAACACACTGACCATTGTAATGCATACAAATATCTATGAGCTGGGCTGATGCAAGTGTGAAATCAGTGTAGCTCAAAAGATGAATTCAGGTGTGGAAAAGCTATGACCTGAATTTGAAGCTGATCTGTCACATCAGCTGACTCAGTAATGGATGTTGTTACCTACCAAACAGTAATGCTTGCCTGGAAGTGGGCAGCCACTTTGATGGCTCTGGGAGTCCACAAGCATCACCACAGCTAACTCTCATAAAAGGAATCCACAAAGAAGGGACTGGAGGAGGGAGGTGGTGAGGAACAGGAATGTCCTGGACTTAGAAAATTACCTCTGTGTGTCTGTTTGTAACCTTCTATCAGTGAAGGCTATTATTTCAGAAATACCCTAGTTAGCTAACTACTGAGCTTCAAGAACACTTCAATATTCACCATGGTTTTCAACATCAAGTTTTAAAGTGTTTGAATAAAGAGAGCTGCCAATTAAAAGCTTCAACCAAGAAGTGTCCTTTTTCTCTTGTAAATGTTACTGCTTCTTGAGGAATTCCAAATCTTCATTGCCCTGATCATATGAGCAGCAGTGGATGAGACATGCTGCTCATGGTGCTGCACTTGCTTATTTTTCCCTCCTCTTGGGAACAGAGGAGAACATGTGCTTTGGGAATAAAAAAACCCTTTCTTTCAACCTGCAAGGCCAGGAGAACCCTTTCAGGATTTATTTTCGTAGCCCAAAGGATTATATCCAAAACATTCAACGTTTAATAATACAGTAAGCCCTACACTCCTACTGCAGTCTGTGTGGCTGAAGCAGCCATTAGCGCAGTAGGGAGCTAAACACCATGACTGGTCAGGCAAAAGTTGGTAGCTTTGATCTCAGAAAATGATAAAACTTAACAGGGGACTGAAAACAAGCTATGCAGCTGCTGGTCTTCAGAGCATTAACTCCTTTCTTTCTGGCTTATTCTCCTCAGTCCCTCTCTGATGGCCTTTTAAAAGGACTGTTGCTTAGTCCCTTCTCAGGCTGCAACTAGGGTTTTTTTAGGCTTGCTATAAAAGAATAATTCTGTGTTAATATTAATTTGACCTTCTTAAGTTTGACCACTCAAGAAATGAAGGTGTGCTACAATTCCTGTGGATATTCTAATACATCTACTTACTAGATAAGTACCAGATTTCAAAGAAATCTCACTAGGATAGGAAGAAATAAAACGGCTTTATAATGAGAAAGAGTAATTTAACAAGTGACCTTTTCCAGTGCTCCTTTAACAGCTGTCACCCATTTTTTTAAAAGGCAAGATACTTGTACAGCAGTTCCTCAAAAACAAAACGAGATTTAGGGGGAAAAAAAGTGCTACAGTGCTACCTTCCATAAGGAAGGTTCAGCTTATCTTCAGTTTAAAATTTTAAACTTAAAATAGTAGTAAATGACTTCATTAGAAACACAATCACAAGTCTTCTTACATAGACACATTTTACATATGAGACAAGAAGCATTCTGCATTTAAGTTATGGCAATGAAAAAAGTGAGGCTATCCTTGCTTGGCTAGTCAGGAGCGCTCAACAAAGATGAAGGAGGACCAAAAACAAGTGCCACAAATTAACAGCATTTTCACTGAAGTACTTAAATCTTTGACACTTGGAATGTATATGCAGAAGACAAAATACACAATGCACATGAATGCTGAAAAAAAACGCATGTTTCAGAACAGTCACAATGAGTAATTCACCCTCCAACTACCCAAAGTAGTTTCACTAAGTAGTTTCACCATTTCACTATAAAACTCATCAGAAATCAGGGCTACCATTTATGAAACATCCCACTGTAATAGTGACTGACTAAAATTAATTTTCAAAACCAGAATCACATAACAAGAAGGGCAGGAAACTTTCTATCTGCATCTGTTTTGATAAATCAAACTGTGTGGCTATTCTGTCAGGCACTAGAATTGGTCAGTTCTGCAGTTAAACCATTAAAATAGCTCTTAGCACATTTTTGGCAGATGCCAACCAGCACTTGCCAAAACAATCCAAAGGAGTTTCAAAGTTGGCACAGACCAGAAATGCTTTCCAGCCTGCATACAGCCATTCTGCATGGACCTTAAGGCAGTCAAAAATTATGGATGCATGGCTGTAGGGCCATGATGCCAAAGAAAAATCATGCAAACATTGAATTTATTAGAATAGACATTTATTAGAATAGGCATTGTCTCTCATTGAAAGTATCACAGATCTACCATATTTTTTTCTTTGTAAGTTACTTAAGAGCAGGTGATTCTCTGCTGGGTATGGGGATACACTTGGCACATCTTGCTCATGTATGATAACATGAAAACAGTTTTTCCTATCCAATTTTGAGTAAATTGAAAAGGAACCATGCACCCAGCCTCAACATCTTACAGCAGTTCTTTCAATTTCAACACAATCAACAGGCACATTTAAAGTAGCATCCAGAAAAAGAAAAACCCACCCACAGTGCAAACAAATGCCAAGTCTTTATGTGAACTTATAAAAGCTATAAATGACAGGTTGGGTGCAACAGTTGAAATTTCATTTACGTTAAACAGCATCTCTTAAAGCTGCCTTAAGGCAGAGGACTGTGAAGTGGCTAAAGCAGTATCTATTTTTAGGGTGGGCACACAAGAGCCAGAGAACTGCAAAACACTAAACACTCATCTCTGCCCTGTGCCAACTGTCAGGAAAACTAACAAAGGACATGCATGCCTGTCCTAATATAAGCTTTAAAGGACATCATGTCACAAACCTTCTGTCCTTTCCAAAAGTGAACCTGCTTTTAGATGAACACTGATGTCAATAAAAAATCACCTGGATTTCTGAGAAGGCTTTCAACAAGGTCTCTCATCAAATGCTTTTATGGAGCCTAAGAAGCCATGAGAAATAAGAGGAATTACTCTAGTAAAGACAGAGACCAGTTGCAAGGAATAGCAGAATTTAATCAAGTGATTTAATCACTTGCAAAAAGACAGATGAAATATGAAGAAATTCAAAGCAAAAAAAAACCCAAAAACTCTAAAAGTCACATGGGCTTTAAGCTGATCTTTACTACTCAAGAAATTACCTTGAAGTGATTATATATCCATGAAAACATCATCTCAGAGCTCAGTAGAGGTTAAAAAAACCCCAAAACAATAATGTGTTAGGGTTTATTATGAAAATAAGAGAGGGACAATGTATAGTCCAAGGATCTCCCTTGAATGCTATTTGTAATCCTGTTCCCCCAACAAAAAGGAGCAGAGAAATGGAAGAAAATTGCAGAAAAGCACAATGAAGACATCAAAACTCAGAGAACCTCTATTTTAGGAACAATTAAGCAGTCATGAACTGAAGAGAACAGGACAGGACAGACGTTTATAAAAGTCACACCTTGTTGGAGAATACTAATAGAGAGTAATTGCTCAGTATTTCTTCCAACAAGAAAAACCATAGGAAGAGCTTACAAACTATTACAGAGCAGTAAACAAACAGAAGATTGTTGACAAAGCACGTGGCTCAGCTGTGGATCCCTGTGTACAGGGTGTTGCCAACAGCAGACGTCTGTCAGAACAAAAGCAATGAAACAAATTCATGGAAGGTCCACCTAGAACAGCTTGGGGTGGGGTGGGGGTAAGGTTCAACTGGAAGCTGCTGGGAAAGCACACCAGGAGAACCTTGCAAGTTTGTCCTCCTTTAATGCAGGGCATTACCTAAGGTCATGTTTCTCCTGGCTGGATCCCTTCAGAGGGCAGATGCTGGGCTAGATGGACACATACAATGCTTGTATTATATTACCCAAAGGCATGAGCAATGGTGAGCTCATCAAATTCTCTTTTCCACTCTCTGCCTTGCCTCCCCACAGAACAGCAAATCAAGTCCAGGATTCTGAACAACTGAAAACCTGAATCCAAGATGTTTAAAGTAAAATTTATAGTCTTTTCATTAAAATCAACTATCCTGATTTGGTGACCTGATGAACTGGGGAGTAAGAGAAGAAAAGTGTATCAGACTGCAGAATTATTTTTCATGGAAACAAAAGGCAGTCAAAAACCTATGTTTCCTTTCATTTCACAATCAGTTTGGGTTTTTTTGCCTTCCTCTTCTTGAATGCAAACAGACAGGTAAAGTCCGATTCAAAACCCTGAAAGACAGTAAATTTTAGGTAAATTTCTCTGGCAAAGAACAGGAGGGAGAAATGAAACATAAATCACACTGATCTACTGTGCCACAGGAATGGCTTCTCAATTAAAATTTCTGAAGCATTGCTGCTCTACACAGACACATCAAGTGGCACTAACTTTTAGATAGATAGATAGATAGATAGATAGATAGATAGATAGATAGATAGATAGATAGATAGATAAAAAAAATTTAAAAAGTGTTTTACTCTGCTCAGTTCATGACTTAGCTCCATTTTATGTTTATAGGAAAGTCTGAAGAGATTTTATACCTGTGGAAGTTTGGAGGTATGAAAATCAACAGAAGCTGCACATCTGAACTGCTTTCTGTAATTGCTATGACACTGGTATCTGTCTCTAGACAGAGAACAAAACCCTGCATTTTCCCTTTTTCAACTCTGCATTTCTGTTTCTTCAATGTCAGGCTATAATACAACAGTGTACTAATGGATATGCTTTCAAATTATGTCCGATATATAATAAATCCTGGTGGTCTGTTTAGAAGAATAATGCCTTAAATATGCAACCTTTTGTTCTGAAAATCGATTGTCTGCAAATTGTTTAGACATTGGTTATACTGCTGTCTTGCTTAAGGAAGGGTGTTCCCCAACTCAGTGTTCCCACTGAAACCCCCCAAACCGTACACTGCTCACTCACTCCCGCATCACCCCTTCCCTCTGGAGGGCTGGACAGGAGAACTGGAGACAAAAAAGGTAAAGATCACGGACTGAAATGAGAACAGTTTATGGGAAATAGCAACGAGAAAGAACAACAAACAGTAACAGTGACAGTATCAGAGTGTACGTGGGAGACGAATGATTCACACACCATGTGCACACCCTCGACCACACCTGATTGTGCTGCCACCTTCGTGACCTGGAAGGGACTCCTTCCTCCATCCCTGGATAATGAGGAGAGGTGGTAGAGAATAACCTTTGTGTCCTGACCACGGCCCTTCTGACTACTGCACAAATTAACTCTGTCTTGGCTGGAACCAGGACAACTGCCAACAAATTAAATTAATTATATACTCTACACTAACATGACAAACATTTGCCTAAGACAGGCAAATCAACAGGCTTCAAAATTATTAATTTCTAATCATATGGGTATCAACTAATATTTATTTACAATTGCTTATGTTGACTTAAAGAGAAACCCCAGCTGCCTTACTTACTTCTAGTCAGCAGCACTGGTATAATGAATTTCTAAAAGTTACCTCCTTGACCAACACAGTATTATTCTGCTTTTCAAAGAAAGCACTAATTCCCAGAAAACACAAAGCATGAAATCCCAGTGTAACAAAAAACATTTCTAGAAGTATTCTGATGTGTTACTACATACTTTAATATAACTCAAATCAGAAGAATTTATTAAAAATCAAGAACAAGCAGTAATAAACATAGAAAATATTTTAATATCAAAATAATTCAGTAATTTATTAGAAGAAAACAGACTTTTAAAAAAATTCCAGGCCAACTATAAAAAATAAAGTAATAAATAACCATGCATTAAAAATAAAATACATACTTGCCAGTGAGGGTCCTCCAAAGCTGTGCACCTACAATTGTAAGAATGTAAGATGAAAGACAATGCACTAAATCAGAAAGATTTTTTTTTAAAAATTACAGAACATGTCCAGAATTGGGACAAAATGACAAAGGAATTCTCTGTATCAGTCAAACAGTAAAGCTATATTATCTTACAGTAACAGTTCTTGAATTGCTTTCAGTAAACTTAACATACAGTTAAAATCTTTAATGGAAAAGGTCAGGATCTTCTACGGCTACATTTCCACATTGAAGGATGTCATGAAGGTGATAATCAACATAACTTTTACATCAACACACCCTCTACTTCCACACACTGACAGCCACCCTACATTCCTCATCAATCTGTAATAGTCTTGCCACCTAGTGGCTGGCTGGAAGCGTGAAGCAGCCACACAGACGTGTTAAACTCAGAAGAATTTTTTCTGCTTCTTGGAGTGGCACTTCATTGATTTCTATTCATTACAAGACTCCTACAGTATTACTTCGAGGTCCTGATTTTTCTTGAACTCTGTCTACAATGGCATCGAAGACAATAGTAAAATAAATGAGTTTACTCATTATTAATAATAATTATAATTTATTCATTACTCATTATATAGGAAACAGAGGTCTTCCTATCCTCATCTCTAAAATGAATGGTTAAATAATCACACAAACATGAGAGTGGTACATTCTGGATTTGGTCACTACAAAAATATTATTTACAGGTACAAGTGATTTTACCTAGATCACTGCCTTCCAGCTAGCAAGGTATTCAATGTTTGTGATGATTTATACAGCACAGAGCTTAAAAATCAAATTCTGCTTAGCTTCTTGAGTTGGCCTCTGGGCTTGTAATACTCAAGCAGGAAACAGAATGGTAACAAAGACTCCCAGAAAAGGGAATGACAGTAAATCATTCTTCAGAAAAGGTAGCAAATACCTGCTGTAACTTCGCAGGGAACAATGGGCTTTGGCAGTCAGAAATGACATGTTAGTATGTCACAGAGGAATACCATGCTTCTCTGACATCTACTGCTTTTGTACTATGTTCAGATGGTTTTTCAAACACTTTGCATGGGATTTAACAATAAGCAAAAGGCAAAATAAGAATCTTGAAAAAAGAAATCTTCACGGCAATGAAAATAAAAAACTTAGGATGAGCATTTTATCAAAGAATTTTCAAGATGGTAATGAAGTACAGGACGGGAATTGAAAAAAGAAAACCAACTCCAAAACACCAGACCAGCCAACAATCTCAAAAACCCCTTTCAAAATTGTTTGTATTCATGTATGACTTTATTCACTCTGGAGACTAAATGCTATACAAAGTAAAAGGAAAATACTGCTCACTTCTTATTTCAACTGTGCTAAGATAGGTAATTTTTCTATCTATTTACAAATTTCACTGATACATACTGGACATCCCAAAATTTCCAAAAATTACATGATTAATGTTGGAAGAAGTATGAATGTTAAGGAAAACTTTGTATTTTAGAAAAGATTGTATTTTCAGACCTAGCAGTTAAGAAACAAGAATGACTGTACCCTCCCAACAATTACACTCATCTAAATGCTAAAACAAATCTCCTAACGCCCTCCCTGTAAAATATAGCAATACTTAATTGAAAATGGCAATAGACCATCTACTATCACTCCCTAAAATTAACTGATACCTTCACAATAATCATCAAATTGACCTGGCTTTAGTAATGAATTAGCATGCTCCAAATTGCATGTGTTTAAGCACAGAACTCTATCAGTACACTTACCTTTTACCTTTGAGAATACCAAATCCTTCATTATCTGAAGAATTAACACTCCAAGTATTATAAGGGAAGTCAGATGATACACTCTCCAAGGGGTCAATGCAAGAAACCTAGAATGTCAAGAAGAAATAAATGTTTAGTACTGTAAAAGTCATTGGAAGCATGCAAAAACTAACAGCTGCTACTAATACCGAAAATTAATAGGAAGAAATAGACTCAGATTGCAATAATTGAGTTCAGTTTCTCACCACAACTTTTCCATGAGAAGCAAATATTGAGAGCTCCATGCATGGCATTTAAAGATACAAAGATGAAACACTGAGTTGGTAGTAGACTTTTGTCCGTACTTTTATTTATGCACAGAGAAAATAAAGAAAACAAAATATTTTAGTTATTGCATAGAAAATTCTACTTTTAAATTAACTGTGGTTTCATTAAAATTCATTGTCTTGGCACAATGCACAAAAAAAAGGTTAAAAATTTGCTTATGCTTCCTACAGAGCCTACATTTAAGCGAGATTTTTATACAAATAATTTTTTCAAACACAAAGATGAGGTAAATCTATATAACAGCAAAATACTAAAACTTGTCTTCATAACAAGCTTTCATGAATTTTGTTTTTAATTACATAATTTTTTAGAACAGGTCTAGTCAAGTCAAACAGACCTAGACTCTGTATGAATTATAATCTCATGCACTGCTGACTTTGCTATCCAGGTGTGTTTGGAGATTAGCTCTTCTATCTGTTTTACTGGCAAATATCCTAACTCCCAAAAAAAGGGTGTGAAGTAAAAAGAATTAAAATTCAACTAAATAAGTTTTAAAAAGAGAAAGTATTTCTGTAGCTGGTTTTGAGCACTTTAAATCTGAGATCTGAACAGACTTAGTGAACAAGTTAATTTTTCAGAGTAAAAGCAATTAACTTGAAAAAGTTGAGGTTAGCCAAATCCAGTAAGAAGCCACTGTCCAAGGCACTGGATCAAATGAGAATACCAATATGAGAAACAAAATCATATAAAGCTGGGATGTTTTCAAGAAACCTCCCAGATTTGAAAACAGGGCAGCTGGCTACCCTATAAGATTCAGCTGCAGAGCTTTTCTGCAAGAAAGAGGTGGAAGCAGAGTGAAAATAGTAGCCAACATGGCCACTGCAGGAAGCCAAGAGGCAACCTTCGAGCACACTTGGATTTTTTAGAAAGAAAATTGACTTCACAGTATTTCTTATAAGCTCAGGACACACTGCTGTAGTAACAAACTGCTCTAGTATTCCTTGAAAACCTCAAAAAGAAAGGCTGCATTAAAGAAACTGTCCACACCACTAATTTTCACATTTAACACAAAGTCATAATACCAATCACCCTGAGCAGACCAGTATACGAATTCCAATAAGAACACATAAGCTCACTCTGAAGGTTTTATCCAAACATAAAGGGTTTTTATATCTGTAGAGAATTTGAATTTTAAGACTATTCTATAAAATAAATGTATAAAATCAGCACCTTTATCTAATTCAGCCAGCTCAAGAAAACCAACAGAGAAGTGTAGAGAAAAATGATTACAAGGCAACCTCTATCAAAACTGCCCAATCATAGCTCAATAAATCAAAACTCGTAACAGCTCTACATCATGTTGTCCTACTATTTTTCTTGGTAATGTAAATGTAATGTACATGTACATGTAAAGTGTTAATTATTCAGCATTAAAAATCTTTGATTGTGTTTAAGTGTTAAGTTCCACTGCACAGAAGACTTTGTTTAGCCTGCTTACTTAATTTATTGATAATAGGCTGGGGGAGAGATGTGATGCTGTATAAAAAAAATCAAATGAAGATTTTTTTCATCCAACTTCTACGCAGGAGAAATTTGTAACAAATGTAGACTTTCAAATTGTTTGGGCTTAATACCATGTCTATTCTATAGGGCCTTCATGGTGCTTGTGCATGAATGTTTATACAGGCACACAGAATGCCCTGATTTAGCAATTACCACTGGCCACTCTTTGATGGTCTCAAATACATACATCAATACCAAACTTTATCTACAAGTGTGTGCATGTGTGTACTTACACACACATATTTTTAGCTTTTCAAGGTAAGATCAGATGCTTACTAAGAAGGCTTAGTGTATCTTTCAAAAAATGCCCAGAACATGTTTGACCTACTTTATGCTCACAACTAAACCATACTGTTAGTTTCACTGCAATCACAGCTGTCACCTGCTGTTAAAAACAATTTGCACTAATGCCGACTAGGATTAGCAAACCAGGATTAACAAGGTAGCATCCTCTCTGAAAGATGCTTCCAAGTCATGTCATTCCCTCTTCTCAATACTGCCATCTCCCTGCTCCAATGTTTGAGGAAAAAAACTGTAATTCAGTCTAAGCAGCTAATGTAGTCACCAAACACGGACTCTTTACTTCTTTGGATAGGTTTGAGTTGTTCTGACTGAATTTCCCATGTCTTAGCATTATCTAGGTTGTGGTATTTGCAAGAAAAAACATCCCTTGTGAATTCACTCAGCCAGTTTGTGTCATCCCTCAGGTGCCAGAGCAACAAAGATTAGAGAAACTGTCTGTGAGCCATATGTCAGAGATCTGTGTCCTTGAAGCCCTTCCTGGTGGAAAGCTGATAAGGTGCCCTTGTACTTTTTTGGTATATATCTATCTATCATGAGCTTATCAAATGGTTAGTTCAACATGCACGTATCTGAAAACCACTTATTATGCTACTACCACTGTCAGGATTTAGAATTCTTCTAGGAATTATCAACATGATGCATAGCAACCAGACTAACAGTTTCTGTGGTTCTTTTGCTTATAATAAAAGTTAGGGCATTTTTGCCCCTTCTCTAAAAAAAAAAAAAACAACAAACCAGACTGTACTCTTAAGCATTTCTAACACACACATATCTGACAAAAATGAAAGGCTCCAGAATAAAATCTTCATATACTGCACTCCTGCTGTATTGTAGAAGAATGCTATGTAAGAGAAGCTTACTGAACATGCTCTCTTTTTTAAGCAATAAACAAAAGAGACTGAAGTTAAAATAGTTTAATTTCTTCTACAAGTGGTATGGAAGTAAATACCATTACTAGAGACATAACCAAGATTTGCTCCCCCCTTGAATTCCGCAGTATTTTGTGAATGTTTTTTGTGGGGAATGGAGGGGTTAAGAAAGCAAAGGTTAAAACAATGTACAGAATTATGCATTCCAGATAACTACTTCAGCAGTTCACAGGACAGCTTGCACAACAAGGGGACAAGAAATTCTGCTGTAGGCAGTGCAGGACTGCAAAAAAACCCAGCCATGAGGTGCCCAGGACTCTGTCCCTGTCTGTGGCTGAAGCAGGCACTCCCTGCATAGGAAAGGCCCTCACTCATACACAGCCCCGGGGTGGGACACAGGCACCTGGCTTGGAGGCTGCAAGAAATGCCTGCCCCTGCACTGATGGCAACAGTGGCCTCACTGTGATGGATGTCCTCTGGTCCAGAGCACTAAAGTGGAAGAGCTACTGGAGGTGCTAAGCAGGTGGCAGACCACTATGGAGCAGGACTTTCAAAAGCTTAATTGTGTAAGAACCCGAGCAATGTGCTCCAACTGGAGCTCCTTTGAGCAAGCCAGACTAGCTGACCTCAAGTTGTCCTTCCAACCTACATTCCTCTGTGTAGGAAGAATTAAGTGTGATGGCCACTCAACTCCACTGTGGAAGATTGAGAAACCATTTTTGTAAAATGAAATAAGAGCAATATCAGTGGATAATTAAGCGGTTGTCCTCAAAGGTTGTGAAATTTCCAACCTTGAGGGCTGTGAAGACAAAACCCTGAGCAATCTGATCTGAATGAAGTACTGATCTTATTTTGAGCTGCAAGTCATGCTAGAGACCTCATGAAGCCCCTACCAATCTGAATGGTATTTTCATTCTGTGACTATTTTAGGCTATTAGAAGTGGTTTCATCTTTTTGGTACGATGCCGACCTTAGAACTTAAAGGCACAACAGTTTCTGTTTCTGGGCCTGGTTATACTGCAGCTGTACTGAAATGATTCTAAACTGCACAAGCAAGAATCAAAACTTGACAACTTCCACAATTAAAAGGGGAAATTCTTCAACTGCATGATGGTGAACCTAAAGATAGAAAAATATCTTAAGGTATCTTCTTCTTGTCATTTCTCCAGCTCTTTATAGTATGGGATGGTCATATGTCAATACTATCAATTTGTTGTATCAAAAAGCAGCCATCTCACAGTGCACCAGAGCTGTCCCAGAGCACCTGGGACAATTAACTGCACAAACTGGATTGTACAAAGTTATTCAAGTGTCATGAGCCAGCTAAGAAATTTTCAAGGTTAATAGTATCATACAATACTGCAGTCAGTAAACATAATAAAAACTTATAGAGCATGACAAAAGCTATTTTTAATTGTATCATGAGACACAGGGAAGGCACAGACCGGCCAAATTGTTTCAAATGTTAAATAAATCAATTTGATTCTTTCATTTCAGCTGTTACAGTTTTAGGTTTTTACAACACATTCTAGAACTATCAGTGAGTGGCACTTTGTAAACACATAACATAAGAAAACATTTAATCAAAAATTGCATTATTTAGACTATCAGCAGCCAGTGCTAGTTATTTCTGAAAAGCCTTAGCAGGTACATGTATAATAGCCATCTATCCTTAGATGAATTCCAGAGATAATCACATAAATAAATGAAAGGTGTCAATAACACATATGAGCATGGAGCTTTGCTTCACTATCAGCTCTTATGACACTTTTATTGGCTGCATGAGTGACTTGTGGACTTCAGTTCCGTGTTTCACTAACTCATATTTACATCTTAAAACCAGAGGCCAAACTCTTCAGAGTAATTCTGTGGAGTTCTAAAGAGCACAGGTCGATATATAAATGTTTCCTCATAAAATGTTTAGGTGAAAATCTACTGACACCTTTCAGCCAGAGTTTTCCATAGAACTGGTTTTCTTCCAATCAGACACCGGTAAGCAAGCATGGCCTATGATAAACCACATAGAGAATGTCCCTCCCTGGGGAGAGTAAACATTTCTAGTGCACTGTGAGAATAGTGAAATGCTAATTTCAAAGCTATGTGCACTTTGCTCTTACAGGGGATCACCTAATGCTGTTTCAGACACACATCTACAGTGAAGGCATTTGGGTAAGGAAAAGATGTGGCAATAACTGTTTCCTGCTTGGAGCTGAATGTAGACCATTTTTCCACACTTACTGCTGGAGCAATCAACACCTGTCAGGCTGCAATAAATTCTGATGACTGTCTCAAGCAAGAGTTCTGAGGAAGGGGAAGAGGGCTTGTTTTCTTCTAATTACAGCATGAAGTAGACTGCCTGAACAATGTTTTTGAAATACATGGTAAAGGTAGTATCAGAAAGCTTGTGCCCTTACTAATCACTGGGTCACTCATTTTGTTTGCCCTCCTGTGAATCAAGAAGGAAAAATATATATTTAACTCTATGTTATTTACAGGTAATTTAGTTCTTAAACTCTCCTAACTGAAAAACAATCCCAAAGCACCTTTGTGAATCCTGCTTTTTATGTCTATTAAATTACAACTTTTATGTGAATTGCTCTTCTATATAAATGATTTTCATACTAAGCCTCTGTAAATATCAAAATGCTGTATCTACAAATACGGAAATCCAAGCCTCGAGGATGCAGAACATTGGAATCCAGAACTCAATAATCCAGTATTTTTCCTATTGTTCCTTCAGTACATCTGGGTGTTGTGGTAGAATGCTAGCTGGCAATTAATGTTGCTCACTTCTCTCCTGCCCTGGTGAGATGGGAAGGAGAATGGAAAGAAGTAAAAGCCAGGGCTTAAGAACACTTTAGTAATTGAAATAAAGTTAATAAGAGTAACAACAAGAATAAATGAAATGTTATACAACAAAGAGAGAGGAATAAAATCCAAGAAAGACCAGTGTTGCACAATACCTCTGCCCATCACCTCCTGACCAGTGCTCAGCCAACCTGACCAGGGATGGGCAGCTCCTGCCAGGTTGTGTACTGGGCATGACACACTGTGGTTTGGAATATCCCTTTGGCCAGTTCAGCTCAGCTGTGCTGGCTGTGCTCCTTCCTGGCTTCTTCTGCACCTGCTGGCACAGCACAGAAAACTGGAAAGTCCTTGACTTAGGGTAAACACTGCTCAGCAACTACGGAAACATCAGTTTGTTATCAACTTTGTTCTCACACTGAATCCGAAATACAGCACTGCAACACTGTATCAGGAAGAAAAATAATTCCATCCCAGCCAAAACCAAGACACCTGGGCTGAGCCAAAGTATTTAGAAAACTGTTCTAGAATTATAATGTAAAACTCCCTTCCCAATTCCTATACAAAAAGTGCAGATTTTCACTTAAAGCAGAGTAAGTTATGCACACATCTTTTGGTAGAATCTCTTTATAGAATAGAATCTGGTATGGTACTATTATATTTATATGATATTTAACTTGCATGTCTGAAAAATACACAAAAACTGGTACAGCAGATTCCATGTTGAAGAGAGGGAATTACATGTAAAAAACCCACATCTTTATATGTGCTGTCAAAAATTTTAGAAGTAAAAAAGACTTAAATTCAGTCTAAAAACCCTTGCCATCCTTCCAAAAACCATAATTTGTTGAATAAAATAATTTCAAAAGCATTTACTCCCCATCTTATGTTAATTAAAATTTAAGATATGCACACCAGCACTCTGGGTGCCTGGCATCTTGAACTCAGAAAGCTGTATATCTGCTTAGTGAAAACCTGTGAAACATTGTAATAGAATGCTTCTTAAAAACATGTACATCAAAACTGTTTTAGATTACGTCTAGTTTAATGGAGAAAAACCTTCCATAAAGACATAAATTAGAAAGAAAGCACCATTTTTCACTTCAAATTCTTCTCTAAATAAGAGAAAAGCTTAGGTATTTGAGATGCTTCAAACAGAGTAAAATGAAGCAATGAAAAGCAGTTGATTTGTAACCTACGTGTCAGCTAGCAAAGAGTGTTCCATTGGATAGCACCCAGAAATCTAAAAATTCTATCACTAGGTACATAAAAGTAAACAACTAATTTTTAAAAAACCCTCAAGCAGAAAAGGCATGTTTATTATTCTAAAACTTGCATTTTTCTTAATACTTTCTTTGTTAAGACAAAGAAAATTCAGACATCAGCCTTTTATTCCAAGAGTTTATTTGTCAGGTTTCATTGAAAAGATTAGGATCATATTTATTCAGCCAGAAAGCACAGACCAAATCAATTTTTCTTTAGAAAACCTTCTAGAACTTACTAGGAAAAAAAAAAATTTGAATAATAAATAAACCTCTTGTCCTAAGAAACAGACTCCCAGAAATTTAAATTACTGTTACTTTGACAGCCATCTGTAGAAGTGGTAGTTCTCTGGAAGGTCTGTGTACAAGTTTCAGGGCAAAAAGCAAAGACAGGTTGACAATGCTAACTTAAATTAGCACAAAGGATAGGAATTCAAATTGTGTATTTTCTCTACCCCAACTCAACAAACCAGCTCTTAACCTTAAAAATAAGTCTAAATAAAACCAAAATTAGTATAAATCTCTAAGAAAAAAACACTAGAAAAATCGTTCCAATGCTTTGAATTTAATCACCAAAGATAAATTGATCACAAAAGATAAATAAGCACCAAAATGTGCTTATAAACTTTTTCATCTGGAAGTATATTGGTGGTCTGGGAAATAGGATTAAATTTAAAATTTCACATTGCAAAATTATCTCACACTGTTTGCAAGGAAACCTCTTGAGGAATGCAACAGTTAGAATCATGTTTCAATATTTGTGCTTTTGGATCAGATTTACTGCAACCTGTTGCATTCACACAGGCACATAAAAAACAGTTGAGAAGGAGAAAGTTTAAATGACCTAAACTACATACTTTTTGAGTCTACCATGACATCAAATTCTACTGTTACAACAGTGAAAACAGGGGATTATATTTCCATGGAAGTTAAAATTATCTTGATTTAAACACATAACATCAAATAAACTTGCTCTTTTTGTTTTTGCAGACAAATACCCAGATGACCTTAATTAACCTGTGCTCTGGCAAAGTACAGAAGAAATCTTAATCCCATTTTCTCATACAGTAGCAGCAGTTTGAGCAGTAGCACCTCTACCATGCTGCCCTAAATCTCCTTTTCTATAATGCTCTCATTAGTCCTGTAACATCTACCATGGAACATAGCATATCCCCCTAAAATGTCCATTGTTCTCAAAATTCTACTTACTATTTGAAAGGTCTCATTATTTTGAAGCAATACACAAAGAAATTATAATTTCTCTCTTGAAACGACTGCTTTAGACACAGCATATGTATGTTTCAGCAAGACAGAATAAACACAAGCCATGCTGCAATTCATTTCTATTCTCCTTTGATCTGGATTTCCATCTTCCATAAAGTTCTCATCCTAGATTTGATCCTAAATTGTTCAGTAATGCTCGCTTTTCCTCAATTACCCCACTTGATTTCTTTTCTGACTGATCCTGATTTCATCTTATTGGTTGAAAAATGCTGTCAACTCTCCAGGTTTTTATGTAACACTGCCTGGCTCTTAAACAATGTCAATTTTCATTCCTGTAAACTAATCTCTCAGCCAAAAGTATGCAAACTGTCACTAAAAAGCTGTTAATGGCTTTTAATTATTTTTGCTAACTAAATCAAATTAATTTAACTTTCTGTTCCACTTTTCTACCTCCAAAGCCTACAAAAGTTTTCATAATTTGTACTGGAAAAGTGAACATAAGCCTAAAACTGCCTGGGTAAAAACAAGTAGACCCTAAAATTGTATCACAACTTGTGCTGAGGTTGGAACTTTAGCTTTACTTGAGGAAGAATATTTTGGAATACCATCTTCTAGGAAGCAAAAAACAACAAATCACAAACATTTGTTTATGCCTAAAGAAATATCGGGAATTTGCTGTACTACAGCTAGGTGTAATAAAATAAATATCAATACCAATAAATTACAAAAACTTCGCAAAAGGCAGCAAATTAAATAAGTTAAGGACTATCAGACTAGAAGAAACCAACTAGCAACCATGTAAGAAACCCATTCACATGAATGCACAGTGAATTTCAAAACTGTCTATGCCAGAATATTTCAATAATAATGTCAATACTTCAATAATAATTTCAAGAATAATGTCAATACTTAACCTACTCTACTGTTCCTACTTGAGTGATCAGAGACAAACTCTTACTAGAATTTAAGGCAGGAGTATTCACTTGTGTGCTCTCCTGATACTCTGGATTCTGGCAAAGTAATCCCAAAACAAGTACAAATGTAGCTCTACGATTTCCTATAACAAAGACAGCCAAAGACAAAAACTTCCTACATTCAAAACCCTATTTAGCATCTGGGTGCTGTAAGGAAAAATCTGTATGTGTTCTCTTGACTTGGCAGATAATGCAAATTTAATTAAGTGATCTGAAGACCAGCATATTACAAACTGGCCTCAGAATATCAACTCACTCCAACTCAGTATCAACTACTCCAACTCACTTAATTTTCATGCATTTTTCTTTATGTTTTGATTTCAAAGATCTCTTTTATTCCAGTTCTCACTTAATTTGACATTTTGTCACCAAGAATATCCTGTCTGAGTAGTTCCCCTAGACTACATTTCCAGTGATAGCCACAGTCAGTGCCAATAGTGAACAAAAATGTACAAATACATAAAACAGGGTTGCTGCATGTCTTAAAGGCCAGTTTCCTTCTTGTAACAAAGAATAAAAATGCAAGCATGCATTGTGCATGCACACTGCTCTCTAAAGGGGCAGAAATCTTGCTTTATAGGTAAGCTGTCCATCGAGGTACAGTAGGGGTAGCATTTACAAGTTGTGTGCGAATATGTGAAAGAAATGCTTAGCTTAGTACTGCTTTCTTCCATTGAAAGAATAAATTAATGAATGAAAAGTACTTTGAGATCTCTTCACGGTATACTTTATCATTGCCAAGCAGAGATTTCAAGTAAGAAACACTTTAAGAACAAACCTTAAAGTGAACTGGATACTTTAAAACAAAACAAACACTTCAATAACAACTCCTAAAACAAATTGGATACTTAAAAACAAAACACACCAAGCCTCTAAACTCTGAATGTGTGTTTTGTAACTAACATTTAAGGAGCAATTAGATTTTCTGTCTGGAAAATACACAATCTTTACCTGATGCAATGCACACAGAAAATTCCAATATAAGCCATATTGTTTTCTCTCTTGATTGTTTCTCTCAGATAATGGAAATATTCACTAGATCTGAGACCAAACAAACAAACAAAAAATATGGGTATGGATGGTGACAAAAGACTATTTTAAATGGAAAATTAGGCCTGCACCCTGTCTAAATCAAGGACTGATAATTTGTATTTTACACAGTTGGTCAGTAACTTTGTTGAGTCAGTAAATCAACATAAAACAACAACATCATGTAACATTGTTAAAAAGAGACCTGCAGTAACATGCAAATATACCCTCTGAGGTGAGAAGGTATATTAAAATCCTCAAAGAAAAATGTGGATTTGGGCTGGTGAAGAGAACAGCTAGTAGTAGCAAATAGGGTAAAGCAATAAATTTGTTCCACAAGGAGATGGGAAAAGATCTATTACATCTTAGTCTTTCTGCTGCCTCCCTTCACAAAAAATCCTAGGGAAATCAGGAAACTGGGCAATTGGTGAACAGATGCAACTGGTATACATAGGGATGACCTTGCAAACATGAATGTACTTTAGTTTGAAATATTTATCTGCAGACAGAAAACACATATTTGAAATAGACATCTGCAAGCTACAAAACACATGGAACAGTACAGAATTGCTGAAAATAAACTTGTCCCTCTGACCTTGTAGAAATTTAAAATTACACACTGGGAGAACAAAAAGCTGCCACTGTCCCCTCTATTCCATACACACAGAGAATAATAATTAGGATAGAATTCTAGCTTAAAAATCTAGGACTGAATGTTAATATTTGGCTAAGATTAAACCCAAGACTGAAAGTTATCAGTCAACAGCCTAACACTCAGAACAGCTGGAGTGAACTTCTGGCACTAGCACAGAGTTTCTCTGTTCTTGAGCCAATTGCTCACTTTTTAAGTACAACGGGTGTAAAACAGGGGAAAAAAAACAACCTTGTTTTCCTGTGTTATTTTGAATTCAGACTGCAAACTACATACAGCACAAGAATCTAAAACATATTTTAGATGGTTAAGTTCAAAATAATATATGTATTCAACCCTTGTTCATTTTACAGATTTTTCAGTCTGGTTCATTTGGGGCAAGAGGCTTAAAGCTGTTCATGGTGAAAAAATAACAGAGGTGGTAACTGAAAAATGCTTTTTCAGCCAGATTTGTGTCAGTTTTAGTACTCTCTTGTTGAAGAGTCCACAATAATTTGTCAGTAATATTAAAAAAATCGAGGAAATCAGAATGAAATTAAGTTAGTAAATTTCTTGTACTTACAAGAACAATATTTTAGTAGTAACCATCAAAAATGCATTTATATACAGTACAATGGCTAAGAGATCTTTTTAACACAAAAGAGGCTACAATGGAATATATTAAAAAAAAAAATCCTGCGACACCAGAGAAACATTTCACTCTGAGCAGTTCCTACTGCAACAGTTTACATATGAAGTATTTTGATGGGTGAACATACAAGAACTAAACTAATCGTGAGGAAAACAGTCCCAACAAAATTCAATGGATGGGAGGAAGGACCTGGTGTTGCTTTTCCAAAATCCAGAAAACTGTAAAATTAAATCTCACCTCCCCTTTCTCCTTCTACCAACGGTGTTGCTGCTATAGTGGGAGAAGTCTCCCATCCAGCAATACAGACTTCTGAAATATCCTTCCGAGATATCCTGATTAGAGGCTGCGTGCACTGGGAGTCCCCCATGGGACACGGATACTTGCAGGCACATGCAACAGCAACTAGGAAATGTTCCTTCTACCTACAGGCACCAGCCAGCACAAAGCCCTGTGAGGAGAGACTTCACAGGCAGCAGGGATGGACACTTGTTCCCAGTCCTGAAGCAGGAGCCACTGTCTGAGTCATGGCAAACCAGGCTGACCAGCTGCATCTCAAACTAGGAGAAGCAGCCTACACACTGTGCTGCAAGCACTCATGATCCCAATACCAAAGCAGGGAAATGTGACCTTAGATTTAAATGACTGTTTAATTTTCAAAGTGTCAGATTTCATAGGTTTGTTAACCTGTCTTTCCTGGTATTTTCAAACCACAGAAGTTTACTGGTCATCATTCCTGCTTCTACGCATTTCCTAGTTTGTCTACACTCTCAAAACTCCCTGGCACGAGGATAGTGAGCTTCCTTCTGAGGTACAATACCACCAAATTAAAATGAGCAATCCGTGCCCTGACTTCTGCTGTTTAGACTCATCTTGAAAATAACAAAGTAGAGTGAGCTATGTATTTTGATAAAATAACTTCAAATATGGTCACCATAATGAGTTGCCAGTAAGACTACCAAAGGAGACTTCCTACAGGCATTGAATAATGCAGGTATTTTATACCTTGCTTTTGATCAAATCTGGAAAAAAAAATAGCCAGTGGGTTGCCCAGCAGCTACTATTCCTTGAGACATGGAAATGTATTCTGCTAGATGTTGTCCCTGAAAATTTTATCAGAGCCACATTGAAAAGAAATATAAAGCATTATGACTCTTCCAAATGCTGAAAGAACAGGTGACCAGTGAAGTACGCAGAAAATGAGAGCAAAACCATGTAACTTTCTCAATGAAAGGATTTACCATGGATACCTAAGAGCAAGATGGATAATAAAAGTCAACCTAAATTAGATGTCACACACACTCTGCTCCTGGGATCAAAGAGGATAAAATGGTTTTGAAAATATTTGCAGAGATTTTCCTGTGCAGAACAAAGCTCCAGAAAGTTTTCTTCCTATGACTTGGATCTCATGTTTAAGCACCACACTGTTAGGGTTACAGAGAACCAAGAGGAGTTTGCTATTAATCCACTGTACTGCTTGTTTACCTCTTATTTGCTTAAGAGGAAAGGAGGCAGTTCTAGCCACAGGAAAGGAAACACTACTCACTCATAAGAGCCTCTGCAGTATTATTAGACAGTGCACCCATTTATAAATCGCTTTACATGATCAAGCAGGCATACAACAACATTTTAGATCAGAAAGCAAAAAAACATAGGCATTGGCTAAACCTAAGATCCCGGAAAAGCCCTGAAGAAGTTTCACATAGAAAGACAACTTTTTTCCTACAGAAATTAACAAAAGAGACATGACAAACACAACAATGAACACATCCCTGTGTTAATCTCTGGGGTTTATTCAACTGAACTGTCTCCAACTACAAAAAGCCTAGTCCAAAAAGAGAACTGGTGCACTGCAGTAACATTCCCGGCTGAACACAGTTCACAAAGACTCCACTAAGTAGGCCACCAATTTGGAAAAGCACATATACCCAAAGTGAACTCTAAAGTACTGGACCAGGGCATCAGCACAGCACTAGCGCCGGGCTCGGGACTTGATTCCAGCCGGTTTCAAAACTCTGCACAGAAATGCAGACCCGCGGCTCATCTCGGCTGTGACAAACGCGAGTTCTCGGCGGGGTGTCCTGCAGCCGCCCTGCTCAGCTTCCATCTGAGACTCATCATCATCATCACCATCACGCATCTTGCTGTGGGATATGGGCCAGAAGGGGTGTGTGTATGTGTGTGTGTGTGTCTGTGTCACAAACCGAGGGTGAGAGAGCCCGGCCAAGCACAAGCAGCTGCATTCAGCGCCAGGGCCGTGGCCAGATCGGAGCGTTTGCCGGGGGCAGGGAATGTCGTGGCGCAGGTGAAGCGAGCAGCAGGACCTTCCTTCGCCGGGGCCGCGGGGCAGCGAGGGGCGCTCGGGAGAGGAGGGCAGGGGGCAAACGCTGCTCCCGGGGCCCGAGGGGAGTGCGGGGCAGGGGGAGGAGACGCCCGGCCCGGGCGGGGCGGCGGCTTTCCCATCCCGGGGGGCGGTCCCGGCCCCGGCCCCGGCCCCGGCGCCCACCCCGGCCCGGCCGGCTCACCAGAAGAGCAGGTTGGCGCAGACGAAGCCGCCCAGGCTGCGGAGGGGCCGCNACGGGGACGGGGACGGGGACGGGGCGGACGGGGGAGGCGCCGGGAGCCGGCGGGCACGAGGCTGCCGCCCCTGGCCTCGGCTACCCCGAGCTGCCGGAGAGACCGGCCTGAGCGTTCCGGTTCACTATCCCTGCTGGGGCAAAGCTGGGCAACCCAGTTGGTTTCTAGATTTGGGAGGGTGAAGCCCAGCGGAAGGTGCTGCCGGTGAGACTTGTCCTTCGTCGGGCCCTCGCGTATATGTGCCACAGCAAGCACAGCTGGAGCGTCCAGAGGTGCGCCACCAATTTCATAGAGGTCTGGGGCATCTCCCTTAAGAAGACAAGCTGAGGAAGTCGGGGCTGTTCAGCCTGGATACGAGGAGATTGTGTGCAGACCTCATAGGAACCTCCCTGTTTCTGTAGGGAGCCTCCAGGGAAGCTGGAGGGGCACTCTTCGTCAGGGACTACAGTGATAGGACAAGGGGTAATGGGTTCAAATTGAAAGAGAGGAAAGTTGGGTTAGACGTTAAGAAGAAATTCTTCTCTGTGAGGGTGGTGAAGAGGTTGCCCAGGGACGCTGTGGATGCCTCATCCCGGGCAGCATTCAAAAGCAGGCTGGATAAATCGTGGAGCAGCTTGGTCTACTGGGAAGTATCCCTGCCCATGGCAGGGAGGTGAGATTAGGTGGTCTTTAAGATGTGTGCCAACTCCTTGGCATTCTGTGATTCCATGATTCTGAGATAACAGTCCCCAAAATCCTAAGGAAACCAAATGGACGTAAGTTGCTATTATCATAATGCTGGAAGCTTCTAAGACTGCAAAGGAGCCTATGGGAGTTTGATGGCTAACATCTGCATTTTAAATATCCAAGAAACATATTTAAAATCTATACCATGCTGTCCTGTCACGTGCACTACTGCCTATGGGCCAGCCCCAAGCTCCAGATGGAAGCGTGGCACTGTGTTGGAGCTGCTGATGTGTGTAATTGCTGATGTGACTGCTGGGAATCTGAATTCTGGGGAGCATGCCTGGTGAGAATTTTCACTTGAGCATCTGTTGCTGAATAAGAAGAGCCAAAAATTGGAATTATTGAAGGTGTTTCACAGGATGAAGTGTGTAAATTAAAATAATTTTAACTGGAATCGTTTAAGGTGTTTCACAGGATGAAGTGTGTAAATTAAAATAATTTTTACTGCAAGAGCAAGAATAATAATTTTGGATTGGGAATTGACATCTGTTTCAAGCGTGAGCTACCCCATTAGAATTTTTTTTAATGGGAAAATAAGTCACTCACTTGAAGCTCAACGTGTCTTTTTTTTCTCTGAGTTAGAAGAAGACAAAATAGAATTACAGCATTAAGTTGTAACATTGGCTGTGGATTGCAAGCCTACTGTGTGTTTTCACCAAATAGCCTTGGGAAGGAGTTACTGTATTTTTCTTATTCCACATGCTCTCTCTAGCACCTGAGAGGAAACATACAGAATGTTATTCTACATAGGCAATTAACATCTTTCTAAATGACATTTTAGTTTTATGCTAATTAGTTATACCTCTATGCTCTTATATCTAAGAACCAGGCAGACCTACCTGAATAATAAGCCCAGCTAAAATGTGATTAAGTGTTGTCTCTGAAAGCCTGAGAGAGCAAAAGGAAAGAGACAGGCTCCACTAGTAACCTGACACACACATGAAAAAGAAAGGGAAGTAGTTGCAGCAAGGCTGGAGAAATACTTTGTTCTCTTGCTTCAGTTTTGTGCTGATGAATAAAAATTTGTCCTAAAAAGTCTTGGTCAAAACAGGGTGTTCTCCCTGTGCTGGAAAGCAGGCAGCTGTCTCCTGTGTGTGCAAGCAGCTGCTCACAGTTACTGAGCACTCCTCCCGCTGTCACTTGGGCATCTCCTGCTTTCCTAGGCTGAGGAGTAGCTGTTTGCTTCCCTGGTTTTGAGAGAGGGAGCAGAGGGAATCCTAACTGGAAATCTTAACAATCCACAGGAATAAAACCAGCCTTTTTGCAAGGAAAAGGAGGTAGAGAGATGGACACAAATGAGAGAGTTTCTCCTATTACTCATTTTTCAGGTCACTGCAGGGTGCCAAGCTGCTCTAGTGAGCACTGCCCATAACTTGCAAAAACCATCCCCAGCTTAGCCAGCGGCAATTTGCTCTCCCCTGCTAGCATTCAGTTATTTCAGTAATGTGGGAGGTTCTATCCAGCATCCAAATCTACCTAACTCCAAACAGTGAATTGGTAAGCAAGGAGTCAGATGTTCCTTGTGCACTTTTAAAGTAACCATGGGATAATTAGACTCAGAAAGCACACTGGGGTTAAAATGTTAAAATTTGGGTTTAACCAATTGTAGGATAATGGCAATATAATCCTACTGCCCATGGCAGGTTTGAGGCAATCCTACCTTACCAATTTTCCACTTCTTTCTTTAAACATTTGAGGATGATTTTATGTTCCCCGTGCCCCAAATTTTTACTCCCTGGGACACTCCCTTCAGTCACTGGTGTTCAAAAATTCCCCCCATTCCTCAGAAAAGGGGGGATGGAATCTGGTGGGGGAGAATGAGGTGAGGTTTCAGTAGAAAGGGTAGACTACAAATAAGGGAACTGTTTTGGACTTTAATTAAACTTGCATCTATTCCAAATTACTGGCCTCTGCTTTTCTGATGGAACCACGAAGAATGTGAACAGAAATCAGTGAAAAGCTCTTCCAGAATAGGTCTTGTGATTTAGATAATGGAAAAAAAAAGAATGCTTGATGGATGCCAATTCTCCTGTTTGTGCTGTTGATTTTTCTTGGGCTTGGTTTGTATGAATGATTTTACTAAAAGCACTCTGGTATAAACATTAGTGTGAGAGAAGAAATGGATGCTTCATTCCCAGTCATTGAAAGTTTAGATGTCTTTTTCAGAAAAAAAAAATAGTAGTAAATAGGTTGTCTGGCTTTGATCTTCCTATACTTTGATGTTTTACCTGCCAGGGTTTAAAAGTTTTGTGTGCAGTTTGAGTTTGGGATGGGGAAAACTAGGACTAGCAACCAGTGAGCAGTTGCATAGGTGAGCTGTAATGCACAGAACTAGGTTAGGGACTGTGGGTCTGGTGCTAGGGACTACAGTGTAAATGATGGATGAAAACCAAGGAGGAAGCATTGCAAGTGGTTGTTTCAAAGAAGTTTACAAATATAAAAGCATTCTAATGCTTCTGAAATATGTTTGGAAATGCTGATGTCATCATAGAGTAAGTATTGAATTCAGTTGAGGATTCCAACTCAAAATGGAATTAATTTCCCTCCTTTTTCTTTTTTGTTTAAGCTTGTTTTCCATTAGGGTCATTTCATCACTGGATCACAGACTAGGTTAGTTTGGAAGGAACACCTGTGAGCTATTTGGTCTGACCTTCCTCCCCACAGTCAGCACCCCGGTTACTTGGCTGTGCCATGTTGCTCTGTGTCATGCCCAGATTAGCTCTGATCATCTCTGAGCGAGGAAGATTCTGCAGTGCACTCTAGGCAACCTGTTTGAACATTTGGCCACATTCATTGTGAAGAATATTTTCTTATCATTTATTTAAAATTTCTTATTTCACCCCTTTCCTTTAATTTGGTTCTGCATCTCGTAGGGAAAGGCTCTGTCCCCATCCATTCTATAACTACACATCAGGCACTCTCTGAGCAGTTCCCTGTTAAACTCTGTCCTCTGGAGTGAGTGAACCTGACTCTTCCAGCCTTTCCTTCTATGACATCAGCTGTGTGCCACTGACATTCCTGGGGCCCTCTGGACTTCTTCCAGTATGTCAGCGTCTGTCTTGTCTTGTGTTGTCCCAAACTGGACAAAGTATTCCACATGTGGTCTCACAAATGGTAGAAGGAGGGCAAGAATTCCTTTCCTTGTCCTACTAGTGACCTATAATTAGTGCAAGATTATTGACTCTTTGCCCAGTCATACCCATGGCTCTTTCTTACTTTTGTCTCTGCTTTGAGGCTGAAGAATTGTGTCTTAGTCACTCTTACTATTGCAGCACTCCTGTGTCTTAGTCACTCTTAATAAGGTATGACTTTGAACATCCATCTTCCCTTTTCCTGAATTTTTTTCAGTTCTATAACTGAAATAAGATTTCTCAACAAGAAATAACTTTTTCGTGAGGTTCTAGTCACATAATCTCTGCATTTGTTTGAAGTAGGAACAGATCACAGATTTGAATGGTTTTAAAATACTGTGCTGTGGGTTGATTTTGTGATAATTTCTAAGGACTGCTTTCCTTTTTTTTTTTTTTTTTTTTTTTTTTTTTTTTTTTTCCCCTTTAACTTCTTAAATTTTTTTTTTTTTTTTTTTTAAGGTTTTTTTTTTTTTTTTTTTTTTTTTTTTTTTTTTTTTAATTTTTTCCCCTGTAACTACTGAAATGTCATCATTTTGTCCCTAAGTGCTAGTGTTCACTTCAGAGCCTGCCATACAGCTCATTCTGGTATTGGGCTTCCCCCTCACCTCACCCGCCTCACTTTATCTACTTGGAATTTATTTGCCATTTCTTTGGACAAATATTCAGTTTTGTAAAGTCATGCAAGTTTTATCAGTCTTCCCTTATCCTGACTTTCCTGAATAACTTGATGTCATCACTAAACTCTACGTTTGCTCTTCATAATTTTCCAGCTCACTATTCAATAGGTTGAAGATCTTAGAGCCTCTCCTGAACCTCAGGAATTATCTCCTTCCTTTGTTTGGAATGGATTGTTTGCTCTTACTGTCTGTTCCCTATCTTCTAGACAATTATTTATCCACATCAGGACTTCTTATGTGGGTACATAGCTTCCTTATACTTAGGAATTAGCCTTAGGAATAGTGCATTAAGTGATGAATTTTGCCAAAACCCTTTTTGAAATCTGGGTAAAACAGACTGCCCTCATTCAGAGATCTGTCAGAGAACTTCAGCAGACTCCTGGGGCAGAGCTTTATGAATCTGAACCTGTGCTGTCTCTTCTCAATAGAACATATTTCTTCAGGTGTGCACTAATTATATGCTTTATTATAATATTGAGTAGTTAACATTAAAAGTCTTTAGTTGCCTAGATCCCTCAAAACTCTTTAAAGACTGGTGTCATAGATGACATATGTACCATGCACTTTTAGTTAATTCTATTTTGTCCTGAAGCTTCATGCATGCTTTTCTGGAATTTCTCCTGCGTCTTTTTACTAAACTGATATCTTTTCTAGTTACTATTGAAGTGTAGAATAACTTTCCAATTAATAATTGGCAAACAGTTCTCTCATTTCATGCACACCCTCTTAGCCTTTACAGCATCCCTAAGGTCTCTGTTGAGGAGTATGTTTGAAACTACATCCCAAGCTCTTTGTTCTTTTATTTAACTGTAATACAATATTTAACTATGGAACAGGAGTGCATTAAGTGCTGTCCTGTGATATGCAAAATACAGTTAGGACTGTGATATGTCTTTGAGGTATTTTATGTACAAGTCTGTGCATTTCAAAATACTCTTGTGTTGCACTGAAATATTTATATGTCGGGCAGTTGGAGTACATGGGACCTGACTGATCTTGTAAACTAAAGTTGTGTGGTAGAATGACTGTGGCTTTGTGCCAGATGTCCACACAGCCACTCCATAACTCCCCTCCTCAACTGGGCAGGGGAGATAAAATACAATGAAAGGCTCAGCAGTCAAGATAAGGACAGGGAGAGATCACTCACCAGTTACTGTCATTGGCAAAACAGACTCAGTGCTGGGAAATTTGTTTAATTACCAATCAAATAATGAGAAATAAAACCACATCTTAAAACCACCTTCCAAACACCTTCCCCCCATGCCTCCCTTCTTCCCAGGATTAACTTTACTCCTGATTTCTCATCCTCCTCCTCCCTGCAGTGGTGCAGAGGAGCAGTGAGTTCATCAGACCTTGTCTCTGCTGCTCCTTGCTCCTCATGGGGAGGACTCCTCACATTCGACCCCTGCTCCCACATAGGGTCCCTTTAATGTGGTGCAGTCCTTCAGGAACAGGCTGCTCCAATGAGGGTCCCCTAAGGGATCACAAGTCCTGCCACTAAAGCTGGTCCAGTGTGGGTTTCCCACAAGGTCACAGCTTCATTTGGGCATCCATCTACTTCAGTGTGGGGTCCTCAGTTGGCTGCAGGTGGATCTCTGCTCCCCCATGGACCTCCATGGGCTGCAGGGGGACAGCTGCCCCACCAGGGGCTGCAGGGGAATCTTTGCTGCAGGGACTGGAGCACTCCTGCCCCTCCTTCTTCACAGACCTTGGTGTCAGCAGTGTTCTTTCTCCCAGATGTTCTCACTCCTTCTCCCACCTGCTGTTGCACAGCAGCTTTTTCCCCTTCTCACATATGTTATCCCAGAGGTACTATCACCATCAGTGATGTGTTTGGCCTTGGCCAGCAGCTGGTCTGTGTTGGAGCTGGCAGGCTTTGGCTCTGAAGATGTAGGGAAAGTTTCAGGCAGCTTTTCACAGAAGCCACCCCTGTAGTTCCTCTCTTTCTTCCCCTTGCTGCTACCAGAACCTTGCCATGCAAACCCAGTACAAGGTGCATAATACCAGGTGGTGTAAGATGAAAAATTTAACACAAGTGACAAAAATGTAAGTGGTGATGCTGCCTCTTATTCAAAAATCCTAGTGTTTGGGACTTCTTTTCCCTCACTGCTAGAAGTTATGCTTCTTAATGCCTGTGAACTCAAAGCTTTAGGAGTAGACCTCAACAATGAATTAATGTATGGAAGAATAATGCTTCAATTTTATGTTTTCTGTAATAGAGATCATGATCAGGAAGTTCTAATATCTCCCACATCAGATACTCCTTTTTGTTTGGCAAAAGCATGCAAGGACAGTAGTAAATATATTCCATGCCCAAATGCAGTGTTGTTCTTTTCTGAATCCAGGTTTTATATAATTGAGCTAATGTAGCAATTATATACACTTTTTTTAGCAATTATAAACATTTATATGTCTTGAGTTATTAGAAAGTATTTCTGATATAACTGTTTAGGGCTTGGGACAAGGGAATTTACAGGAGAAAATGTATGGCTCAACAGCTATGGTCAAAGCCAGTTAAGCCACTTAAAACAAGTGTTTTTAGCCCAGAAATAGTACTGTACAGCAATCTCATAAAATATTTATGCAACAATTTATAGGTGTTTAACACCAAACTATGCTGATCTTCTTGTCTGTGTAATCATGCCATGTAGAAGATCAGTAAGAATAATTGATTTTCATGGATCTAATTTTGGAGCTAATTACTGTAATCTCTTAGATGGCATTACCTGTTTGATTATATGTGGTGGAGAGTCGATAATGACTTTATAGGTTTAGCTCCACTCTTTGGTCATCTTCGTGTGAGAGCAGGCCAAGCAGGCCAGCAAGCTTTTGAATCTAGCATTTGTTTAGAGTTTATGAAACAGGCAAGCTTATGCAGGAGTTGTCATTGTCAAGGAACAATCAAAATTACTGTGAATCAGCAAGTTTGGACATTTTGGCTTTATTTGCAGAAAGAGTGATCAAAGTAAAAACATTAGGTGCAATGTTAGATTTAGTAAGCTGAGAAGTTCCTAGTAAGAGAAATGCCTAGGTAGAGAAAACTGGGTACTGGCACTGTACCTAGACATCAATAACAAAAGGAAACCAGAATCCACACAATTATCCTTTGTTTTCCTTTTGTTATTGATGTATTTGAAGAAGCCCTTCTTTTCCTTGACATCCGTAGCCAGATTTAATTCCACGTGGGTCTTGACTTTCCTTGCCTAGTTTCAGCTTACTCTGACAACCTCTCTGTATTCAAAGTGGCTCGACCCTGCTTCCATCCCATGTATAGCTCCCATGTATGCATAAGTAATGACAGCAGTTCTTTTTTCATCCAACAGGTGTGTTGCTCCCTTTGCCTGATTTCTTGCTTATCAAGATGCACTGTTCTTGAGCCTGGAGGAAGTGATCCTTGAACACTGACCAGCTCTCTTGGACCCCTCTTCCCTGCAAGGCCTGTTCCTATGGGATTCTTCCAAGAAGGTCCCTGAAGTGGCTAAAGTTAGCTCTCTTGAAGTCCATGGTTGTAATCTTACTTGTTGCTCTGCTTCCTCCTCACCTGTTACTGAATCCCACAATTTCATGGTCTCTATAGCCAAGGCTGCACCCAACCTTCACATCTCCAGCAAGGCTTTCCCTGTTTGTTTATTAATTGAGCAGCACACCATTCCTTGTGGGATCCTCCCATATCTATGGCAGGAAGCTGTCATCAGTGCTTTCCAGGCACCTCCTGGCCTGTTTGTGCTTTGCTGTGTAGCTTTCCAGCAGATGTCAGGTGGTTGAAGTCCCCCACATGAACAAGGGCATGTGACTTTGAGGCTGCTGTAATTGCCTGTAGGAGGGCTCACCCAGCTCCTCCTCCCGGTCAGGCAGCCTGGAGCAAGCACTTGGAATGTCAGCCTCACTGTCTGCCCTTTTATCCTGACCCATAAACTCCTGACTCACTCACCATCCCCCCTGAGACAGAGTTCAGTACATTCCAAGGGTGCCTCACAGAGAGGGCAGCTCCACCACCATGCCTTCCTGGTCTGTCTCTCCTGCACAGTGTGTAGCCCTTCATGGCAACATTCCACCCTGGGAACTACCCCACCACATCTCTGTCATTGCAGCGAGACCAAAGCCCTGTGACTGCACACGGAGCTCTCACTCCCCCTGCTTGTTTCCCCTACCGTGTGTTGGTTACAGGCATTTAACACAAGCATTTAATATCCCAGTGGGGGTGCAGAGGGATACCCCGTAGTCCTGCCTAGTCTTTGTCTAGGACTTAGCTAGACAAGTTTTGGCTTGTGCTTAATTGAAGTATCCCCTCTTAAGCCTTCCTTTGCTACTAGATTGGTTACTATAGTTCTCCCTTTTCCTAAACCTCTGGCAAGTCTGGCCCTGTCCCTGTTCCTGTCCCCCTTATTGTTGGTCACCTGGTAAATATCAGGAGTGGGATTCCTGTCTGCCCAAGGAGATGTGTGGGGGTGTCAGGGAGTAAAGGAAAAATGAATTTTTATGCAAGAAAAAGGAAATAACACCTGGGCTAAACTCCTCTTGAGCTCATCAGAAACACTGTTCCCAGGAACTTGGGCTGTCTGATGAGCTCCTGCTTTTTAACAAGCACCCTTAGAAATATATTTTTCTTGCCTGAATAACAACAGAATTGAAACAATGTTTTTGTTATCAAACTTTCAAAGAAATTCCTCGCCTGAATTGCTGCCAGGATGGAAAATTACTATGACTTAAACCAGCTCTTATGCAACCCTATAAACAACAGTCCTAACTGAGACCCTGTGAACTCTCCAGGACCACAGGAGGCTGCAATCAGTAGCCTCCTACTGAGTGGGGCCTCTCAGGGCCAGTGAACTCTCAAATTTGCTATACTTGGAGCCACTGAGAGACCTTGGGTGATACCCACACTGCTTGAGGTTCAACCCTTCGGCCCTTGAAAAGATGCAATGGCATCCAATATGAGCTGAACTCAAGGAGAATTTTTCAGTGGGACATACTCCTTTAGGTCTGTGTGTGTGCAAGTGTGAATATGCCACAGAAAATTTACTATGAATATTGGTCTCTTAGATTCTTAAATATATTATATTTGTAAGTAAGATAGGCCTGCCAGTTACTGTCATGCTTGTAGTAAATTCTGTAGAATCTTTTGTTAAATTGTTTGAATTAGACTATCACTTGAATGCTGTTAAGTGCAGTTTAAACCTTTAGGCCTAAACCATTGGTCACTTCTGGGACTAAGTTTGGCAAAAGGTCCACTCTGAACCTTGTGACTCAATAGGTGAGTCTCCCTCATTCCTTTTTATCCTTTTCCTTTTCCTTTTATCCTTATTCTTACTATTTTTCTATCCTCAGCCTCCATGTAAGTTACTTTTGGTAGATTTTAGATTTAGATTGAAGTAAAATTTTTCTCTCTGTGCTTTAATCATCTCGTAAGCAGTGGGGCAAACCTTTAAACAAATTTTGTCATGCTTTCACTTTAATATTAAACCTGCTTTTGCTGGTACGTTTTAGCTGGTGATTCTTTGAGCGACCTGAGACAGTTGTTTGTGACAGGTAGAGAGCAAGAATAATGAGAAGGCTCCCTCCCTGTTCCCTCTCCTCCCCCAGCTTCTTGATAAAGACCAGGTAAATTCGTACTACAGGTGGAACCACTGGTGTATGGTTCACTTCCTTGGATCGCTGCTGCCCTCTTCTGCTGGCTTCCCATGGCTGTTGTGGCATGCAGAGTTTTTGTATTGCACCAAACGCCTTGTGTCTGTTGGGATGTTATGGGAGGTTGTGGAGTGAAACGAAGTGACTTTATAGGGCTGGGCTCCACAAAGAATTAGTTTTATTCAGGACAGTGCTGTCATATGTGGTTGGTACCCTTTTGCACTTACTTCAAAGAGTCGTAAATAATGTGGAGTGCATGCGCTGTGAGAAACAGTGTCAGCACTGAAAAAGGAGACACTGTTCTGGCCATGTTTCTGTAAAATGGACTTGGGGCAGCATGACTGGCAGTGCCGTAGCGTGCCTGTGTTGGGCATTTGAGCTGGTGCAGACCTGTGAGTATGTGTAATGCCTCAGAAATGTGGGGCTTGAAACCCAGCTTTCTGATGCAACTTTTATGGGGAAAAGCAATTTCCACTGCCTAGCTTCTGTAATTAAGATTATTAAGAATTCTGGCACTCTGACAAATGGTTGTATTATGTATTATGAGGCACAGGGAAAGTGCTAGACAGAAGCCTGAAGATGTAGGAGGAATTGAGGCATGGCCGGCTAATCCAGAGGAGAGCCACAAAGATGATTAGAGGGATGAAGCACCTCTTTTATGAAGACAGCTGGGAGAGTTGGGGTTGTTCTACCTGGTAAATGCTCCAGGGAGGCTTTAGAGCAGCCTTCCAGTACCTAAAGGGGACTACAGGAGAGCTGGAGCAGGGGCTTTTGTAAGGGCATGCAATGATAAAGCAAGGGGGAATTACTTCAAACTGAGAGAGGGCAGGTTTAGATCAGATATCAGAAACTGTTGAGGGTGGGGAGGCACTGGCACAGGCTGCCCAGAGAAGCTGTGGATGCCCCGTATCTGGAAGTGTTCAAGGCCAGATGGCTCCACTGGATGGAGCCCTGAGCAACTTGGTCTAGTGGAAGGTGTCCCTGCCCACAGCAAGGGGATTGGAAGTAAATGACCTTTATGGTCCCTTCCAACCCAAACCATTCTGCAATTTTATGATTTAAGGGCATACTGAGATGAAGCTAAATTTTATTTCCATTGCAGCTGGCACTATTGCCAGGCCTGACTGCATGGTTTCTGCCGAGCCTTGTGCTCTTGCAGGGTGCCTGGGTGTTGGGCTCCTGGGCTCTCCTTGGTGTGGCTGTATTCCATCAGGTGCAGTCCAAGGCTGCAGGAACCCCGTGTGTGCTCCCGGAGGGTTTTTGACAGAGTTGGTGTAACCACCTGGAGTAACCACCAGCTTCCAGAGGGGAATGAGTTCCACAACTGGGGTCAGTTCCAAGCACATGGACAGGCATTGCACTTCCAAACTCAGGTGTGTCTATTATGCTGGATTTATTTTGATAGTCTGTGCATGCGTTGAGAATTGACAATTATGAAATTTTTCTCTTTGCCTCAGTAACAGTTATTGAGCTAAGATTTGCATGGCAGGTTGATAGACTTTGCATGAATGAAGAGAAGGTCTTAATTACAGTGATGTAGTGACAGGCACTTCTGTGTACTGACCAAGAGCAAACATCCCTCCCAATGGTTGAGAGCATCCAGAAGTCAGTCAGGAGGCAAATGAATCAGGTAGTGGTGTCTGCTTTTCAAGACCCTGTACAAGGCTGTCATCTTGTGTATTCCTGGGTTGTTAACCAACTACTGATTATGATGATGTGCAGGGACTTCTCTGAGCATGTTTACACACAGGCAAAACTGAACTTTTTTGCTGTGCTAGCTGAAATGTATCAATTGCGCCATTCCAAGGATGCCTTTCTAGGAGCAGCTAAATTCTTTCTAAACAACTTGCATAACGGGAAAAATTAAAAAAAAAAGAAGTCAGTCTCAGATAATCTCTGTGTGTCTAACTATACATACTGAAGTTATACTTTCTTTCATTCTTCTTGCCTTCCTTAAATTAGGCTCACCTTTTCTGGGGATATGAAATTAGTGGTGTGATTTAGCAAGCCTTTAGGGACTGAGGGGTGGTGTCACAGATGGAGTGACTAGAAGTATCTGGCAGTGGGAGGAGGGTGGAGGATTTCTCAGAGCAAGCCTTGTGGCCTACAAAGGCTATCATGCTATGAGGGCAGTGCATGCTGCCCTGCCATGATGTGGCTGGCTAATAAAAAAAGCCATCTTTCATCAGGGCTACACAAATAGCAAAAGCTTCCCTTGCACATTCACTGTGGCATTGAATTGCTTAGCAGTCCTTCCCTCTATGCTATGTAAGGACACATTGCATGGGCAAGGGCACCTGCCCCAGAACAACACACAGCACATGCACCTTTCCCAGCAAAAGCACACACACACACACACACACACACACACACACACACACACACACAGAGCCTGTGCTGTGGTCTTGCCTCCTGAGAATACAGGAAATTAGGGTTTTATTGCAAGTCTGAGTCAGTAAGAAATAGAAACAGAGCACATTACATAGATTTTTTTTATTGCTGGACTTTTTTTCCCAGTAAGTAGGCATGATTCCTTAAAGGCTGAGGTTTTTAACAACAGTAAGGTTTTTCAGGTTTCTTTTTTTCTTTTTTTTTTTTTTATACCTGTGGACAAAAAGATACCTTTGAACAAAGTTTTGCCTTATATTACAGTATTTCTGTACAAAAATAAAGGTCCAAAATCAAATTTTTTATTATTAGCTGATATTCCCCAATTTATTTACAGGGTACTGTCAAGAACCTTCATCAGGCAACCAGGTAAAATATTAAAGCAGTTGCATTGTATAACGTTGCCTTCTCTAGTCAACTCTGAAGGGCTCTGGCCTTTGGCAGTCGGTCTGGGTTGAGGAGTCCAGCCAGAAGTATAAAACAGTGATATCTTTCAAAGAAAAAATTAATATTAAAAACTTAAGCTGACATTATGGAGAACTGAACTGATAACTGCATTTCCATATTAGGGTAGTCTATAAATATTCTCAGCTACATCTCTCTTTCTCATACAGCAGATACAGAATGCAGACTTTTGCTACTTATATGGTAATACATATTTGCAAAAGTAAAATCAGTGTATGAAAATTTTGGAATTTACTTGTTAATAAAACTGCTTATAAAGTAACCATACAATTGTAACAACTATAACTCTGAACTATTAAAATGTACAGAAAGACTGTTTACACCATTGCACATACTTATTCCCTTTGCTTCAAAAGACTTGTGAAATACAGAATAAAATTTGTCAAATTTTACTGACAGCTCAAATATGCATGCACAATGTGCACATCCATGGAAGCAAGGGGAAACAAAGTATTGGCGTCCATCAGGAAAGCTGCCAGCAGCGCTCCAAAAAAATATACCTTGCTCTTCTTCCCTCCCCTTTCCCACCTGTATACAGGCCAGTAGATTAGTGCAGAATGGATGAATATAACTTTGTTTTCAGTGTTCTGAAAGGAGAAAGGAAATCTTCTTGACTTTTATCAGCAATTTTAGGTCAATATCAGTTAGGCTTAATATTGTAAGGCACTTATTACTGCTTGTATTGCAGTGGATCAAGTCTTAAGGCATTTGTTACATCAACTGAAGGTAATTATGCTTTGGAAAGTTTTGAATGAGCCAGCAGTTCTAGTATGTGACTATTTCAGCTGATTTTCCCCTGCCCCCCTGTGGTCTTTCTAAAACATTGTTTGAAGATATTTTCCGTTGAAACTCTGGTTCTTGGTTAGCTGGTCAACAAAGGTGATCGACGTCCCCAGGTCGTTCTGGGGCCAAGGAGTGATGTATTCCATTCAGGGTGCAGTAGAACTGGTTTTGTTTTCACCTGGAGCTGCCCTGACTTCCATGACTACTCACGGATCGAGAGGTGCTGTAGCGTTTTTTCACGATCATACTGATGTAAGCTTTCATCAGCTTTGCAATGTCAACCACCTGCCAAGAGAATGAAGAGCACAGTTCTTAGTAAGGTAACAGGATATGAATGAATTCCTTTGGACACTAACAATATAAAACTGTCAAGCTTTCAACAAAACCCTTTTGCAGCTAAACGAGCAAGAATACTCAGCACTTCTATCCATGTTGTTCTGTCTTCCCTTTAGCTCTACAGGGATCTTGAACAAATCTCTAACATTTCCAACCATTACCTGAATTACTAACTGGCCTGGCTGTCAGAACAGGAAGACCACAATAACAAAAGTACCTTGCTCTTACCTCGCTGGTTTCAAAAAGCAGTTCTCTTTCATCCACCACGATCTTGTAGGTGTTGGCAAGTGGAGCACCAAATGACAAGATATGTTCATACTGGAACACCTCCAGAGGCCTTCCTTCCCCACGCTTGTAGACAGAAACTGCATCAGCGCTGACTCCAAGCCACAACTCCTGTGGGAATCCCCCTTCTTTACACTAGAGAAAAAAATGTGAATTAATGGCAAAGGGAACAGGGGGAGCCACACAACACTTACTGTTGATGTCTTTGTCTGTAACCATTTGTTAAAAAGTGCATATTGCTTGTCTCTCTTTAAATGTAGCCTTTTATACTTCTTATACTTGTTTGCAACCTGTCAAATAGCATTCTGTCCCTCTATTTTATGGTTAACTGGTGGATTTAAATAGCTACAGTGCTTGCCAATGGGAGTAGGCTTTTAATAGCTCAAAGTTTATTACATCAGCTGTCTGAGCATTGTGATACTGTATTTATGGTTTCACTGCTCTGGAATGAAATCATCACCTATCAAGTGTATAGGTGGTAGTTTTGTAATTCATATGGTCTTACCTCTACGTCAAAGAGTGTTGAACCATAGCCAGGCCATTCCTTAATCAAAGCCATGTACTTTGCCATGGCCTGCTCCTGATTCATCCTCTGGAGTTTTTTCCATTTGTCAATAATACTAGTCCTGGAAGCTGAGATTTCCTCTTTGACCCACATATCTAACATCTGATCCTCCTCAACCTTCTGTTTGCTGACAGAGCCGCTGCGGAAACTCCTCCGCAGTGTTCCTTCAAGAAAGCTGGCTCGTTTCTTCTCGGCCTTCTCTGACACAGTAAATGTTTTGGTTGACTGTGTAATCCTAGACTTCAGCTTTTGCAAGGGATAGACTTCCTCCAGTTCTGGTATGGCGGTGTGCACAGTGTAATCTCCCTGAAGGTACTGGAGACGCAAAGCTGCGAGGACCTGGAGTGTTTCCTCAGGAGCAGGATAATGCCCTTTAATCACTGCTTCATGAGCCTATCAAGGGGAAAAAAGGTAGCTTTTTATAAAACAAAAGAAGAATGACAAACAAGGGGAGTAGTTTACTCCCAGGCAAACCCAGGACCTGAAATAAATGATCCATTAAATAAATCAAATGGGGTAAATCTCTTGGCAAATTTAAGCTGGATAAGACTGGGTTTACCAAAAGAACTGCAAGGCAACTGAGGAACCTGCTAAATGGGAATTACTTTTACTAGGACAGCTTTTAGTGAACTCCCATATCTAAGAGTAACTGAACTACAAAAAAGGAAAATAAAGTATAAAGGGGAGAAAACAGGACCTAAGCATCTGATTGAGGAGAAGCCATCTATGTTCAAGGGCACTGGGAAGAAATGGGTCTCCAGTTTTATTTACTGCTATCAATAATCTGGCTGATGTTTCTAGCCAAACAAGCCAAGCCCTAGGACAGCTTTGTAATTTTACTGAGGGGAAACAATACATCTTCACTGGATCCCAAATCGAGTCTACAACATCTACACATTACAGTGCTCTGCAGCATCAGGGGTGAGATTCTGAACCAAAAAGACTCTTTCAAAATCCCAGCTCTCTGCACACTCATTCAAACCTGTGAAAATGTGCAGCAGCTAGGTGTTTTCTTTCATATGACAGTAGCAGAGGAAACAAACACACATCATGTCTGGAGATCCAGGAATTGCAAATTTAGTAAACATACACAGATAATTCACACCTAATTAACAACTAGTTTGTTTAGGTGTACAAAATGTGCCTTTAAACATGCAAAATGGTTTACCTGAGATTGTACACATGCAGAAGAAAGAGCTGTCCTTTAGAAATGGAAGGACAGTATTTTAATGAGAAAGAAGAACTAAAATATTTTCTTCAGTGTTTTATGATTATTAAAGGATTCAGACTTTAAAATAATGGAGACTGCAGAGTTAAAACTGATGACAAAAGGGAATTTTCATAATTGTCTGAAAAAAGTTGATGACTGACATCAAAAGCAGATAATTAGAAAAATAGAACAGAATTGATGTTAGCATGTAATGTTACCTCTTCAAGGTATTGCTGTAATATTGCTGGTAGGGATTGAATGTCATGCTTTATAACAAATACTACTGGTTTTGGCAAGACATAAAGTATTTGGCTAAACACTAGTCAGCACAGAATGCTACATGAAAACAATCTGCTTCAGCAAATGTGCTTGTTTTAGCTGTTCATACAGAAAATTGCCTGAATCTGCCTCTTAAGCCAGTAATGTAACGCAGCAGATTGGATGCAGAGTTCTCATGGATTTTCTTCTTGCTGTTTGAACCTCATCCCTAACAGAGGCACCAGCTGACTCCTCTAGAGGTGACAGCAGACAGACAGAATGGCCATGTTTCTAGGCCCAACCAAAGCAACCTATTGCCCAGATCCTTCAGCCAACAATAAACAGTTCTGGACTGAACTACAGTGGTAGGCTCTGGTAGGAGACTTTTGGTAGGCTTGTGGTGTAATACGGTGCCTTAAAACCTAAACTGAACAAGGAAGAAAGACTCTATTACAGGGAAGATGTAGAAGGGGAAAACCCTTCATATGTATGAAAATTGAGGTATGTTAGTTCTTGATCACATCAGTCTTGCTCGCCAACAGAATGTCAGTGTCTTGGTGTTGCAAAGAGCCAGAAATCTTAACCCTATAGAGACATCTCTGTGTCTAGTGCCCACTGAAACAAGCCAACTACTGGAAGAATTTTTAATCATTTGCAATATAATACAACAGGAGAAGATCATTCAACAGTAATAAATGCCATCAGTGAGTTTCTGAGTAACTACAGGGATTGATGTAATAGAAATCCAGCTATTGATGCATTTAATTTTCATTAGAAATCCATTTAACTTATTTTATGTTTTGCAGTGTAGCCTCATTCTGGGCTCAGCATGTTCACTAAGTGGATTTCTGTTCATCATAGCTGTCTTACAGATACTGCTGAGACTGGACTATTATACTGTGGTACCTATGAAATGATCAGTTTTTGAGAAGATAAAAGGCTATTGCTCAATTAGTTCTGTACACTTGCCAGCAGGAATCTCTTATTAATTAATTTGTTGCCAGTTACACTTTTTTTCACTTTATATCTTACAATTTCTTCAGAAAATAGTTTAAGAAGAGGGAAACTAAAAGCAAGTATTCTTTTTTATGCAGCTTAGATCTAGTTACTCATTTTTCTACCACTGTATAGAAAGCAACTGACAAGTAATGCAGAAGTAAGAAACATAACTCTAGAAAAATCATACGTGCTTCACTTATGTCAGAATAGGCCTATTTTGACTACTGAACTACTTCCTTTGCTCTTGATGCTTGAGTAGCAGTGCATTCAGTTGAACAGAAGCAAAAAACCCCACTCTCTTTGCTGCCTAGATCTCTTGCCTTTTTCCCTCCTCTTAGAAGGGCCTCAAAACAGAACCTTTGTTCTTTACCTGCTCAAACATAAAGGCAAATTCCACGCTATCTTTTGGGACGTTTTCTGTGTCCAGGAAGCAGTAGAGCTTGAAGTAGAACTTCCAGTGCATGTCCCCAGCTTCAGCAGTGGCAGCAAGCCTGCATCATTGTGTTAAGAGGGAGAGAGATCAGATCTGTGAAATCAAACTCTTTTCTAAATTGCTATCTGTGGAATCTAAGCAAGGCATCAGCTGAACTTCGCTTTATGTGTGTCTGTGTGTTTAGAGCCTACAGCAAAATCAAGGCAAGGACAAATGTTGGCTCAGTTGTCAAGTCAACGGTTTCTAACCCATATTCTCTTAATAAATGCTGATTTTTAGGTAAGTCAGGTGTTAATAAAAGCAACATTATTAAGTCCTGTTATAAAACTGCACAACACTTAAAACATTCCTTTTCACCCATTTTTATGTGGATAAAGGGGGCTGATTGCCATGCATAAAAAATAGGGATGACAAACAGGTATTTAGGTTTCTACTACATTTTCTCACTGCAGTGCTATGGGTGGTTTCAATTTTACTGGTAAGAGAAATGTTGTGAGCTGTACTGTGGAGACTTCCATGTGAAGTTAGATAACAGTCAGAATGGCAGTGACTGCCTGGAGGTCAGTTCTCACACCCACATTGCCAGTAATGGTGGAAAAATTCGTAGTAGTGGAAAAGAAAATGTGGAAATAGTGCTGAGAAGTATTACTCTACTGGTGTCAGGACAGAGGAAAACCAACACAAGTGGATAGATGGCTATAAAGTCTTTTAAGAAAACTAAAAAAGAGATCCTTTTGTTCCAGAAATGGCCATGTGATATTCAGCTGCATCATCACAAACAAGTCAAAGTGAAAATTCAGCATTACTGACATTGGAAATTTATTTAAATGCTAATTATTAAAGTGATGAGAGAAGGAGAGATACACTCACTTTTCAAACTTTGCCAAGACATCAGCTACAATGGTTCTGCTTTCAATTGCTTTATCAGTAGTTCCATTGTATTCAAACAAAGCAAACATATTTCTGCTATCCTCCATGGCCAAGCCACGAATTAACTTTTCAACCACCTGATGAAAAAACAGCACATGAAAAAAACCATAGCATGGAAAAACAGTACCACAGAGTAAGACAGATATTATGAAAAAAATTAGAGCTAGGTTTACATTAGGCTAAAAACTTTATTGACTTGTCCTCATCAGCATTATTAATTGTTATCGAATTCTACTGTGATTTTTATTCTTTCAGAATATGTATGTGCTATCTCCTGGCCAGATGTAATCCCCTGTATTTCACTAACTCAGCAAGAGTCTTCCAATTTTAGGAAGCAACTTGGCTCTCAAACACACCAATGTCTATTAAAGTTTCTCCAATAATGCTGTCTGCCTAATTGCTTAGCATTTCCTGTAATTCTTCCTGTAAGAAGGAATTACAGTTGGGTAAGCAAGCCTCTGCAGCACAAAGACAGTTTTTATAGCAGGGATTTCTCCAGAACATACTGTGGGGAGGGACAGCTGTCCTGGAGGGACAGCACTGTAAGCCTTTCCTTCCCCGAAAGGAGAGACTGGCAGAGAAAGCCCCAATGCTTCCAAAGTGTAACACTACTGCTGCCTGGGACTGGCACCTGAAGGGACAAGCTGACTTTGTTACCAAGACACTCTGTCACCACTTCTCACCTCTCCAGCTGTAGTGTGTGAGTTGATTGTAATCTTACAGGAGCCCCCACCATGGCAATAGACTGTGGATGTCATCTCCTGCCTGCCAATCAGTGCTTCTATTTCATCTCGCGATGGTACAAACTCTCTGCATTTGGTTTTCTTCAGAGATTCGTAAGTAAAAAGTGCGTATTTCTCCATTTCGGTTCCTGGAAACTGGTCACGAACCCTGGGAGACAAAGCTTATTACTTTAAGCTGCCAGTCTGTGAAGTTTGCTTATTTGAGAATTTTTTTCCCCTGAGAGTATTTCTGTATCCAGTACACTATTTAATTGGCATGCCCCAAGTACAGACAAAGCTTTTAAATTATTGAGTTAGTTGGTGGACTAACTTTCCTAATGACACACTCTGCATTCTCCCATTGCATCACAGCAAGAGGAACTCCACATTCTGGTTAATGCTGAACTGACAACAATGATTTATTAGTTAATGTTTACTAATACTTTAAAATCAGATTTGCAATCATAGGTTAGCACCTCAAATACATCTTTAAATAAGATACTGTGCTTTTATGTGTACAATGCACATCTCATAAAATTAAGATAAGTGGGATGAAGAGCTTTTAACAGGTGGGTAGGACAGTTGAGAATGGGACATGGGGATATGGGCTGAAAGTCATTAAGTTTATACAGTTACAGGAAGTGCCTCTTTTGCCAACATTAACAAACCATGCATTCAACTTTGTGGCATTTTGGTTGATTCCTCAAATGTGTGTAATTCCATACAGACCAACTCACACACACTTTTCCTGTAACATTTTGTTTTTAGATTCACTGTTTGGCATAGCCAGTTTGCTAATACATCTTCAAGTCTCACTTCTAGATGTCTAAATGCTGTTTAAAGTAGTTTTGCTTTAGTAGATCAAAGGTTCTCACCTTTTGAGATGAAACTTGAGATATTTGAGGATGCTGCGACTGGGCAGAAATGTGCAGCTCATGCAGGTGAGTATTTGCCAGCTATAGAGGTTGCCCACGCTCCCAGGGTTAGGCACTTTATTGGTTTGCTTGATGAGCTGACAGTAGAGCTCATCTCGGAGAGGTCGTAAATCATGTCCTGTTTGGAGGACGCCTTGGATTATAGGGATGGGATCAGACATAGACTCCAGCTGCTGTAAAGAATTAAATATCTTGATGGCTTCATCCTGCAGAGTTGTGTAGCCTTTGTCTTTCAGCACTACAACATAAATATGGGGAGAAATGTGCTTAGATGAGATGTGAAAGAAAAAGCAATCAGGCTTAATGTGGAAATTGCTTAATGCTACTCTGTGACCCTTGTTATGCAGGATATTAGAACCTGTATTTTCCATTTCAAATGTATGATGCTAACTCATTTTATGAGCTAATTTGCTATTGAGAGTTGTTCCAAATTTAATAACTGAAAAGGTATGGCAGAGTTTTTCTTTCAGAGTGAGTCACACTGCTGAAGTGCCATATCACACTCCATAGTAACCTCCCACCTTTCTCACAAAGATGAAACTTGTGTTCTGAGTAATATTTTGTTTAGTATGCAGTTACAAACTAAGATAACCAAATCCTTTTTAAGGACACGAAGTTCACAATCATCAATAGCTCTGAACTATTAATTCAAAAGAGACTTCTAAATTAGTGCTTGAATCAAGAATATTAAAAGAGATGATTACACTAATTTCAGGACTAAACAAAGCATTACTTTTTAAAACCATGTACAGTCATAAATGTTATTTCCCATAAATAAGGTTTCCTATCCCATCTTATAAAATGTGCACCTGTTAATTGGAAGCTGTGGCTGCTCTAGCTTCCCGCATGCGGTAGGAAGCAACAATAATTTGAGGAGGAGAATAAGATTCAAGGGGATTGAGTGAATCAGGTTTAGTTGCTTATTTCGGTGCAAGACTCTTCAAACTCAGTCTTCTTAGCTGTATTGCTGAAAGCACTGGCAACCTTCCCTTCTGTAACACTCTTGCAGGAACACCACAAGCCCATGGCTCTATGCTGGGCAAACTGCTGTGCTCGAAAGAGAACAGGGAAACTTGTCTATTTGTATTATAAATTTATTTTGCCACCATTACTTCACTGTAGACTTAAAAATTCCATCATCTGGTTTAGTCTTTCATAAGGAGAAGTGGTTCTATAATGGGAAAACTTACAGTTTAGATTGATGTCCCCATATGGCAGTGGCAGTAATGGTGAGTGCAATGGATGATGAGTGTAACGGAGAATAGGATTCCTCTTATAAATCTGTTCAACCACATCAGCATTCAGGCAGTTTTCCTATTAGGGTAAGAAAAAAAACCGGTTTTGGGGTCCAGCTTTAAGAATAATGTAATGCTTTGTGCCCTTAGATTGGTTGTAAAAAACTGAGCAATCAGTGTTACCAACACTACTTGGTGTGAAATCCAGTTGTGGGTGCTGTGGCTGCCATGGCATGCTGTGGGCTAGGAATGCTCAGTACCTGCTAACCTCAGGCTCAGACAGGCTTGCTTTATCTGTGCAGTAAAAAACCTGACTACAGCAGAGCTGCAGGACACCAAAATGAAGTATCATAACAATTTTTGAAGTGTTTATTTCATACTCATTTTTACTCCAGTAATTCATAATGGGAAATATGATACCTGTATTCGTTTTATTTAGAAGTATTTCTCCTGCATAACTAACTGGTCTTTCAGTTAGAAACTGCACAAGCTACCAAACAAAATATTCCAAAGTGCTGCTGTAAAACTGGTGCACATCCAAATACTGCTCTTACTGTTCTTCTAAGGCCAAGTTTGACAGATGTGTGACCACTGTCTTCTATCAGTCCTGAATTCCATACATTTCTCCTGCTCTGAAGAATAGCATTCATAATCTTGGAACTGAGAACTTAATCCTCTTTTGCAAGAGATAAGAGGTGGCACACTCTAAGGGAAAAGGTCAGTAGCAGTTCTCCCCTCTTGCCTATTTCTTTGGTCTCTTGTGAGAATCATCATCCTCTCTCATAAATGCACATTAGCAAAAAGTTCCAGAAGGACATTCTCTGGCTGTGCATGCACTGTCTCCAATGAGATCATAAAACAGTAAGCGTTAATTGAATGTTTTTCTCATCACACAGAGATATGAGATGCTTAGCCCATGCTATCATAAAGAAAGAAAAGGACCATAATGACCAAAAAAAAACCAGTCAGAAGAGCTGTTTAGTCCACATCCTGGTGTGCTGCTCACTGTGGACTGAGCCAAACATGTCTGCTAACTCATGAACCTGAAGAATGTGCTCTACTGCCAGGCGTAGCCACCTCTGTCAAGTTACAGAAACCAGTAAAACTTGTTACTATTTTAATGGAAAAAAGTTATCCCTTTTCCCCCCCAAGCTGCCCTTCAAAGTTTGCTGTTCTACTGTTCTGACATAAATTCCTTTATCAGGTCAGAGAAGACATTCAGGTTTCACAATTCTAGTCCATGTCACTGTGTAATTAAAACGTAATTTTCTGCTTTATTACCCAATATGGCAAAGCCAAAACAAAGATTTAAGGAACAATTCTTTCTCACCCCACGCCATCCTGCTTGTGCCTACCTTAATATCCTGGATAAGCTGCTGAGTTGGAGTATCAATGGGTGCCTTTGTGTCAATCACGTTCTGGATGGCACTTGACCAGCGGGTCGCCTCATTAAGCAACTTCGTGTAGAGACGGTAACAGTGCTTGCGTCCATACACGGTCACATTCCAGTAACCTGGCACAACAGCAAAACTGGTCATCATACAAGCTGCAGCCCAGCAGGCACCCAGTGCTGCATCCCAGATCCTGCTGGCAGTCTTTTCAGGAACTAAAGTTGGAGTTATTAAGTATCGTAATACAGTTCCTGTGGTATTAAAGGAGATTTTCTCCTTTAAAGAAGCCTAGGAGTAGCCTGAGACTACAACTATGCATCATGCAGCTCCCTGTTTTACCCAGTAATCTTAGTAAAAATCACTGTAAGACAACACTGTTAATACTGTGGAATACTCTTAGGTCCTTGTAGCTTGTGGGCCCTACTTCTCCAGTCCTGTCTATAACAGGAAAATCTGAGACAGGCTTGCTTTGTACATGAGAGTCTTTCATAGTCTGTGGCACACGTACAAACAGGCATAAAGAACAAACTACCTCCTCTGTCTTTAATTTTACACCAGTGAAGTGGAAACTATGACAGGAAGAGCATTTCAGTTCAAATTCTCTCTCTGCATGATTATATAGGCTTTTTATGCCACAGATTCAGTAAAATGAAATGTGTTTCATCTTTCACTAGTGAAAGCCTCTTTGAAGTGTCAGTGACCCCAATGAGATAATACAGGACTGTCAACAGTCACTCCTCATTTGCAAGCAGACGCTTCTGAGTTGAAAACCAGTTCTGGAAGTGCACACTGGAGCTGACTCAGGTGTAGTATGTAGGTTACCACAAACTGGACTCTTACTCTGCAGCTCCCTGTACCTGCTCCAATGTTGGACCTCATAGTTCCTCAGGACATAAAATAACGTATGAGGAGAGTGCTACCCATGTCTCTCCCCAGGTCTTTGATGTGTAAGCATAAGTGTTCAGACTAACTTGGTAGCAGTGCCAGTCTGTGATAATTTGAATGTTGGTGAGTACAAATTTTACTCCCCTATACATTACCTTTATTTTTCACCCAGTAATTCCCTGTAGAACACCTCAGTGACTTGAGAACTGGATTTGTTCATGGAACTGCACCCATAATAATAAATTTAAAATATTCCTATGCATTGTTTCTTGCATTACTAGCTAGAAGAACAGAAGGCATACTTGAACAAGAGCAAACAATTACCTGTCTCTTTGAAGATTTTTTCATCAGGTGGGACCACTGAGCAGAGGCTGTTCAGGACCAGTGTACCCAATTTCAAAGCATTTTTCTCCGAACTCTTGTAGTAGTCCAAAGAATTGTGCGTCAAAACAAACCAACGCTTCTTTAGTTTTAATGAGGACATCTTTGGGTTGTTCTTTACTTCCTTGTGTAGCCACCCTGTTAAGGACACAATTCAAATCACACTTGCTTTTCTTGAACAGAGTTGGACAAAAGTAGGTTGCTAAGAGTTAGTTGTATACTTTCAACAACAACGCAAACATTGTGTGAATTGATAAGCTCACATATGAAACAACATTGAGTAGAATTCTCAAACAGTGAAATTGTAAAGATAAAATTAATATGAAAGCCTTTCCGTTTTGATGTTTTGCTAGAAGAATTATCTTGTCAACTTACAAAAACACTTTTGTCATCCTTACAGTGTTTTCTTACATGGCACAGCAAGAATATAATTTCAGCTGTATTAATTTGTGAGTAAAGTCCACCACACAAAGATGAGGCTGCAACACTAATCATGTTGGAATATTACCCACATTGTGTTGTGGGAACAATCTCTTCAAAGCATAACGGATGTTTTTTACTTTTTACTGCCCCACTCAGTTCTTACCCCTCACAATGAATTCTTGTCCCTCCACTCTAGTGTCCCCCTTTGACCTCTGGAGCAGGGTTATCCAGTGATGCATCTCTTCAGGAGTGTCAGCATTACAGTGAAGAACACGATTAGCAGTGATGATCACAAATGAATTGGGTCTATAAAAATAAACGACAATTGAAACAGCCTTTATAATCAGCATACATACCATTTATCTAACCCCCCATAACCATAAAAACTGTTCATTGTTTGCATTTTCTATCCAGACAAATACTGTACACCTCTAATGCATTATTTACTTATCACCTAAAGAAAGATATTAAGCATTTCAAAAGACTCAGTTATGTTACATTCGCACCAAAATGCAAGGGCTATGAATGGTGGGAATGTTTACATTAAATTGCAACTTTTCATATCTCAAAATAAATCTGTGGTGAGAAAAACTTCCAGACTTTAATCAGCTTTGCATGTGAATCAGAACTGTTTCAGGGTCAGATCTATTTAGAGTGTCTGCTTCAGTAGCTACATTAGCTAAAACAAACTACAGTATACAAAGGTCTATAGTAAAGCAGCATGTGAACACGGATTCTTTTATTTTTAATGCAATGCAACCCAATTCACAGAGAATACAATCTATTTTTAATGAGAGTCTGGCTTTTACCCAATCCTACACCAGGATTCACTGAAGCATGAAGAACTAGCCCAAGAGAAGTGTGCTGATGGCTCTCTGGATCAGACAGGCGGGTTCCTCAGCCCACAATGATTGCTTTAACCCTTTACCATTAATTTTTTCATCTGCAGCAAACCCCCAAAACATGATATAAAATCCCCCCACAAGACTTTAAAAATCCATGTGAAAAATGCTTACAAGACAAATGCTTAACTCATTGCATTAAAAGCAATTTATGCAGGAGAAATGCTAATTTAAAGTTGTGAAAACTCTGACATTTGTGTTGTATTGTTTAGGAAACCTGAGCTTGTAAATTCACTGTTACTTCTGTTATCAGTGTTTTGGCAGGCCAAGGACAAAGCACTGACTTAAAACCAGCTGTTTTACACATGTACACAATGAGGAAAAACTGGAGTGAGCCCCTACAGTTCAAATAACACCTCACATCCAGTAACCTTATAAACCAGTCATAGTCTGAACCCAGATTACTTTTTATTTTCCTAAACACCATCAGTAGTTCAAGAACTAAGAATAACCCAACATGTTTGTTTTTCTGCTGCACTGTCTTCTTTGTTATACAACATTTTTATTCTGGGGAAATAATTGTCACCCCTGAAGAATACAACATCCATGAAGGAGAAGCAGAACAGAAAAAAAAAAATTAAATTTTATGCCTATTACACTACTAAGGAACTCAAAAATCAGTTGCTCTTTTTTTCAGGAGCATTACTTGTATAAATGAAAGAAATATTTAATCTTCCAGTTTTGGATCACTTTAGGAGCTGAAGAGTTCAGGTATGAAGCAGTGTCATGGAAGTTATTGAAGCCCCCCCAAAATGCACCATCATTCCTGTTCCATGTTTCAACATGTGGTATTTAATGCTATGAAAAGGGAGGCAATAATGAATCCTTTTAATACATGGCTGGGCAGTAGAATACAGAGACTAAAGTATAAAGTGTCAGATTTTGGCTAGAGACAGGAAAAAAGAAAATCACCAGGCATGGTTCTGACTTACCTATCTGGATTGTCAGCAGCACAGACAGAATCAATTAGTCCTACATCGAGTGTACCCTATAAACAAATATCCAACCAGAAAATGAGGAAGACATTCACTATTACATTACTCACAGTACTCTTCTGAGACAGGAGAAAGAAGCAGCAGCTTTGATCAAGCAAAATGAACTGCAGGTTTGGGCATCATTTTCTCTTAACCATTAAAACTACTGAGGGGAAAACTAAAAGACTTGGATGAATAGATCCAGTAAAAGATTATTTGTAGTTAGGATGGAAGCAGTCCAAAAACTGCTCTTTTCTATGCTTCCAAACATGTTTGAATTTTTCACTGAAAACTGCCATTCCACTATAAATGGCATCCTCTCAAAACAAACTTCTAAAGCCATTAAGCAGAAGTTTTTGTTTTCCTTTGCTTGATATTAGGTTTCAAATGTATTCTATTAATTACCAATGTATGTTGTACAGAATGATAAATGCAGGATCAGAGAAATATCAAATTTTTAACTCATGGGTTTTTAATTTAGTCATTAACAGTATCTTTGCAAAATTTCAAAATCAAGCATACACTGTGATGTGATAGGGAAGTGGACCAGAATAAACCACCCCCCAAACCAAGTCATTTTTCATCAAGGTGAATGATGGGAGAGGAATCAGAAGTCACACCTTCTCCTTATAGAGCTACAAGGATGTGGAAGCTTTAGCCAGTGTCACAGCTACCACCACATTTAAAAAAAGTAGGTTGTGACTCTCAGAAGCTGTGGCCACCACAGTGCCCCTGTTTTCTAAAAATATTTGGTCTGAAAAGTTCTTCAGATTTAGACTTACCACAGCATTCTGTGGATTTGCCTGCTCATCATGCATCTCCCGGATCTCCTGCTCTGTGGACGCATGGACTTGACTCAGTACACTGAACCACTGGCTAGGGGGAGAAAGGCAGCAGTGTAAGTAAAATTTTGGCTCTGCACAAGCCTTCTGTCACCTTTGTTCTGCAGAGATCTAGCAGGTTCTGCAGGTTTTTGAAATTGCTTAAGATTCCTTCTGTCAACAGGCATAAAAGCAGCAAGGCTTTATGTCAGTTCAAGTAACAATGGGTGCAAGCAAGCTGCTCCAGGTTGTCCATCCAAGCTTGTGTCATACCCTTCTTCCTGACAAAAAATACCTTGTACACTAAGTGGCATATGTGAAAAACTGCTGTAAGCACACTGAAAGCTTGCAGAGTCTTTTATGTAACATACTCCAAGTTTCATCTGGAATAAAATGGATTGCTAGGTACACACAAAGCCTTTAGTGGAAATCCCAACCTTCAGATGATAAATTGTGCTGCACTGATAGCGTGACTGGTAGAAATTTCTTACAGTGATACTTCTGCAAAGACCACCCAAGGCCACTGAGTTCTCTGTAGAAGCACAACTGAGAGGGAAAAAAGAATAAAACTCCCAGGCAAATACCTCTACAGTGTTTGCTCTCTATGGAGCACTGAAAAATCCAGCTGCTGTAAGGATGAGCAAATTTGTGCCACTCCAGTGGCACTGTATATATCCACAACAGGAAAAGTGGCAGAGAGGTTTCCACTGCTTCAGCCCCTAGTCCTGAGCAGCAATTGCAGATGGATTTAATTCCAACCACACCTGCTTCTGGGAAACCTTTGTCCTTCTGGCAATTGCATATGATAAAGCTCAACTGCTCTAAGGAATCCCACTGAAATCTAAGGGCAGAGCTTGGCCTGTTCAACAGGTTCCTGAATGGCATTCTTTGAGATATGAATTTGCCATTCTAATGAAAACCACCTGGGGCCAAGTTTTCAAAGAGCTCAAAAGCCCAGCCTTTAGAACAGACTCTTCGCTGTCCTGCAGAGGCTCCTCCGCCACCACGGGGTTGAGGAAACACTCAGCCTACTGCAAAACCACTGGACTTAAATATGAAGTTATCTTTTCTGAAATTGCTTTTAGTCACAGAATTTTTGCCTAGGACACTGAAGAGCTGCCTCCTTAACTCCACCATTCAGAAACCAACTGTTCCCCCAAAATGTAGATTTCTCAAAACTGAACTGCTAAAATAGCTTGAGAAAAATTGTGTAGGCTGGCAAACAGTACCATCACTGCCATAGCCTAAATTCTTTTTTTTTGGCTCAGGCTTTTATTAGAAATAGTGCAAGCAATGAAGAAAAACAAAGATTGAGAGTGCCAGACCATAAAGCAGATGAGAACATATGTAGTTATGATTCTTTTCTTAAGACTCAGAGACACAGACAGGGAGGTTGTACTTAACAATTGTCTGGATGTAAGGCAATGTCACAAAAACAGGAGAGAAGCTGTCGTCTAGAGAGGAGGAACCACCAGCTGAAGAAAAGTTGAAACTGAAGTAAAGAAACTGAAGAAAACTAAGCTTCACCTACCAAAAGATTCCCTCAAATTAAATTCAGCTTTCCTTTCTGGGCTCAGGAATTGCAAATGTATTTAAAGTGAAACTTTTATTTCAATTAAAAAAAAAAAAAACAAAAAACTTAATAGCACTGTATGCACATCTAGAAATAATTTATGGATGGATTTTAAAGAACAATTCAGATTTTTCGTGATTTCATTTAATCTTTGTGTAAACAATGAAAATGAAATGAATCATGGCATTTTGCAAAAGACAAAGGCAGACTTTATTTTTGCGTTCTTCCCTCTCAGGACCTCCTTTGTTTTTCAGCTGAGTCCCACAACACAGAAAGAGGGAAAAAGGCTAGGGATTTGAAAGGAACAAACCCTCAGCAGTGGCTGCCCACTGAAGCATTACATCTCCAATAATAGTAACTCCTCTTCTGGGGGCCTGTGCCATGTTTTTTCTTGGTTTTTCCTTTAATTTGAACAAAAAGCAACCTCAGATTCTGATCTAGCCCAGGTACAAAATAATTTTTCAGATGTGGACCAAACACAGCCCAATGATTCATACTTCACTTTTCACAATGCTTTGTTAACAAGGCTTTGACTTAAGCCTTTCTGCAAATCCTTACACATCTTCCTCATTAAGTCTTCTGGGATGAGCAAGAAAAAAGAAACAGGAAATACACTGGTAAAAGGTAATTTAATCTGGATGGTTTGTTATTTGTACTATACACAACAAGGGTGTAGAGTGTCTCCTCCTCCATCCTTAAGAAAGAAATGGAGGAGATGCATGGCAACAGACAAGTCTGTGTGATGGTAATTGCTTATTGGTCCCTTGGGCACGTACACAAGTCTGCTAGAAGAGACTTAGCTAAGTCTTCATTTTAAAATATGCTTACATCCCACAAGAATCTCAACAGTAACTGCTAGAAAGCTCCTAAGTTGCTTCAAGGATAATTTTAAGGATACCCCCAAAAAATGAGGATGGGTTTTGCATTGCTACATCTCCATCTGTACTCAGGGTCCTGTGATATAGGAAGGCATTCTACCTTTGCAAAGAACAGAATACAAAAGAATTTTGAGGCTTCTGAGCAAAGTAGCTCAAGAGATGTTGACAAAGGCACGCTATATTCTGGCCTTGGGGCAGTAAGGCAATGGATAATAAGCTCTGATTACTAAGTTAACTTTATTTAAATGCTTGATTTTTACAGGCAAGCATATTATTATCTTGCATGAACTGTAGCATGGGGATTTTTTTTAAAGATGCTCTACAACTGATCTGACAAGTCAGACTTGCTCCTCACCCACCTGCCTCCCCCATGGTTAGATATGGATCCTTTAGCAACAAAAGCAAGACCCTTTTTAAATATGCAGAAAGGGAAGCACTCTCTTACACACTCCTCTTACATGAATATGCTCTTAAATACAGTGACTGCATTACAACTTCTATCTGAAAAAAATTTAGGTTCTGCTTAAACAAACAAACCCCATTCCTAAGAACAAAGTGCTTCATTTCAGGCAGACTACAGGGTCTCAAATATTGATTTGATCAATGCAGCTAAACCCAGCAGAGTAATCCACAAGTCAAGCATCAGTGGCTAATGACTGCCTCTCTACAGAAAAACTGTATTTCAGAAAGTTGGTAGTAACACATGGGTAACAGCCAAATTCTAGGCAAACTTTCTTTGGCAATCTGACTCTTCCCAGTAATTGCTTGCCACAAGGTTTTCTCCTCAGCAAGCCTTTCAAAAAGTGTGTTAAATGCAACGTTGTTTAACACAGCCTGAATATTTTTTGACAGTGGTCAAACAAATCAGTGATAAGCCAAAGTCAGAATGGTACAGAGGTTAAAAAGGAAAAGAAAAGGAAAAGAAGATAGGCCTGATGATTTTCATACCTTGCATCCTCAGGAGATTCAGCAATTAAATGGTAGGTCCTATCACTCATTATTAGATCAATACCATTTTCTTTGCTGGTATTATCAACAATCTCTCTGAAAAAAAGGAAAACACCAAGATTGAGCATTACAGATTATCAACATTTTGGAAATTCTGTTCTGCTGAGAAGCTCACAAACTACTGATACTTAAAACAGCAGCAGTTAGTCTTCATCAGGTTCATTTTTAAGACTCACAATGTGATTTATCAGACCTAGTATTAGGTCACCAAACTACAACTGTATTTTCTGCCTACACAGCACAAATATTCAAACTACTGTGAATGTCACTATACCAAAGTGACCATTCTATTACCATTTTACCAAGAACTAAAGAAAAAGAAAAGCATTATCAAACCCTAAGAGAGGCAAAGATAACTGAGTTAAGAAATGGATATATTTCTGAACTAACTGCATAACCAAGTGATTTTTGGAGCAATAAAAAGAAAGCTGTTGAAAATTGAAAATTGAAAGCAAACAAAACCTGGATTAGTGATTGTGTGGCTGTGAGTCAGAATAAGGACAATTCCAAACATGACTTCTAGAAAAAGCTGAGCACTCATCTGCTGAAAAATTACAGATTTTTGATTTTTAGTTTGGACATCTAAGTATTGATATAAAAACAACTGTGAAGATTTTAGCAATAATTAAAGTATGACATTAGATTTCCTTGTAGCTTAAGAAATAAACTTAATTGACTTTTTGTTGTTTTGCTATATTTGTCTAAAGTTCACTATTTCCTTAACTGGCTATATTTCCTTATCAGCTATACTATTCTCATAAACCTCTGTCCTATAAACAATATATGCAAGCTCTGCGTATCAGACTCATGAGGACAATGTATCTGCTATCCATACAAAAAGCTGTAATTTTGTACTGTTTGATTCCTTCCCTCTCAGTAACAGTGTCCAGTAGAATACATCCCTGTTCTGTGTTTTAAGTGAATCAGCCTGAGATTTTTTAAATCGAACAGGGTCCCTAACAGAGAGTGGTGAAATATGTGAGTTGCACTATAGGTTAGGAATGCACTCAGTAAATCTTATAATTATCTAGAAAAGCTATTGTTTATTTCTTATGAAACACAGTTCTTTAAATACACGTACCCTTTCTTTTAGCTAATTTATAGACAAATAGTCACTGATTGAACCTACAGTTCAAACTAGGTTCAGTAACCTTTGTCTGACAATTTTAAAGGTACGTGCAGCAAAGAACTTCCATAGGGCACAGCCAATGAAGCAATGAGGTAACAACAACAAAAAAAGAATGACTGATTGAACATATTAGAAAAATATGCTAAATAAATGCTATGGTACATTAGACAGAGTCAAACCTAGTTTTAACAAAAAAATACAAAAGGCAGGATCTTCAGCTTCTATTCAGAGATTTACTCGACTGCCAACAGCCCACTGGATTTCAGAAGCAAGTCAGGATTCTCAATGAAACTCTTTTCTGTCCTACTTGAAATCAGGCTCAAGCCAAGACTGCCAAAGAAAAGATTAATCAAAGATTTAAATTTAGTTTAAACTCTCTGTCAAAGTAACAAACAAATTGGATAGTTGCAGATTACAAGGCACAGAGTGGAATTGAGTGTTACCAGCCATTTCTGTTTCTCTCTATTTGGATGAAAGCTTAGGTACACTTTATAGAGAAAAGAGACAACTAATGTTAGCACACTCTAATTTTTAAATTAGGTGGATAATCCTAAATTGTTTAGAAGGAAAAGCACCATCCAGTAGAAAGCTTTATTTCTGCACGCTTCAGGAAGCGTAAAATTCTTAGGCTTAAGGAACTTCAGTTAGCAAGGCGTAAGTTATTAGGTTTAGTAATCCTGGTTTTTTAATGAATATATGCATTTTAAAGACTTTTCCACACTACCACAATTATTTAAAGCATGAAAAAAAATCTAAATACATACAGAAGATTCAGCTTTGACCCATGCGAACTTCAATATACTCAGGGCCTATTAATTCCACCCTCTTCATTCTGGGTTTGCCTGCAGCTACAGACTTGGCAACATGCCCCAAATTGCCTTGGGAATCATTACAGACTAAGCAGGGCCTCTAGTCTGGGAGAAAGCATAGATGGGTTCATTACAGCAGCATTCTTCTGAAGTATTTGGCACTGGCTTAGCTCTGGAGCACTCTCTAGACTTAAGAGAGAGCCAACTAAGGACAACACTTGCTTTCACTAACTTAACCACACACACTCTCCTGCTTGCACTCACATAATTTGTAGGCAGGGCACTCAATGTCTTCCCAGACTGAGCCCCAAGTACTACTTAGAAGGAACCATGGCTAACATAAAACCATGTAAACCTACTTGGCAGTTCGGACATCCATGGCACCCTTTAGCTTTTCTTCACTGTCATTCTCAAAGTACATCAACCTGGACTGTCTGAGAACAAACCATCTTTTCTTCCAGTTCCTTCTGGAAAGCGTAGATGATCCACCCCCCTTTTTGTGAAGCCAACCCTGCTTAAGTGCTTCCTGCTTAGAACGAAACCACAGGAAGGTCTCATCTTTCAGGACACACCAGCGTCGCTTCCATGTGTTGATTAAGCCACCTGGCAAGAGAGACAAATGTGGGTTTATATGCAGTCAAAACAAACAGCTACATCATAAAACAGATGCTGTGAACAGCACCAGAACTGGAAGGTGCTGACCAGCAACACTGCAGTTAAACTCAGTCTCTCCTGTAAACCACAAAACCTCATTTTTGCATATCCTTATGGCCACCAATATTGTTGTCAATCTAAACGCCCATAAATTATAAATTATAGGAAGTCTCTGTATTACAAAAATATATGTAGCATGCATATAATTATATGTACATATACATAACATATCTAAAATAATAAATTACTGTAAAGTCTTGCTGCACATGAGAATCTGATCTTTAAGACTGTTTTCAATTTATTTCAGTGATAATCTAAAAAAAAATTTAGCGTTAAGATCTTTCCTCTCTCCAGGTTATTTAGAAGGTAATGATGTTTAACTCAAAACCACAAAACCTGCCAAAGCTATGTTTAGAGTAGGAAATACACCAGTGTGAGCTCAGTCATACCCAAGTGTGGCCATAGAGTAGGCAATGCAGCCTGCACTGGAGTTACAGCACAGTCATAAAAACCTTAATCAAACCCATCCTGTTTGATGACCAAATCCAATCCAAATTTGTCATCCCACAAAAACCGACTGCTGGCTATATCAGAAACTAAAAGCCATGCTCCTGTCAATTACATTATTTTTCACATTGTGGTGTGTACACTCATCACTGCTCCTATACCTAAATAAGGTATACTACAGTGATGAAATCATACAAGGATTCAGCTAGATTACAATTTGCTATCAATCATCAGAAGATAAACCCAAGAATCTGAAGCAGAGAACTCCTGTGTATATTCTTTCAGAGTCTCTCACACTCCTTTGCTACATGTAATCTTCTTCATGTTTCCAGATTCAAAGTGAAATTTGACTAAGGTCAGTAAAATTGGTCTGCAATGTAGAATGCTGTCTATGTTATAAGGTTTTGAGAGCAGGAATCAGCTTTCCTCGAAATTTGGTACCATTTGACTTTGTGAGTTATTTTTCTGTATTTATACTGAGTATTTCATTGTTTGCGAGCCAGCAAAGATGTAAAATGAAACAGAGGCAGCCCAAAATATTGGTCTTTTTTTGCAGAGGGGAAAAACATTGCGAGATGTAAGCCACTGTAAGTAACTTAACTTGAGAACAGCTCAAATTAAATAAAGCCACTTTTCCACCACCCTTTGAAAAATGATAAAATAGCTTAACTCTGCAGGAATTGGAGTGTAAAACACTTAAATAAATAAATATTTCTGTTTATATTGTCTATTTAGCAAATTCTGATTCATCCAGTACCTTTCATGTACAGAAAACTGTGAAAGTAGGGCAGGCTGACACAGCTATAGACTGAATCCCTCCGGTAGGAAAGCTCATCATCTGTATCAAACCTGGAGTCAAAATCCTCTTCACTGTCTTCAAACTACACAAGGAAGGAAAGAAAGGTCATAATCTCTCAGGAAAGAGTTTAGATTAAGTTGGTTTAGAAGACTCTAGCTAAAACACTTTATTATGTATTGGAAGGTTCCTCATTGGTTTTCACCCAGCTGACAAAGGAAGGAGTACATTGTGGTTAAGTTTTAGCTTGAACTGTTTGATTACACAACAAATCTGTTGAAAAGCTTTGTAGATGCTCAGGAAAGTTATCTCTTTGCTGTATCTCAAGAGTATGCATATCTCAAGAGTACGGTCAGGGTAAGCTACCTTGTGCTACTTGCCCCTGTGACTGAAGTGCTGTGGGGAACAGCTTAAAAACGTATTGAAAAATAAACATTGCACAAGCTGTGGTACTAGCTTTTCCTCACCCCAGAAAGTCAAAATTTCTGTTCAGTACCTGACACACATCCAGAGTCATGCAGCAGGAAGGCATCCTCAACAGACACACTGAAAGTGTTTTTTTTCTCAGGCAAGAACTGTCAACTTATCCCAACATCCACAACAGCTCTTGGACTGCTTACCACTGCCTCAAATGTAGTAGATATTATATCAATAAAGTTTTCCTTCTAAACAAGTCAGTGTTTCTGAAATACCTTTTCACTTTCCCAATCAATCACAGAAACACTGGGTGAGTGGTAGAGGAAATCATATTCTTTAAAAAATATTTGTAGAACGAAACTCCACAGTATACTCAGTAAACAGCACTGAAAAAATTCTCTGCAGAATGTGTGTCTGCCTCAATAATTTAAACATTTTCCATTGCATGAACTTTACTCTCCAAATAATCTTAAAATATACCTGGCATGTCAGGGACTTCTGCAAGCATCTTATTCTTCAATACTCTTGCAACTTGCACACATAACTAAATCTGGTTTTCCTGAAATTAATTCCCCAGCATGCCACCTGACACCCCAACTCCAAACAGGTGCACAGAGAAGAACTTTGCTGTGCACTGAGCTCCTCACCAAGTAACACACAGTGCTGCACTAAAGCAAGTAAAACCATGTCTCTGCAAAAGCCCAGGACTGCAAACAGAATCTCAGCTGCTTCTGACTCTAATGCACTCACCCCAGTGGCATCTAGATGGCAACACACCACTATTTCCATAGGTGCTCTGAGCAAATCAAGCTACACAGTGTTTTCTAAGAACAGCTACAGTGAATCCACAGCTCCACAGCAGGGAAAAAGAAATAATCAGAAAGTACCTATCAATTATTAGATAATAAAAACATTGCTACTTACAGAAGACTGAGCTCCCTCAGAGCTGAAGCGGTATGCTCCAGAGCTATTGTACGTCCCCACTGAACACCGGTAGTCCGGTGACCACTGGCTGCTGTGTGAGTTAGAGAAGGTCACACTGCTGCCAGAAGTGATAGCACCATCTTCGTAATCGTCCTGGTCGTAATCGTAGTCTCCGTCGGGAGAAATAAGTTCCACAGAATTTGGGGGTCTGCAGGATACATTTTCTGGCATGCAGTACGTGGATTCGCCGCTTGAAGAGTTGTGGAGACTCACAGTGTCAGGGGCAGGAGGTACGATCATGGCGTCGCTGGCAGGAGGAATCGTTGGCACCACGGTGTCATTCATGTAAGGATCCTCTTCTGAGGAATCATCGCTTGTTCTGATGCCACTGGTCCTTTGATCGGAATGGCCATGCTCACTCGGGTTGGGTGAATCCTTAAATGCATCATCATCGGCTTCAAAGCCCTCATCTACCTCCTCCTCAGGATATGGCTGGCTGAAGTTAAAATTGGGCTTTTCACTGCAGGCATTTCCAGTCTGTTCAGCCAGCTCAGCAGGATACCCACTGCCCACGGAGAGCGACCTCTCAATGTTTCGGACACATTCGTCAATCTCATCAAAGTTCAGAGATTCCAGGAACTCCTGGGCTGCTCGACATGCTTCATCCTCAAGCCGCCGGAGCTCCTCATCTCGACGCTGCTGCAGCCTCTGTAATGAAGCCTCTGTCAAGGACAGCTCCTGCTGCTTCTTCACACGCTGCAGGTCTTCGATTTCTTTTTCCAGACGCAGGATTTCTTCCACCTGCCTGCTTTCTTTCTGCTTCTCCACCTCCTTCTTCAGCTCTGCCTCCTTCTGAGCTTTCTGAATGGCAGCCAGTTCCTGCTTCTTTCTCTCTTCTTCAGCCTGCATAAAAATAAAATGAAATAAAATAAAATCAAGTAAGGCCCCTAAATGCAAGCTTCTTTTTTAAAATTTACTTCTAAAGCTCTATACTCCACCATGCTCATTCATTTAAAAGGAGCCCTATCTTCATATCAGCAAGAAATTAAAAGGAAAGAAAAAGAATAAAATTAAAGCATGATTACATTTGCTCAGAGATAGCTGAGCAGAGGAAGTCCGGAAAATTCAATCTTTGCCGGAATTAAATTAATCATCAGGTGAAGGGAATTTCCATGCAAACTATATTGAGTTTCCTTTGGCTTTATCTGCCAGCTCCTGTAATTAGTTTAGTTTTAATGCTACAGGTACCTTTTATTTTTTTAATTGCTGGGTTGAGATACTCAAATAAACAGGGTGGCTGAAAGCATTAAGAATATAATTTACCTGCTGGGCAAGACGCTCTGCTTCTTGCCTTTGTCTTTCCCTAAAAGTGAGTGAAGAAAATAAGTCAGTCAATCAAGCTCAACATAAGCTCATCACATTCCTTTGCTATGGCAATAGCTCAGCTTACAGAGGTCATCTGCCACCAGGAAAAGACAGCCAAAAATAAAATCACAACGAATATGTTTGTGATGAAACCACCATGATAGCTTTATGCATCTTTTTGCAAAAGCAGCAAAGATTTCCAAAATCACTTGTTCAAGAACAGCCTGAAATAAAGGCTTTCAGACCAACACCTAATATAGCACAAGCAGATGAGTGATGCAAGCCAGAGACTGCACCTTTCTTCCTCCTCTTTTCTTCTCTCCTCCTCTTGTCTCCGCTTCTCCTCCAGTTGCTCCCTGTAAAGACGCCGGGCAAGCTGGCCCCGCCGCTGCTTCTGGAGGACCATGGCTGCCTTCTTCAGGCACAGGAACTTCTTTCTACCACTGAATGCTCTGTAGTTCTTCTGTATCACAACCACATAGTAGAGAACCTTTCTATACCGCTTTCTGGGGGGAGAAAAAGAAGAAGCAAGTTTGTCATGAAACAGTTGTGAGGGATCTTGGCCGTGGTGACCCGCAATAGTGAGCCCATGATAGTTCTAGCTCTGTGATAGCTACCCCACTGTTCACTTTCTTCCCTCTTTGAGAAGCAAGATTCTCTTATTTCTTGACAGTGCTGTGTGTGTCTTCTTTAAGGAAATGCACATGTCTTACATGCTCTTATGCCCCTGCCAAGGAGATGCTAAAAAGACAGTTCTGTGTATGTGCACACATGCAGAGAAAGAATATATATAGCCATCCCACATCTCTGAAAAGGAAGACCATACATAGCAGGATAGGTGGCATTAAAATAGGGATATTGTTTTTAAATAACATACTGGTAAGAATATAAGAACAGGAATAATAAGCACATGAAAAGAAATTATCTCATTATGCACACAAGCATCCTTAAACTGTCCTCAACTGACTTGTAGAAAAAGCAGAAAAATAAATAGATGGGATGAACAACTCCACCCAACACATAATGCATGAAGCCAGGTAAACAAGTCAAACATCAATCAGTAACATAATGTCTTGGTTCTCCAAGAACCAAATGGATTCGTTTTATTTTCCTTCTGTTTTCTTACCATGAAGAAGCAAAGATAAATCAAGATCTTAGCTGGTGACCTGGGGCAGCCCCATTAGGTGCTATCCAACTAGAGTTCCTACCATGGCTCTAATTGCCACGATACAATCAGATGGATACTGGCTGACCTCCAAATTTCTGTATTGTCCTATTCATTATATTAAAACAATTCAAACTTTGCGTTATTCATGGGTATTTTCAGCTGCTGTTTTCAAAAGCCGCTTACAAGATTTGAATGCCTGGCCCCTACGAAAAGTTGAGAACTGTGTCAGAAGGATTTAACTTCTTGACAACTCATCCATTTATTTCAAATCCTTACTATTAATATTCCCAAGTAGTCACTTACCGGGCTGCATACCCTAAGATGTGCGCTCGGATGATCATTGCTGCCTTGGTGACTTCCACTTCTCGCTGCTTCTCCAACTTGTGTTCTAAGGACTCCCGGAGAAACACCTACACAAGAAAACTTCTGGCTTAGCGAATTTTGGTGAGCATCATATTTAAGGGAGAGCGAGATCAGTCCAAGCAGCAAGCCTCAGCTTAGAATTCCAAGAAGAATGTACTGTTTTCTCAGAAAAGAGAAAAACAAAATGTAGTCCTCTTAAAAGAAAACACCTGCAGAGGATCTTCTAATTTTGGATTTCAGTGGGAAGGGTCAGATTACTCTATTGTAACTTTTAATTAGGAGCGGGGTTTTTTCCAAATGTAACGTAATTAGTGGATTCATTAAACAGCCCTTCCCACCAGAGTAACACAGGCCAAAGAAGCTGCAGGACTTAGCATGAACTTTCTAATCAGAGGGGCAGAAATACCACCCCGATAATTTACTTTTTTCACAGGCACATCAGGCTCCACAACCCCTTACAAGGCTTGCTGCTTCCAAAGACATTGCTACAGGACAGCAGAAGTAAGCACAAATAAGAGTGTCTTCATGTTCACATCAACTTGACTGTGTTTGCCTGACATTACACGGAGAGAGCCACCGGGACCAAACACCCTGCCATAGCTGGCCACCCTCCCACAGACAGAATGCTTCCCAGGCTCTCCTCCAAGAACTAACCTGGATCATTCACCTGCACTGCCTAGTGCCTCTCAGAGGCAGCTTTAGCACATGGCATTGACATAAACTGAGCTAACACAGCCTATTTTGCCTTAAAAGAGTAAAACTGCTTCTCCAGTGGAACAGGCACATGGGGGAGGTGGCTTCCCTCTTCCACATGCCTTGACATCTGCTCTTTACCACACACTCACACAGTGGTGAGCTATCTGCTGTCAGCGCTTTTTCCAGCTCTTCTCAACTTTTCTTTTTTAAAGGCCAAGCATGCTGGTGTCAGCTGTGGGTGACAATAGCCTGGCACGCTGCTGCCTCACACATGAGCAGCTGGAAATAGCCAGCTCAGTGACACACTGATAATGCGGGATGAGAGCCAGGCTGCACACCACAAGGTGGGGATGAGGAAAGCTCATGGACACGGTGGCCTCTGCTAAGCGAGGAGGGCTCCAAATACATCTAAAAGCAGGAATGCATCTCTGAAGTGCTGGGTGTTATCTCTTGATGTGAAAAAAACCTCAGAAACCCAACCAAAAAATCTCACAGTCCCTGCCCGCCCCCCCCAAAAAAACCCAAACCCAATCGAATTTTGCACATGGAAAAGAAGTCGTTTTTTCCGCTGTGTTTATGTGAAGAAAAGCCCATCATCAAAGCCAAACCAGCACTCTCAAGGAGAGGCACAGTTGTGAGTTATGAACAAAGCTAGAAAGAGACTTTCTAGCACAAGTTACCCAAGAAACAGGAACAGAAAAAGTCCCACAGAAAGTCTTGAAGTCCCAATGTCAGAGCTGCACTTTCTATATGAAGTTTTCCCTCATGGAAAAAGCCTTTTCTTTCAGTCAGTGGGCAATCTTCCTTTGCTGTACACACAGGCTTTCAAAAACACAACAAAATTCTTCAGAAAAGCATTCAGCTACTTCTGGAACAAGAATGGATGGTAAGTAGATGTTAAGCTCAGGCTACTGCCTTTTCCTGACCAGGTGCATTGCAGCTTGAGATGTAAAAGTCAAGGAAACAAATCACACTGGAGACAAATCATTGCAATGTCATTATTATCCCTTCAAAATAATATAGGGGCAGGATAGTGCCTCATCCCATGTTCAGGCTGGAAGCAGTGTCCTCTTGTGCTCTTCTTCTGTTTATGCAGTCTCACAAAAGCTCAGGCAGCTCCTGGGGGAGGATGAGCCCAGGTCACAGTTAGGGAAGTTCCAACAGAGCTCTGGCTCCTGCCCAGGTCCTGATAAGCAGTTGATAAAAACAATTTCTGATAAACATGTGTCCCTAAGATGCCAAAGCACTCTCCAGGCTCCACACAAACACTGTTAATATGCTACATCTGAAATAGAATGGGATGCACAGCCCAGCTCTGCAGCCAGATACTACCACTGTGCTGTCTGTAAGCCATTGGCTACAAAAATGGGATGGAAGATGACATCAACTGCCATCAGAATATTTCAGATTCTTTCTTACAGCAACTGTAAGATTATTAAAACAACTTTCCCAATGCAAGTCTAAGACTCCTTAAGCATACACAGGAAGAGAAGAAACCCTTCCAAACCATCCAGTTGTGGGAAGAAAAGAGGGAAGGGAAGAGCATTTCCTACAGAAACCAATCAGATTTTACAAAATATATTTGCTACCTTATGGCACTAAAAAGCGTTTTAAAAAAGTTTTTAATATTTAGGACATCTCAAATCCTGAAATGGGGAATCTTCTCCCGAGTCTGCAATGCTTTCATATAATTTGCTGAAATCCAAGAGCACAAATCACAGGCTGTTGTTTACAATCAAGCTTGCAAAATGAGCACATAAAAACACCTGGACTGTTTTATTTCTCAAATCAAAATTTGATTTTTTAATTTATTCTAAAATAATTTGATTTTTTTTCTGTAAAGAAAAAAATGTGGATGAAGTTCATGTTGTTTGGTAGAACACATGTCAAGGTATAATGTACCTCTGGAAAAGACTCTCAGACTAGGATGGCAAACACACTTGGAGCTCAATTCTGCCATGTGAACACTGGCTAAAAATCTTCCCCCTGATTTCTGCCACTGCAGAGGTATTGGTTAGGTCAGTTTACTAGTATGAGTGGAGCTCCCTGCAGAACAAAAGTGTTTCCCCACACATTCCATACTTCTAAATATGAAAAAATCCAAACACCACATTTAAGTTCTTATCCTCACCAGTGCTACCACTTGTGAGTAGTAAGTGAAAATTCAGGTGGACTCTTTCTCTGTGACTGAAATCACCAGTCAGTTTCTCAATGTCTTAGACAGCAAATTCCTCAGCACAACCATTGATTGTTGCTTTAAGAGTTTCAAGAGCACCAACAGGCACGTGGAGCTTCTTTAAAGGCCAGAAGTATTTACCATTAGGACTGCATCTCTGCAGCTGTGCAGTCCAAATCCTGTCCCCTCAGCTTTGCATATGCACCAGCACAACAATATGCACAGTCAGGTTATTTTACCTTATTTTTTCCAAGCTGCCATTCGGTGCTCGTGTTGTCATACAGACGAAGTAAGACTGCACATTTCTCGTTTAAATCTTCAGGGAGAGATAAGTTTCTCATGAGGACTTTATACCTGGCAACAAAAAAGTTTTTATTGCTTCATTTAAGAGATTCAGTTCTATTCTTGCCGTATTATTATTTTTATTTTTATTCCTCAACATGGGAATATTGACTTACACTTGAAGTCCACCAGTCAGTGTGGTTACCTTTTATAAAAGTCCTGGAAGGGCCTCCGGACAGGGAAACCAGCCCTCCGAATCCTGACCGTCTCCAACATCCCAGAATAGCGCAGCTGGTTAAGCACCACTGTCTGATCAAACTGGTCTGGCATCTGAAATGAGCAGGTTCAAAACAACATTTTTTAATAGCAATGGTTAGAGATGTCAGGGGAAATAAAGAAAGCCAAATTGTATGACTCTGAAATGCACAAAGCCTAATAACTGGCTACACAGCCTTTAAGGATATTAGCAGTTCTGAGCATATAAAAATATCTACAGAATGGAAATCACTGAGTAATAACAGAGTATCATTTCCATAGACAGAGCATTTACAGCCATTTAGTCTAATCAACTGTCTTTTTCCATTTCACGTGTATTTGTAGGCTATTGCTGTGCAGGCAGAATCATCAGAAAGAAGCACAGGCAGCTAACAGGTCAACAGCTATAAGTTTGACTATTTTGCTTCTTCAGCAATTGAATTTAAAGTCCCTGTAAAGGATCCCAAATGTTGAAGATACACAACTTCAAGCCATATGATTTAACAAAAAACCAAACCAGGAGGACAAAAAATATTCAATTTTTAGTGTATTGATAATAATCTGCTATGGATAGGGAGGAAAGTTTGCCAGAGGTACCTCAACTCTTAGATAACCTGTATTAAAAAGAGTTTCAGTTTATTCTGAACAGTAGAAATATTCTCTTCTGTACACAGACCACCCCCGCTCCCTGCTTATCTGAAGCAAGTTTTCCTTAGTTTGCCTGCAATTCTTTCAGCATTATTTTCCATTCAGAAAACAGATAAACCCACAGCTGCTCAGTTATGAGAACCTGTGAATACTGATCAGTATGGTTCTGGCATTGGGAGCCTCAGGAATGCTTTCATCCCATCTGAGAACCCCCCAAGTCACCTGTGTTTTCACCATGGTTTGAGGTAACTGTCCTAGGCTGACGGTGTCTCCTTCTAGGGGAGGTTTTCTTCTCCAGTCTGTCCTAAACCAGGACAGTAACCCAGACAGAGCCATGCAAAGCTGCTCAAGACAGCACAAATTGCTGCCTGGCAAAACACAGCCAACCCCAACACGGAGATGCCACCACATGTAAACACACCATTTAATTCACCAGCATGGATTATCATCATCCACTTTAACCCATCAGCTGACCCTCCTCCACAGCCATTGCAGAGCTGGAGCACAGTGTTCAGTATTTTGCAACTTCAGGAGGTGGGATCTCACAAATACAGTCAATGGTTCACATAAAGATCTGAAGTTCTTCAGCTGACAAAAATGACAGCAAGATCAAGCCCTGTGAAACTGTCAGAGGACTGTCTTGGTATTTATTAACTGGCTTTAATCATGCTTCTTATTCAACTTAGCAAACAAATTACTCCTCCGAATTTTAACTTGACAAATAAATTCAACTTAACAAATAAATTACACCTCCATATTTTCCCTTTTTATAAAAAGTACCTTCAGGAAAGCACAGATTCAAAAGTTCATTTTAACTATCCAGCATAACCTTTTCCATCAGTGCCTATATTCATGAAACAAAGCACTGTGTGCTAGTGGTGACACCAGAGGGAGAAAACTTCCCTGTGAAAGATGTGAACAAACTCATCTCCCTCAACAACATGTTTCACTTGGATTTTGCCACCGTGAGTAAAATCTCTGTATTTCAGTGAACACGCAGCAGGAATGCTTTCAGTGAGGGTACTGATATTGTCATGGCTGCTGTTGCCAACAGGGTTTCCTGTGTGTGCCCACTGCACGGCATCCAAGTGTCAGGGAAGCAGCCTGGCCAAGCTGCCCTTTGCACGTCCGTGCCTGCCTCCTGCTGTGCAGGTGGCTGATGATGCCCGACGGGAAAGGCAGGGCATGGACACAGATGTACACAGAAATCGTAAGGAAAAGCTTTCACTTTTCACCTTGTGTAACTCAAGACTGATGCTTGCCACAAGCAGCTCCTTTTTTTTTTTTTTTTTGCTTTAACACTAAAACTATTTTTAGTCCTTTTACCCCACTCAAACCTGCTGGCTCAAAAGGTGACCTTTTTCTCAAGATTCGCAAATACAACAGTATTTTCAGTGTGCTGAGGTGGGGAGGAAGATGCATGGATGGGAGTGGGGATACACCACAGCCAGGCAAAATGCTGGTGACATGACAGATGTCTCTCTCACTAGGCAGCCTCTCCTTCTGCAAGGGAGCAGCTCCTGCTTTGAGAGACAGATGGCTGATGTGTCACCTAACCCTTTTATTGCCACCTCCAAGCACTTAACAAGCCAAAAGTCAGCACCACACCTGGCTTGAAAGCTCATGTTACTGTTTAAAAAAACCTTGAGTCACAGTGGAAGAAGAAACATTTGGGTAACGTTTTCCATATAACTATGGAAGTTTGAAACAGCCCTGCTCTGTTACCAGGAGGTAGAAATGTCACACAGATACCTAACTTCAGACACCTGCATTTTTTAATGAAAGCATTAAACACTGCAAGAAATGTTAGCAGGCTATCAACACAGGACAACATGGAGACCATTGCAACTTCAATCAACCACTTTAAATGCCTACTCCATCACTTTACATTACTCGCTATTTTTAATTACTCACAGACACATGAGACATTAAATTGAAGGGTCGAATCCTCCTGGCATATCACTGGAATTACATCTGCAACAAGTATGGCTGCTTTGAGTAAACAGAGGGTTGGTGATAAGAGATAAAAGAGATAAACTGGACTCATCTCTTATGCTTTTCAATATGAAATACTAAAAGATTTCCCTCCCCCCTCCCCCCATAGCAGGGATAACCTTAAGCATAACTTCTAGCAGGACTCCTCACAATTAAATAAATCAGTTGTGCGTGCCTTTATGGAACTGGAGTGCAAGAAGTGCACATATCAGGATGACCTGTGCAGCTGATGATCAGCTTTCCCTCTTTACTGGTGCTCCTTCAGACTTCCTGTGGTAAGCAAGCTAACTTCCCAATTGATACCAAAGTAATACAGGACAGGACTCAGCTCTGGGGTCTGCTAAATTCCACCAGTATTGCTGTTAAAGCTTGACTTGGTTCACAAATGAACACTTGGGAAGCAATTGTATTTTCTAGGAAAACTTCAGATAGACAACAAAACCATGACTGATTTTAAAACAGTACATCTTCCACAGTAAAAATTTGCAGTCATTCCTAAAACTAAGACTCCTGCAGAGTAAGATCAAATTTCAAAAGAGAAGGCAACAAAAAAGGAAATCAACAGATAGCTTCCAAAACTGTCTCTTAGATGCAATCAACTAAATTTTCAATAGGTAGTTCATTTTTATCATGGAATGGCAGCGCTGAACCACTCCAGCACACAAAATCACTGAACAACACCTAGATTCACATCAGTCAAGTCACGTTAAGGCACTGAGCAATATCAATGTGAAATTAATAACTACAAGCCAGGTCTGTTCCACATGATAAGGGTGCTTTATTTTGTGTTGCACACACAATTTGTAATTCATGATTTCCTGGATCCAAAAGTGTCCATTGAATTTCCGCCAGACAGCACCAAAGCCTTCAACATGACCTGGAGTCTCAACTGGCGAGACTTTGGTCCCCTAAGCTGCTAAATGCTTGCTCTGATCTGTAGTGAGTCTCCCAAAGGGCAAAGCTTCTGTCTGAAATCATAATTAGAAACAGCCATTAGGAGAGACATTTAACACTTATGCATAATTTTAACAATAAAATAGTTCTTCGGATTACAGCTTGACTGAGCTTTAAGAAAAAACTTTTTTTTTTCTTCCCCTTTCCTTGGACAGTACCTTTAGTGAAGACCCCAAAGTCTGAATAACACAGAGAACACAAGATCTTTTCATTCTGTGCATCATTTGCACAGAGATCAATCATCATCTGCTGAAACACCGAGCACACCTGACTTCACCCTGTGGAAATCCTTATTCCTCCCTGAACTCCTGGCTGCCTCACCAGACTACAGGCACAATAATGACGAATTACAGCAGCCTCACTGACTTCAGGCAGGCAGGAGGGAGTGCACAGAGAGACTGGCAAGAGGAAAGAGGGGTGAGAGAAGGAAAAAATCCCACTCCCTCGTTTCTAGATTTCTCTTTAAGAACTTGAACAGGACTATGTCAGCTTTGCTACCGTGTCTTAAAACTGTTGATTTTCCTGGCTTAGCAAAGTCTTTCGTGGAAGATGCATGCAGAGAAAGAATAGATGAAACAGATAAGATGTAAAAAAGTAATTTTTAAAATTCAAACACCAGTAACTTTTTTCAATGTCTTAGTTTCTTTAAATCTGCTCTTTTACTCCTAAAATGAAATCCTGGCAGTTGTACCCTGGAGAAAACCACCAGAAATTAAAAAGAGGTCAGTCTTCTCTGCTTTACAGGGTGTTTGGAACTAGTTTTCACATACAAATGTGTATATTTTGTCAGAAATAGCAAGCCCTACTAAGCTATATATTTCTGAAATGGTCCCCATTGCCTTGTGATTTCAGTCAACAGCTCCATGAGTCAAAACAAACACCAGGCCTTCCTCACAGACAAGTCTGAAAAATGTGACTAATTTAATTTCTAATATTTATAATCTAGCTGAACTGATATGAAGAATTCTGCATGCCTATTGCTTGCCTTTTTAAAACCAAATTATGCTCAGTGATTCTCATCCAAATGTATTCCTTGGCAGCCATTACTGGTATCAAGGATTCAAGCCAGTAACCTGAAAGAAGTGGAAGGGAAATGCCTGCAATAGGAAAATGCTCTGTGACACCAGGACAGGCAGGAATAAGGCCTGTCAAAGCTGGAGACTGCAGCTGCACAGCTGTGTGTGTCATCCCCCTACCTCCAACAAATCATTGCACCCCCTGCTTTTCTAGCCATCATTTCTCCAGTCATTTGCACCACCAGCTTTGATGACAACAGTTTATTCATCAGATTTTCAACCTCAGAGTTTATGTGCTTCCAGCACATAAAGCAAGGAGCATTAAAACCTGTGCATGTCCTCCCAAGGACCTGGAGCATCAGGCCCCACTCACCTAAAAGCTTATTTCAAAGGAAGAAACCCTCTACATTTTTCTCTAGCATCCAGCCAGCTCTGACTGGAACAGGTTTGGGTTGAAACACAAAACCAAAGTTTTATGCTGGCTTTGTTTTGGAAGGCATTCCCTTACTGTCCCAGAGTACTTGTGTCCAGATAAACACCATAAAAATACAGGACAATAAAAACAAAGAACATGCCACAGCTATTGTTTATTTGAGATTTCTACTGTATGACACTGGCAAGTCAAGGAATATTTGAATAAACCTGAAATAACAGTGTTTCATATATTCAAAGTTCTCCTGGCCTTCTTCCATACAGTCACCCCAAAAATCCATGAAAAGCCTTTAAAAATTACTAACACTGCTCGTGGTAACTTGCTAGAAAAAGAACACGGGTATACTGCAACAATCCTTGTGTCTCAAAAAAGTTCTGCTGCAAACTCCATGCCAGATTTCACTGCAAGCTCAGTAACTACATGCTGGCTCTTTTTACAGTCTCTACAGGTCTGAACATGAAAGCACTGCATTTACCAGCAGCAATCATTTACACCATTAGCTGATCACTTCAACTCCTACTACTGAACCTGACCTGCATCACTCATCTCGCAGCCCTGAGTATTTCAGATAAGAGACAGACTGCAAAATTAGCCACTCTCATGCCACAGGTTAGAGTTTCCTGTGCTAAAAATAGTACTGCATAGAAGGAACACTGTAATTTTAGAGGTCTTCTACTCTACCAAAACAGCCAAAGCAGGAGACTCAATAAACGAATGTGAAAATGCTTTTGTATTTATATTCAGCCTGTCACCCAGCTTACTTTACAAGCAAGGGCATCCCAAGGACATTTTTAAGACTGTAGCCCATTTAAGAGCTATGAGGCAGGACATTGCTACACTGACTATTTGCACTAGTGTTTAAAGATTTCAACTAGGTCAAGACACTGTTGAATTAGATCCATCCACAAAGATGCTGTGGTCGTTTTTCAGGTCCTGCTTGACTATATTGAGAAAAGAGAAGAGCTGGAAGCAGCTGCTTTGTTGGAGAAAAGATGCTCAAATTATTCTGACTGGCTTGCTGAGACTTCAATGCTTTCATCAACAACAATAAAATCACAATTGCAGGGTTATTTAATATACTTTTTATTAGTTATTGTCCCTACTCTTGCATTTCAATCTTTCTGTTTGGTTTGTATGGACTAAAAGCTACCCCTGAGTAAATATACAACAGCCTCTTTGTGAACCTTCCTTTTTAAAGGTATCCATAATTTCTTCTAAAGGAAACCAGGATTTGCTACCTCTCTCATATGGGCCCAGAGGAATGCTAGCCACCCAGAATGACTTATTTCTTACACACTGGTTACAATTTCATGGAATAGGAATGGATTGTTAAAGGCACAGGCTTAAATGCTGGAGATACTGTAGTTTTCTAAGGGCATATTTAGAGCTCTGCAAGTGATTGCCTAAAGTTTCAGCTGAAGTGAACCCTTGTTGTTTGAATGCATTATTCAGGGCCTCCATTGAAATGCACAGCAAGTCCCATGGGCTGTTTGTCCCAGAACTGCAGGACCATCCATGTGAGACAGGCAATTAAAAGCATTTGGGGAACAGGGATTTAAGGTTTGAAGCCTTGCTGGCAGGGTCTCAGCACACTGGCAGAAGGTGTGACTCACAGCACAGACCCCAGCTGGAACTTTTCATGGACCCTCCTTTCCACCTGTGTGTAATCTGTTGCCATTTCATCTGAGGTCATCCTTACCAAAGCCTCCAGTCCCTGCAGACTAAACCCCAGTCTGGCCCCATTCTCCCCACATTGTGAGCAGTCAGCAGGCTTCTGAAGAAAATCAATCAGGCTGCCTGAGCCACAGACCTACCATGAAGAAACATGCTGTGAGGTACTAATTGCAGGGACAGCTATCCTTCCTTACCAGCCCCATGTCAAGACAACCACCACCACCTCCATTGTCCATTATGGGTTAAGAAGACTTGTGCATACACACTCCACATCTGCTGAGGCTGCACACAGACCAGCTGTAGGGAGAAACCCTAACCCTCCATGTCATCAAATAACTTACACAGACTGAGACCTCACCCTTCTTTTTCTTTTGGTGTTTTTTATTTTTTGGTTGGTTTTTTGGTTTTAATTTTTTCTACTATACTGTCACTCCTCCATGACAGACTTTTATCAATACCTTACAAGATTCTTTTTTGTTATTTTACAATTTACTGGCGAGCTGGGCATATAAATACATTATTAAATCCTTAAAAGCAATAAAACATGTTTTACCATGGTCCCTCTAACATGATTTCTTCAGATAATGGTGCTTGGTATCAAGCGTTTATTCCCAAAAGATAAAAAGCTTCATCACAGAATAGAAAACTAGGATGGAAATACTTGAGAGAACACGTTTAAGATTAATTTCCTCTTGCACAGCCAAAGCCTGACACGGCTGTAAAACCTTGTAGCAATCTGTGTAAAAACCTAATCCTGCATGTTTCTAGTACCTGGTGTACTGTTACTAAAAGTAATCTCGCCCTTGAAACCCTCCAAGAAGCCATTTCTCACTGATATGCTAACACAGGATCACTTCAGCAGTACATCCTCAAATGGTATTGCAGATAACTTTGATCCACATTATCACAATTTTCTTTGCTCTCCCCTGGTGACACAAAACTGAGCAACCTCTTTTCAGACTAGAGCTGCACACATGGGAAAAGAGGATATAGGGTTATTGCCTCCTCTTCTTTACTGCAGGTTAAGTGGAAAGGACGAGGTGGAAGAACCTCACTTCCAGCTCATGTATGGAGGGCGCTAACACTGCATTCCACAGAGGGACAAGAGACATCAATTCATAGAGCACAAGAAGAGTAGAAGAGGATTCTGAATCCAAATCTGACCTTTTTCCCCACCTTCAGTCTTGGGCACCCACCTGCTGCTTCTCTAGATCTCATGACACACTATATCTTTAGGATCCTATGCCCAAATGCCATTTACATCTTGATATTCTTCTCTTTTGAGGCATTGCTTTAAAGAGAATACTTAAAATTCTCTGCTATTTCAGAAGTCAGTTCAGTGATTTGTGAGCAAACCTGTGCTGCTCAGCTATGTGACACAACAATCATGAATCACACCTCTGCAAACGACAAGATTTAGAATAATAAAAGCGTTGGTTGGCTTCAGTTGATTTAAATGTGGAGTGTTCCTGCTTGTTGTAAGGCCCCAAGGGCCTGCAACTTCATAGCTAAAAAAATTAAAATCAAATTCATGAAACATTAAGAAGTCAGCACTTGATCACGTCCCCTTTTCAATCCTGAGGCCACCAGCAGCTCCTCCAATGCATTCTGCCCCTGCACGCAGTTCATTCTCTCCATGTGAGATGCATACAAAGCACAAGGCTGACGTAATGCTCAGACTTGCTGCTCTTTGCTTTCTCAAGCAAGGAAATGTTTCAGAGCCGTTCCTCTGCCGAAAAAAAGCATGTGGTTTTATAAAATTTTCTCCTAAGCAGCCCTTTCTCCTCTCCTTCCTGTATGGAGCCTGTTGTTCGAAAGCCATAATGGGAAATGAGCCAGGCTTAAGTCACGGCCAATATCTGATATGTGCAAATGAGGAGCGCCACGAAATATTCAGCCAAGCAGCTTTGTGTTGCTAGGACACCGGAGGTCGGGCAGCACTGAAAGGGCAGATTATTCCCACCCCAGCACAGGGCTCCATTCACAGCTGCCTCTGGGCTCTGCTACCCAGCCCTCCCGGAGCATCCCTGCCTCCCAACTCCCTGTGCTGGCCCTTGCCACGGTGCCCAGCACACAAACCCCTCTGCACCAAAAATGCCCCACTGGGCTGCACATGGCTCTGCTTTGGATCATTTCCAAAGGCTCGCTTCAACCTGAGGGAGCCCAGGATACCAGGGAGGCTGCTCCAGAGCTTGGCTCCAGCAGACTTGCAGTGTGTGGTTGGCAGATCTCCTTTAAGTATCAGGAACCATGTAAGACTGCATTTAAAACCATATTTAAGTCTAGACAGGGGAAATTCAGGTTTACAGAGGTGACAGAGATCCCTGTGACCAGCACAGATGTCTATCTAGCTGACAGCAAGAACTGTGTGACAGTGCACATGAACAGCCCCAACTCAATCCCGTGTGACTGGTGTGTTAATTACTACTGCATCTTACATCTCAGTACATCTCAGAAAGTGTCAGTCTAATTTTGGCATTTTTTTTAGAATTTGGTCCTCTGAGCTGCTGTTCTTGTATTCTTATACATTTTTACATTATATACGAAGGACTTGCTTTGCAGATCTGCAAACTGACTAGACAACAGACAAGACCAGTGAAATGTGTGTATGTGTGTGTTTGCAGGGCAGGGGCAGAAAAAGAAGGCTGTTGTTCATTCTTGCATATGTTAATTTCACAGAAAAAGGCAATAAATACATTCTTCTTGGACAGCTTTGTTATAACAAAACAGTCCTATTCCATCCTCCCACTGAGAGTTGGAGAGTCTCCTCCTTCAGTTCTTTGATGTCTCTGAGAACTACATCAAAAACACATTAAATATTTCTGGTGATTCTGAAATTTCCAGTCTAAGTCAAACAAAAGGCCCCTTTACTGATTTCTTCATATTTTATGTAACATGAGATGGAGGAGCTGCATGTATCACAGCTCTCCGTGCTGCCACAGAGGCCACACACAGGTGAGCCTACATCACCTTGGGCCAGAACAGCAGGAAGCTCCTGTATCTCCTGCATTGATAGTAACTGCATTCAGTAGAGGAAAAGAAACCCCACCACTGTCTCATCATTGCAACAGGTTATGCACTGACAAGCATTAATATCACTTTTTTGTCCCAATTCCTACACAACTGTGAAGTAAGAGTTAACTATAGAGTAAATTCACTTTGCTTTATTAGCATGGTGCAGGGTTATTCCAAATGAATGGCAATAAAGATCCTTAACATCAATATGGTTATCAAAGTAACTATTAACAGATTTATCTACACATACATATCTAAAGAGCAAGAGAAAGAATGCATTATAATAAATGTAACAGTACATCAGGATCTAACTATTTTAACATCCAACTGCCTTCTGAGTGACTTAATTGTGATGCCACTGCTCATCTCCAAGCCTGCAGAATTCACAGCCATGGATGCTGGTCAACAGCCCTTTGTTTCAGTAAGGTTTAGTTCCATCTTCACTTAGTTACATGAACTACACATTTGGTTGATTCTATACATTTTTAAGATTATTTTGTCAAGAAAACTCCTGCCCTTGCTTATGGCCTTACAATCTATTGTGTCATATTCAAGTAAGAATATGCCTGTTCTCATCCTAGAAGTGAATTTTTTTCTATCCCTCTTCCATACTTTCTGGTCATGATGAAAACAGACTGTTGAGACTCCATGAGTGGTTAAGTGCATTTTCACTGCTGCCTTACCAGCACTCTTTCTTTGGGAACTGGCCAGCTGCATGAACACACAAAGCTGGGAGCAATGGATTGGTGTAACAAGTCTTGTCCTCTCTGTGCAAATGATTTGTGACTTTAGGCTGGGCATGCACTGTAAGGGACCTGCACAAATGTCTCTCCCCTTCACAGCTGTGTGACAAGAGATATTGTGGCTCCAGGTGCTCTGTTACATGCTGGCCAAAGCAGCATCAAACCAGTAATAACTTAAGCAAAGCATTTACATGTGTGCTTGGAGCTCATTGAGGCCAATGAGATGTACATGTCTTGTAAGAATCAGGCTGATTTGAGATGCACTATGTTGTGTATGCCAGGGGTCACAGGGAAATGCAATTTTAGACATCTGAACAGCCATTTCTTCCCTGAGAAATTCCTAGGCTGGCTTAAGTATACAACCCAACATAACCCTTAATGTTTGACTCAGAAGGGAACACTTGAGATAAAATCAGCTTTCCTAAAAGCAATTTTGTTTGACATGTGAATTGTTTGCCTACATTAAAAACTTCCTTAAATTTAAGTGCTACACCACTTCTAATAAAAATCATCATTTCTCCCTTTGAAATACTACTTTTAGTCAATGAGGCTGGTCACTGTTTCTTTTTGGCTAAGTATGAAGTGTGCACAAATGGTGTGTTTGGCAAGCTGCAGATGGACATACTCATCTTCATCACGCTGAATCTGGGGCAGCTGTTCATTTGAGAAAGCCAGTATCACAGATGATTTGGCATTTATCTGGCTTTCTGAAAGTGGGTATCTTCTCTCAACTCATCTACATTATCTCTGCTTCACTAAGAAAGGTTTGGAGACCCCTCTGAAGCACCTACTTGCCCCATACTTAGGAGATTTCTAGATCTACAGAGTGTGAGTTTCAAAAATGCCATGATTGATTACATCGTGTAAACAGTGGAAATAGAACACAGCACCATGAGTTTGGTGACCAACTTGCCTTCTCTACACTAGGTATTGTATAATGCTCAGAGGTGTGTGCCACAATCCAAGGTGGCTGCCAAAACAAAAAGCCTGCCAGTGTCCCAAATGATTTACGTGGTGCAATGGGCTTCTTGGCAACCTGCAACTTCACAGACCTGAACTGTGCACACTTGCCTGGTGCTAGGGACCAAGCCACAAAAAACCCACTGCCCACAAAGCCTGAGGAGTCATGCTGCTATCACCTCCCCATCAGAGCTCCTGTAAGCAGCACCAGCTGCCCAGCTCCCTGTTGCCTCAACAGGGAATACACATCAGGAATGTGGAGAGGAGACAAACCAACTACAGCAACCTCAAACCTCATAATGTGTCAGGCAAAAACCTCCTGTGAGTTAGACTGACCACCCTTGCAGCTCTGATGATGTCCTCAAACAGGGACTTTACAGCTACTACATTCCACTTCATACAACTGAAACCACAACCTGACTTCTACTGACAGCGTTAGGAATGCACCTGCTTTGTTACTGAGGTTTATAAACTGCCTAAACCCACCAAAACCAGTAAATTCTGAGTGTAAGTCAACGAAGATAAAATGCTTTGATGTGCTTTCAGTAAGCATTTTGTGTTTAATGTTTCATCTGATGAGGTGGCACCAGATGTTCTGAAGTGTACTTAGTCCTTACAAATGCATCATAGTGAGGCTTCCCCCAAAGTCTTTTCTGCATCCTATGACTAAATTAAGAAAACTCACATATGTGTCTGTATATAAACAGACAGATACAGCCAAAGAAAAAAAGGTTTAGTAACTGATCCAAGTTCTACTCTCAAACAACATTAACTTCTGCTTTTCACACAGATTTTGTGTTCTGAGGGTAGCTTTGACAAAGATCTGTGAATAGCTGGGGCAGCACTCTAACTTTCAGTAATCTGTTTTTTACGTTATAACCACTGTTAAGCTTTCATTTATGTTACAGGTTGTAAATACATTTTTTTGAATAAGCCAACAAATGAGAAACAAAATAAATCTTACCTTTTCTGATACTAAGAAGATTTAGCAAAAGAAATACCGAGTACATTTCATCAATGTGCATACAACAAAACCAGCCAGATTTTGACTTACTACCTCTGCTACCACTTGGGGTTTAAAAGGACATATTTTAACATCAGTGAGAGAAGAACAACTACAAGTTATGGCAACACTGCTTCCTGGTCCCATAGGCACTTTATCAGATCATGTACCCTCCATCTAGATTTGCAAGGCAAATCCCGGGCTGCACTTCTTGAGACCAGAATGAAACTCCCATGGACTTTAATGATGCAGGATCAAACCCATTCCCTTCATAACAGGTTCTCTCAAGCAATTTTATCCTAATTTTCTACCCTGTGGCTGAATTCTAATGTTTGCAGAGACAAGCACTTTAAGTGGGAAAGCAAGGCACAAAGCACAGATCCCAGAAGCAAAGGCAATCAGTGGTGAACAGCATTATTTTACCTGCTCTGTAAGAGGGTTATTTCATTGGGGGCAGAAGGGAGAGCTGACACAGCAAAGAAGATCAAAATATACAAACTTCTATGCTGTCCTTTCCATTACTACTGCAATTTTTTTTTCCAGGCATATTCAATTTCCTGTATTTCTATGGCAAAAAAAAATACTGTTTCAAGTGCGCCCCATCAAAGTTTCTCCAGTAAAACTACAAAATTAATTTACATTTCTGGGCTCTGAGATACTTTGCTTGACTCCCCCCCATCCTAAATACACTTGTCCCTAGTTTTGCTTTCTTATTATGCAATCAACACAAAAATACATGCCTTATGCATTGATAAATGCAGGAATACTATAATCCTTAACTTTACATAGAGGGTTTTCCTGAATTTACACTATGGACTGATCAACAGAAAAGATCTTTCTCCAGAAAGCAGCCCATCACTACAACAGAGGTCTTCCCCCCTCTGCACACACAGCTCTACTTCTGTCGACTTTTTCCCAGCTCTGCAAACAATCACCCCTTTAACTTTCAAACAAAGTGTGATTTATTAAAGCAGACTGCTTGGCAGCAAAGCTCTCCTGGCATTCGAAAATATGATTAGACCAGTAAATTTTTTTTTTTTTTAATAAACTTGATTTTGCATGCATTTACCTTTTTTAAAAGAAAATAGAAGTGTAGAAACATTTCCACTACAGCTTGCTCAGGCAAACTCCAGGTACTTTCTATTATTTTTCTACAAGTTCACTGCAGTTTCAAGTATGCAAGATTAAAATAATTTAAAAACCTGCATTAATTAAACCCCTTACCTTTTAAGATGTTTTCCCCCTTCAGCGTTCGTCCATTGTGAAAAACTGAATCTTTAGCAGTTGCAGCTATGCACACACACACACACAAGACACACACACAGAACAGAGCTTTCTTCAGCTCTGGTATTTCAAGTCTTTCATGTGATATCTTTGGCTGTACTTGCTTAATTCATTCCTGCTGCTACTCAAAGGAAGTCAAGCCTAGCGAGGGCTGGCTCTACAGCAATCACTGAAGATATTCCTGACTAACAGGACACGAGGGCTAATCTCACCTTATAGGCAGCAAGAATGTAAATATATTTCACAGCCAACAAATTCCTAAACCTTAAGATATAAAATACACAATATGCCCTAAGACACAGCTTAGCAAGGAGGATACTTGTGAACTTTAAAGTTTTTGCTAAAGAACAATGCTCTGTACCCCAGCGATGCTTTTAGAGCTCGAGATATCTATTTATCATGGACTGTGCATTTTCCCTTGGAGTAGTTACCATGAGAACACAGCAAACAGGATTTGAATGTAAATTGCCATTTAGAGATGGGGGGACATTTTTTTTGTAGTAGTTAAAGAAGAAAACTTCCAGAGCTTGATGAACTACGCAGTTTTTCAACACATACATTTGCATGACAATGTTTGCAATTCAAATGCTTGGTAGAGCGCACAAGAAGGGAGAAAAGCCAAGTTCTTTGCTGGTATTTATAAAAAGCAAATACTTGGGATCAGTGTTTGCAGTTCCACAAATGCCTATCTATGCCACATATGAAGGAATTCATAAGCCACAAAAAAAAATCCATCAGGTGGCACAACATGCAAGAATCATTGTAGTGCCTGAAGTCAGCTGTAGGCAGTAAGATCCTCTGCTGCTGGCAGATCAATTGCTGAAGCAAAAATTTTTCTCACTTCAAGATATTACACTGAACTACACAGCAAACATTACACATTCAAAATATCCCATCCCCAGCCATTTGATTTTTCCACAGAATTGTTCTGATACTTTGCCACCTGAGCCACCCCCATCCAAGTCCCTCCTGAAGCAGCAATTGCTCCCCATGTGTCCCTCCATCCCGCTTACATACAGCCACAGTTACTATCCAAGATACAGAAATTGCTCCTACCACTTGTGGAAAGAGTCCTACTAAATGGTACATCCTGCAAAACATACAAAACTCTTGTTTGCCTGCTCTGCCTGGAGTTGGGTGCAACCTTTACAGGAGACTGTCTGCCCCCTCGCCTGCAGCATCCCATCTCAGCTCTCTGTCCCCAGCCTTAAACAGTTCAACTTTAAACTCCTTAACCACGGTCACTGAAAGAGAAACCCTAATACACTTAGCAAAGGAATGCCTTGTCAGCCCTGCTTAGCAAACAACAAACCTTGATGAAGAAGAACATGCCTTGTCTGGGTGACTGCCTGGAGAGTGGAATGACCTACTTCAGCCCAGCAAGCGGGGATACTCCGAGATAGGGACAAAGGGACAACCCAGTGGCTCTCAGGCAGCATAACCAAGAGGCTGCACCACAGCAGTGATGGGAGTGATCTTTCAGAGAGGACACTGAAGAGATGCATGGCTTACATGTAGCACAAACACGTTGTTCTTTCAGACAGGGATTCAGAATCACAGGTAACATTACTGCCAGCAGTCTGTGAGCAGGAGCGATCACTTTCCTCACACCCACTCTCCTTCCCACTTTACCTAAGGAATGAGCCTTCTAGCACCTGACCTAATTACTCAAGTGATGTGTCAGAAAATGATGTAGCTGGGACATATTCCACAAGTCTTGATTTGAAGCTAAGTGATTCTGCAAAACCCAAGGCGACAAGATCCAGGTAGCTGAATTAAGTGGCGTTGGCCAGGCACAGCACCACACCTTCTGACTGCGCCTTCCTGGTTACGAATAATAAAGTCTGATGAACTAGTTAAAGGGTAAGGAGGATAAATAGTTTGCAAATGGCCCCATGCATTAGTTGACCTGTGAGATCAGGCCAACATGCTGTGTTTTTGGGAAACAGTTCCTCTCCTCCTAAATGATAAACCTGAGGAGCAGCTCCCCGAGTCTGACCCAAGCTGCCCAAGCAAGAGCAATCTGTGCTCATAGCCTGTGCCTCTGCTGCCTCCAGAAGCTATGACTGCAGTAATTGGCAGCTAGAAAGTTTTCTTAAACCAAGTATTTATTGAGAACAACTGAGATTAAAGAGAGATTTTTTTAAAAAGGTAATAAGGATCTCTAATATATGAGCTCCTTATTCAGCTGTAAATGAATACTACTAGACCTTAACTTCCTACAGATAGCCCCACATACACCCAACAGCTCCTGGGTTATATTTATTTATCTGGGCTATATTATCTATTTCCTCTACTTTCAAAGTATGACAGAGTAACTATTAACATGATCAGGCTATCTATTACCTTTTCCTTATGGACAGCAAGTCACGTTTACCCTGTGATTTGCTAGCCCCTAGTACCAGACACCACTGCAGCTTTGCTTCAGAAGAGCTACCCCAGGGCTTGGCAACTGACTAAACCATAGAGACACCTCCATTTAGGACCTAACACTTTTTAGCTTTTAACTGCTGGGCTCAGCATCTTAAAAAACCCACAAAGGCATCTGCTCCCCTGTAAGGAGACCCTGAGTCTGCTGAATGTTACTGTATAAAGCAAATTCTTGGTATACAACTCCAGCAGGATGGGCACTGAAGTTTGGAACTAGACCACCTTATTAAGGATAATTTTTTAAAATAAAGACTTCTGAAAGCAAAGTTATCCAGATGCTTAGCAATCCTGTGCTTCAGGTATAGTAGAATACCCTTGAAGTTCAGAGTTTCCCTCCCTGAATCTTTCAAGGTTATGTGTCAGTGCTCTTCCCAATGCAGCACCATTAGACTTGGACTCTTCTTATCCATATTTCTGCCAAAAAAAAAAAAAAAAAAACCCAAAAAAAAACTCCCTAGAAGGCAGACTCAGTAATTCATACAGTCAAGTCTCAAGATGAAAATACTGCAATTCCAGCTTGACAACCAGCTCACCTACTGCGTTCCCTGCACTTGTACCTGCTCCACACCCTGTACACAATCACCCTTGCAGATGGGGTCAGACTCTGCTATCACTGCTCCTCTGCACTGCATTCCTGAGCTGTACTTCTACCTGGTGTTTAGGCTGGTATCATGCTATACTTACATTTGTAATGATTCAGAGTTATTTTAAGAATACAACTTTAATTCAGGCGCCAAGCAAAATAGGTTTGGATCTTATTTCATATTAGAGGACAAACTGCTTGCTATTCCAGGGTGTCTTATGGTCATTAATGACCCATGCCTCAAAGTACACTGCAGATGCCAATAGCTATACCTTGATCCCTTCAAATGGCTCTGTCCCCAGAAGCAATGTTAACAATCTTATTGCCTTAATACTAATTTCCCAGAATGAATATGGAGCATGATAGGACTCTAAGAGCAGTAGACCTCACAGAATTTATTACAGACTTTTTTCTACCAGTCTTCCTTTGAACTGCTATCATATTACCAGTTTCATTTTTCCTGTTGCTCCCTGTAGCCCCTACCTGCAGTAGGTTTACAATCCGGGTTTAATTTTGTCTCACTTATCTGACCTAATTAGATTTTAAGATTAAAAAAAAAGTTAATGTAAAAACCTGAAGAGAAACAGAATTGTCCCTTTAGAGATCACAAGGTCTGAGAGAAGGCAGCTTTTATCTTGACAGTGACAAGACCATCACTACAACAGAGGAATGAGACAGACATTAAATGAGAGCACAGGGAAGTGAGTAGGGACCCTCAATCCTGTTGCCTGGTGGCACACACCAACACAAGTTTCCTATAAAAACAATTTAAAAAGTGAAATTTTTGTCTACATCAAATACTTCATGCGAACTATAATTAAGCCAGCCAATAAATGAAATACAATTTATTTTGTGTATCAGGATCAAACTGGCCTTGGATCTGTAACCAAAGAGAAGTGCATGCACCTATTTATGTGCAGGAGAGAACAGCCACATCTGAACCTGTTGAAGTCTCAAGAACAGGGGATTACAAAAACAAGCTGTCATAACTGAGGTTTTGAGAGACCAGCACAGCTGAGGCCCTGCAGATGCTGGAGGTGGGATGACACTATGATTATACCAGTATCGTGCCACTGGAGATTATGCCAATATATGTTCAAGAAATAGCCTAAAAGGCAACCTGAGAAAGCACTTGAGCCAAGCTGCCCAAGGCTGGCTGCTTCTGGGCAACAGGAAAACTTGTGTCTCAGAAACAGCTTGAATAGGAAGTTTAGATTTTAAATTTACTCTGATCTGTCTCCTGAATAGCACCAAGGCTTAGCAACTTTATTAATAGAAGCAAGCTGGAGGAAACATTCAGCTGATGATTGTAGCAATGGCTGCAGCTTCTTTTAAAAAGAAAGTCTTTTTTTTTGTTGTTGGTTTGGTTTTACTGGTGGGGTTTTTATGGTGGTGTTTATTTTTTAACTTAAGGTATATGAAGAAAAGGAGACAGAGATCAGAAAAGGCAAGGTTGCAGGGAGGAATCATTATCAAATGGAATAGGAGACAAAAAGAAACATGAAACCAAGAAACAGAGAAAGATGTGCTAAAGTTCAAAGGGATGAAATGATACATAGTTCTGCCAGCTGCAGTGAAGATAAGGGGAACTGAGGAGAAAGACACTTCATTAGCAGAAAACACTCATTAAGCATACCAAGTGGAAAAGTTTCCATGTTACAGATAGTTCAGAACAGATTGGAAATTGTGAAAACAGATACCCTGATTGTTCTGGGGTCTCCCAAAGATTAATGGGTCCTCTGTCCTTCTGTCTGAGGCCTGCCTGCCGAAATGTCTTGTGACAAAAGGTCACGTACTCCATGCACTCCCTTTAGGAAATTGCACTAATGAGTGTAAAACCTGCTTTCATATGTAAATGTTCAGTGGTTTACTGCTTAAGCTGAATTGTTTTTGCTTGCCACTGCAACATATTTAAAAACTGAACTTTTGAAAAATTAAAACAATGAAATAATTACTGTAAAGTATCACATCTGCTACCAACATGAATACGCTTCAATATCTAGAACAGCAGAGAAAGTAGTTTGCTATACATTCTGCTTTTCAAAGGCTTGATTTTGACTTCTATTTGCTTAACTTCATTCATCTACAGAATTCAAACACACTTGAGTTCCCCCAGCTCCTTCCCTCCAGTTACAAAGGATGTTCACCAATAAGTGTGTCCCCTATTTGTACCCAATCCAGAGAAGAACAAGTAGATGGAGACAGCTTTGCTCCCAATAACACAATTTCAGCTCTCTCCTTGATGAATCTCTCTGGTCCAGCTCTCCTTTAATGCTGTGTATTTCAAAAAAACAGTAAAACAGCCCTTTCTTCCACATACTTAGGTATTTGGCAAGCACTGTTAAACAGTACCTTCTAAGTGACATTTATCATTCCATATCACCATGACTGCAGATAGAAAACACAGAGAAAAATGCTCAGTGAAGACCTTTACTTTCTTTTGATCCAACTTTACTCCACTTCAGTAGCTCATCCAATGTTTCAAGCGTTTTTTTTCCTAACTAGCCTGGCACAGTGAGTCATGTATGTGGCAATCCCTGGTAGTCCCTGCACAGCTCCTGTCTCTCTGAGCCCTGCTGGTTCACAGCAAACTGAGTCCCCTTATCTTCCTTTGTCTAACTGAAAAGAAGCAACATGTTCTATGAGAGGATAAACTACAAACTGCTCAATGGGATGTGCACCTACAGAATTCTGCAAAGGTACACAGCAGCCAAATGCTGGTTTTATGCCTGCTCCAAAACCTGCACTGCTGCAGAAGGAGAGACACCACCAGTGTCACAAGGTCAGCACTAAAAATCAATGTGTCTGTTCAATGTGGAGTGGGGGAGAGAGAGCAGCATACAGCAGGCAAAACTTCCAACAGTGAATCCCAAAGGTGCATTTTGGTAACACTTCCCTGAATGCAGAATGCCACTGATAAGCATTATATATGGCTTTCCTTCTCATTTTCAGTCAAGTCTTCTACTGAGTCAGCTACAACAGAGAAGCCCCGTGACACTTGACTCTTGTTCTTCAAACAGTATTTCTTATTTAGTAAAGCCATTGATTCAAGTTAAATTTGCACTCAAATAAAGGCAAATGGAAAACAAGTACAACCATTTTTGCATAAGATTTCAGTGAGATTTTACATGTACACTGAAATGGATTGTCTACCTAAATTTCCCAATCTGTTCCTGCATGCACTCCTGCAGTTAGAGGTGGTGCCCAGAGACTGTCTCAAGCTTCTTCTCCTTGTACAGCTGCTAATTCTCTGAGAACTGTGTTTTAGTGGTAGTAAAATATATGTACAGATACAGTAACACATTCCAAATTTGTCAGGGATGAAGCATTTTAGTAGGAAAAGACTGGAAGAAAAAGGAACATAGGAGTGGGAACTCAGTTTTTTCCTTGCTATGGAAATGCAACAAGAGCCTGGTTCTTGCATCAATCCCAGCAAGTCCTTGTACCTTTGCTACTGTGGAGGTGAGCCTTACTAGTCAGGTATGAAAGGACAGATAAGGAAAACCAATGAGTTTGTTACTGAAATCCTTCTATTTAATGGTCATGGGGCTTCCAGGCAGAAACAGGAGCAGGGAAGCAAACAAGCTTTTCAAAGCTGCCTTCCTTCTGTGATCAGGGACTTGGCTAAACACGCAAGCTTGCAAATCCCAGCTACTCGCCAGGGCTCTGTCATCCACGTGGGTTCAGCTGCCTGGTGGCTTCACACCTCAGAGTATAAAACACCTCAAGACACAGAAGGCTGTTTTTATTTGCTTCCAGGCTGCTCCCTCTTGCTAAGGTGCCCAAAATCAGCATGTTTTTTGGCACATCACAAATAGCAGCACAAAAGCAGAGTTAACAGTCAGCAACTGAAAACACGTAAAGTCAAGGATGTACTGTCCAGGTAGCACTAAAACCTACAATAAAATCCACACATTTGTTTTGTTAGTATCCTGATTAACTAGGCAGCCCAGAAAACTGGAACACGTAAATACAGATTCATAGTAAAGTCACCAATCTCTGAGTTGCCATGTGAAAACCATAAATCAGATTCACTAGCACCTCTGCTGTTGTGTTTTTGACAAAAGCAGACCATGCCTGAACAACAGTCAATTATGCCCAAAACATAAGTGAAAAACCCCGGGATACCAGAACCAGGCTAACAATATTAATTTCAATGACTACTGTACCATTACCACTTCATTTCTAGAGAGCCCTCCAACATAATTAGGCAAATCTTGATGTTGCCTTTCATAATCTGTAACTTCAATGACAAATTGATATTGTAAGCCTTAGTCTCCAAGCCTGTTTTAAGAACAAAAATCTGAAACAGAACAAAACATCCAGCATGTACAATTCTAGGTATCTTCACAAATTGAAGGACTACGAGTCTGACAACAAAGTCATTCATACCAGTTTTTCTTTACACATCTGAATCACTGCCCCTAGTGATTTAAAACAAACTTTGCGATTTTAATATTTTTTCCCTAAAACGGCTCTCACAGAGTTGTCACACAAGAAGTGCAGCCTTCTACCTTCTGTTCATAACCTTCCTTAAAGCCAATCATTTATCAGAGTTGTGAGCAATGACTATTAAAGAGGTGCAGAGACCATGTGAAAAAAAAAAAAAAATCCAAAAGCCCTTCCCAATGCCTACCCCTTGCAAAGCCTTCTACAAAATCAGTGAAGAATGATACCCTCTGCTTCACACAGTGGTAAATAACCAGACAGGCAGCAAAAGACTAGGCCTGAGATGTACAGAAAAGATGGACACCATTTAAAATCTTACCTTCTGCACGTTGGGTTTGATGCACCGAACAAAGAAAGGGTTTGAAGAACTCAGCGTGGCCATTAAAGAATGAAGTGATTCCTGAAACACAGGTAGAGAGAAGACAGCACTTGACAAGCTGGATTTTTGTACAAGCAACATAACCCTGGACAAGAGCTCCTGCAGTTCAGCTCTGCAGACAGCATCTAACTGCAACACCTAGTGGTGCACACCAGAAGTTACTCAACGTGGAAGCTCTTGCTTCCAAACAGACGGGCTCAGTACGTGTGCATTCCCTTTTTCTACTGGCTCCTCTGATCAAAACTGGCATCACCATTTTACAATGAACAACATTCGCAGGTAGAAATGAAGAAAACTGTTCATAAGGAAACACCAAATTGCTGGGAAACACCAATTTCAGGGATCTTTCAAATGACTGCTTAAGACTCAGAATCCACGTTCCCAAACAGCTGAACTTCAGCAAGTCAAAAGGAAGGATAAGGGGTCTGTGGCAAAATCCACCAACTCAGATTTCCCCTTTTCATTTCAACCACCCCAAACCCACTCATTTTCCATCTTCCCTGAAGAAAACAGGTTTTTTCCTAGCTTTAGAACTCTGAATGATCCAATGCACATTAGAGTATCAGTTGTCTGAACTTCAGCCTGGAGATAAAAATCACAAAATCCCTCAGTCCTTTTATGATTATTACTTTAATTGCGCATCCGCCCCTTTCCCGCCTGAGCCATCATTCCGTATCTTATTCCAACTTGCCTCATTCTGTATCATTAAGTATGATGAACCTTTTTAAACTGAAGTCTTGCATTTACTTTGCAGAGATACAAATGATTGTACAGGAGAGGAGCTCAGGCTCTGAAGAGCTCACAAAGTTAGCAATGGTAGAGCTACACCCCCAAAGGTGGCACTTTATGCCAGGCAGCAGAGAGAATACAGAGAAGGCTGCCAAGGAGGCAGAAAGTGCACATTTTAAAGAAGCAACACGGTGTGTCCTGCCATATGTCTTGGAGCAAAACTGTCAATGTCAGTCTGTTATAACAAATTCTTGCTTTAATCTGCAGACCAAGCACTTACTTGGTGATTGAACACGCAGTGATAAAGGCAGCAGGCAGAGTTATGGCTGTGCACAGGAGCTGGTGCAGGGCAAAGTGAGGAAACAGAGAAATAACTGGGAACATAAATGGTAGTTCTTAGTTTGCTTGCCTTTGCCAGCCTATGGACCAGGGAGTTGGGCAACAAATATTAAACGGAAGATACAAAGATGAAAATCTTTGTGTAAAGACAAATATTTACAGCTTTGAAAAGTAATGGCTTCATTCATATTAAACCCACGTGAACATAACATCTGTGGACAATTCTCTTATCCCAGGCTCCCACTTGCAGATTGGAAAAGTTGGTCAGTCTAAACAAAAATGACTTAAACTATTTTCACTTTCACCTGTGGTACAGCCAGCCAGATTCTGCACAGCGCTGCAAGCCTCTAAGTCACTGTCAGGTGATGAGCTAATCTGGAGCTTGCCCTGGTAATCAACAGGCTGAAACAGATGGTATCTAAACTCTGCTACTCTGCATGCACCCCCAGGCCTGCATTAGGCAGGTCATCAAATGAAAAGAAGAGTCAACCAATTCATCACGAGAATAAAACTGTGAAGGCAAAGTTCTTATCTTCAGTTGAAATAAGAAGGACTAATCCCTGTAAGGCTTTAAAACATGTAAAAAACACCCAACCTAATTCTCTGGGGAAGGCATGATGTGAAGGTCAACATCTCGTAAAGCAGCCCAGCTGGTTAATGGTCAGTTACTGCAGCTTTAGATAAGAGGCAATAATGTTTTGATTTCATGTTTTATCACCCTTATGTTTTCCAGGGCCCCTGACAGAGAACAGAAGGACTACTAGACTTTGTTCTACCTTGCCAAATGAGTGAAAAAATATGGTCTGTTTTCGTAAGGTTAACATTTTAAAGGTCTACTTTGCACATATAGAAATAACCAAGTGGAAACAGTACCTTCAGCTACCCCAGAAAACCAGCAATTAACACCATCTCATGACAAGAAATGGATACTTCTGAGATGAGTTAGGGTAGCACAAAGCAAGCTGCCCTGAAAATACATCAGTGTTTTTAAATAAAAGACAGTGTGTGTCCCAGCACACACTCCTTGCTGTTCTGTCCAACACTTAGCAATAGTCTATTAGGATAAAATCTGCCCTTAAGGGGTTTGAGTCTGCTCTTCTTTAAAAAAAGTGAATGAACTCTGCAAATGTATATTAATTCAAACAAAATGAAAGGCAACTAATCCAGACTTGTACTCATGCAATTTAGGAGATGTTTCATGCCAATCTTTCCCTTTTAAATAATTTGCAGATAGACTTTATGCTAGATTTCAATTTGGTGCCATTTTTGATGAGCGGTTATAAAGCCTCATAAAAAGGCATTTAACAAAAATGCCTTCCAAACTTTAAGTTAAAGCAAGGCAACACCTTAATAAGGTATTTATTCAGCACCTATTTTTCTTACCATACAGGCACTGCTGTAAGGCTTTGTGGGATATTGTGGCTGGACTTAGATTATCAAGACAAATCAGGACAAGAGAGACCAACTTCAAAGATGAGCTTTAAAATAAGAACAAACAGGCAAGTGGGGAATGCAACAGGAGTTTTGTGGGGATGGTGTGATGGAAAGGTTAGTGTCTACTTGAAGCTAGCCAGGACAGTCAATCAGTTAATTAGCAAGGGCAGTGTCGTAGAAGAGACAGCAATGTTTTCATGCTCAAGTTTTGCCTTTTTCAATGTGCACCTGTTCCTTACTGACCAGGGTCTGTCTATCACTGATTAGTACAGAGCAGAGGCGACACATTAACTAACCTTGAACTGGAGGCTGACAGTAGGTTTTCGGTGCTTGCTTCCGCATTTAAGAGTGTCCTGATTGTGGCGACTTGAAACGTGTTCAAATAGATCATAGATGAAATCAAGACTGAAATGGAAAAGGGAAATAGTATTTCTAAAGTGTGTATTAACAGGCTATGAGGTTCACCACTGTAGAATGCAAAGAAAACACTGTCTCCTAGCAAGAAGCTCCACCATCAAAAACATGCTTATTGTTTTCTCCACAATCTTTAATAAGCAATAGATTTTGTCTTTGCAGAATTTATCCAGGGGAGAAAAAAAAACAAAAAAGAAAAACCAGAAACAAAACAAAGGGGTTCTTTTTTTCTACATTCCAAACACATCATTAGGGAAATGAAGTGTGAAATCCTAGGGGCTTACTGCATTTCACTCAACCAAAACTGCAGCTGACTGCAATCGGAATTGTACTTGAACAAAGACTAAAAAACAAGACTTCCAGCTTGGTTAGGACGTAACTAACACAGCCAGCCATGCAAGCCTTACTTTCAGGTAACAGCTGTGCATGCTGTTTTCTACCCTATCAGTTGGGTACTCTCCTCTTAGCATTTCTACAAAAACACAGACATTTTAATGCAAGCTCCACACAGATGCTGGTGCAAAAGCAAAACCAGGACCAGCCCAGTTTAACTAATTTATTCTTTTTACCTAGATACTTCAATTGACAGATGTTATATCAGAAATGTCATAAATCCAGAACAAGTAACATAGAGAGTGAATTGCTTATTAACAGCTTCCCCTGCACAGAAGGGTTTAAGGGTTTACAAACAAGCAACTTGCACAGCAAGGCAGGATGACTGAATTGGATAAGAGAGGGCAGCAGATGAGACAGCAACACCCAGGCTCAGCTCCCTCTTCTTCTGCCATTCCTCTGTGTGTCCTGGAGCCTCAGCCAAACACCTACACAAAGGGATGTGGTACCACCACAGCTCACAGGGTACCACTATAAGGACCCCAAGACCTTACACAGCAGAATGACATGAGACATGAAGGTACCAAAGGTGTCCAAGCTCAGACTTTCAGCCAGATAAATCTTAATAGAAGTTCTGGCCTCAAAGCAATTACGATACAGCAGTTTGCACTGTGGTGGTCTCTGACAGCAAGTGTTCCACCAAATAGGGAATGCCAGAAACACAAACATGAAGTAAAAAACCACACATGCACAATGCCTGTGAGGCACTCTGGAACAGCTAAAAGCCACGACCACCTTCCAGCATCCTTACTCAATACAGAGCAGCAAGTTAGCTCTCTAGGAAGCCCCTGGACTGAACAGCAACAGTAATACAATGTTGGTAAACCCAACTTTGTGAGAACCGATTATAGTCAGACCTGCTTACAGGCAACTCTGATATGGTCATTTCTGTGATAGGATGTGCTCATCTCTATTTCATTCTACGCTCATTTCAGGTCTGTCAAGGTCTGCTGCTATGCAACATCTAACGTACTCAAATCCCAGCAGAATTAGGTGTTCAATCCTGGCAGAATTAGTTGATACAACAATTCTTAGTATCACGTCCTTAACAAAAAGCATAGAAACTTACCTGCTTTCACGTAACAAGTTCAGGAGATCATCTCTAAAAGTGTCTCTGTTCTTCTCCAAGATCCCCCTGACATCATACTGGACCTAGAAGGAAGCAGAGCTGGTTCGAACAACAAGCCAAACAGTCAGGCAGCTCTCACAAGAGCAGTGCTGTAAAAAGTGCTGAGGGAACAGAGTGCTTTAGTTAATTTTGAGCAGCCTTGGGGGAAAATTAAGCTAATGAAAGTTCTGCTTGGAATAATTTCAGCAAATAAAGAAATTACCTCCCCAGCGTAGTGCTTCACTCCAAAGTTGTGAACGGCAACCCTTGGTTTTACATAAAAAGGATTGTTCTAATTGGAGGGGGAAAAAAAAAGAGAAAAATATTTGGAGGGGGTTGTCACATAATCCTCACAGCCCATACCTAAACAGACTATTGTCTTCCAGTAAACTCCCTGGAAGATTAGTGCTCCAAAAGCAAACAAGCAACTCATAATAATAGGATTTGTTAGTCTGGGCTGCTTCAAATGCTGTAATAACAGATTTATAGCACATAAAAAGGCACTATACTAAACCTGAGCCCCATCTGGCAAAAACATCTCTAAAAGGCACTTTGAAAGAGAAGGCTCTGTCTTAAACTGGCAGTTATGATGATTGGTGGATATGCTTGCATCCCAGAAATTGTGAAAAATAATTCCAGTATCACAAATAAAGGTAACACTAATCTGGAGACATAGGAAACAGCAAACTTTCAATAAATGACATCAAGGTGAATGCTTTATTACATCAAGGGAAATTCAAGACCTAAATAATCTGCTCCTGCAAGTTGACAGAGCTCTCATTAAGAGTAGAATTTGACTTATTCAACCACAATAGAAACCTTTAAGTGATCAGCAACAAGGATATGTTCTTCCAGTAACCAGCTCAGCCTTGACAGCAAAGTATATGGATTGCCATGGAAGTAGTATCACATCCAAAAAAGCCTCTAGAACTGTACACCCGTATGTTTGAGCCATGAATTTCTACTGAAACAAAGAGATCCTACATAATTTGCACAGCAAATATCAGCAAAACATCACATACAGCATGCTGGGCATTCAACTTCTCCAATAAGGTGGAGTCAGTAGCTTGAGGAAAATGGCTCTCCTCATTGATGAGTGCTAGTAGTCCCAGTTTCTAGAACAGCAAGAAGAGGCAGAAGATGAATTAGTGCATGGATGGACACAGCTGTTGTCCCCAGTTTGGAAAAATCAAAGTCCTTGAAGTTGCTGTGTGCAGAGAGACCCAAAACCACTCATATACAACTCAAAACCCACTGTTGAAGGTGACAGTAATCCTGTTTTTCTGGCAACGCTCATTTTGAAATATAGAGCATATGATCTGTGGGCAAAATAAAGAAAAACAAGCTACTGGAAGAATCAGCTCTCCTGAGGTAGGCAGTTTTTAGATGCATACAATGACATTGCCCCAGAATATATCCCCAGCCTCCAAGATCTCCAATGATCAGGAGTCTGACGAGTTTGTGTAAAGCAGCCTTTCAAAAAAGTTTCTTCCATATAATTATCCACACAGTTGAACCAGTGCAAACTTTTAGCACCCACAGTGCCCAGGGGCATAGCAAAAGATACAGAGTTTAACTTCACCCTGCGTGAAGCACAACCTCCCTTTGCTTTACATATGCCTCTGTGTAATTTCCTTTGATGTTCCCCACTTCTCATGCCAGAAGAGGTGGTAAACAAAGCAAGCTACCCCACAGTTAATTAATGTGTCCAGCAAGCTCCAGGTTGATAGAGCCTCTCAGAAAAACATGGTTTTCCAGGTGCACATTTTAATAAGCCACTTCCCAAGGGCTCAGAGCAGCTCCTGAAAAGCCACGGTGCCCTGACTGCAGTCACGTCCTGCCAGCTGGAATCCCCTGCCCGCTGCCCCTCGCTTCTGTGCTTGGCTGAACTCTTGCAGTCACACACCCTGCCACGGAGATAAGCTCACACAGCCTGCCTTGTACTGATGACAAGAGAGCATGGATCAAATGACTCCTTTTAACCATCTCCAAATCCTGCTTTTGTATATAATCACACAAGGAGAAAAGTTGCTGCAAGGAAAAGAGCTCACAATATAATCCTTAACATAGCCATACATGAAAATGATCTGATTAAAAGTTTGCTATTTAAACATGCAAGATCCACCATTCCCTTCAATTGTTCTTTGTGTTGCCAAATGTTTTAAAGACATATTAACTTAGAACAAAAAAATAAAAATAGGTAACAGCATCAAGTTTTTTCTTACCTTTTCAATAAGATCCAAGCACTCTCCATTGTCTGTCCAGTCAATATCCTCCCAAACTAGTCCTTCCCTAAGGAAAATAAAGCGAGCCTTTTTATTGAAATTATTTTAACTGTAGAAATTGGACAAACTGGTGTATTTATCTTGCAAATTACAGCAAAATCAGCTTGCTTTTATAAAATACACAGCTCCACACAGAGACTTTGAAAGGAAGCTAAGGTAGCTGCGAACTAAGACTTCAAGTGAACACAATATTGTCAAAATTCTCTCAAATTTCTCCTCTTTCTCTTACCTGCTATATTCCAGTTGCTCCAAGGAAAATATGTGCTTGTTGAAATACTCCTGAAGCTTCTCATTTGCATAGTTAATATTGAACTGCTCAAAACGGTTTACCTAAAGAGACAACAAATTTTCAAAAATGCACACACTTACAACACTTGCAAACAAGGGAATGGGTTAGGTAATAACATACTTGAAAATCAAGTTCCAGAGAAGATGACAAAAATATGTAAAGCAATAAAGCATAAATATCAGACAATCCATTTGAATAAGCTTTTGAAGCCTACCTCAAAGTTTTCAAATCCAAATATGTCCAAAATTCCAATAGTCTTGAAGTCTTCCTTGCTCCTGATTCTGCTATTGATTTTCTTAATGACCCATGCAAAACACTGAGAATAAAGTGCCATAGCCATAGAATCTCTGCTGTCTATTGCCTGTGTTAAAGAGGGAACACACAACACATCAACCACCCCATGACTGAGAACTGACAGGACTCTGCTGATCAGTGTCCTTAGCACAGCTCAAAACAATGTATAATGCAAGCAGCTTCCTATTCCTATGTAGCTTGGCAGCAATTGCATTAACACTAACAAGGCATCATGATTCCAGCTTTAACAGTTTAACTTAAAACAGCTGTACACCTATATGGCTTTAAAATTACCTTTCAGGGCTAAAGCATTCAAAAAACTAGGAAATTCTAAACTTCTGGTGTGGAGGAAGGAAAAAGAAGTGTAGGAAACAATACCCTAATTCACCCTTTTCCAGAGGGAAACATAATGCTATGACATACCTATTTCTGATTCTCTTCTTGTAAATTATAAAAATATTTCTCCTGAAAATTTTGAAAAATCACCCCCATGACACAAGTGTCCATAGTGAAAAAAAATCAGCCTACATGTTCAGAATTTGAAAAAAATGGGAAGTTATCAGGCTTCATAAGAATAACAAGAGACAAGCTATAAGCCCTGGCCAGAATAATGGGATGGAATCTAGAGAGATTATACCCATCACAAAAAAAAAACTAAGTAGTACTTTTGATTACAACTCTGATGCATGAGCTAAGCTTCCCTTCCTGAGTGATCAATGATTTCTCTGGACTTGAACACTAAGACATCTTTCAAGGACCATAAAAACATGTCAAAATTGAGATGCCTTTACCTGTTGTATGCTAAGAGGTGTTAGAATTTCTTCTCCCCTGAGAATCATCGACCTCTGAGTCAATGCTTCTGTTAGCTGTGTGGAGTCCAACCCCAGTAACTCAGCAGATCGACCCAGGGCTGGCAAAAGAGAAAGACAAATACAAATATATCCTTAAATACATAAAGCTATGAAACCAATTTGTTTTTTTTATTATTATTATTACTACTGCAACCATCACCACCATTTAAGATGCTCCTCAAATGACAGGGATTATAGATGAAAACACAACGAGAAATTCTAGGATACTGTTTTGCTGCTCATGAAAAGGCATAAATATGTGCAACTGAAGGAAATTAGTAGTAGAAGTACATCACAACTAAATCACAAATATTTATTTTCCTCTTAATGCTACATGTCAAGAACTCAAACAATTTACTAACACATTTTTTTCAGATAGAAACAGCAATTGACTCTTTGCCCACATGAATGTGTTTCAGTTTTGCTTGAGATGATGAGGATAAACCAATGAAATTTTTCTTCCATGCATACTTTAATCTTCAGTTTTGCTACAATGTGGTATATAAAGCAGTACATAATGCTACTCTCTAATGTCATACTTAAACAAACATTTTAAATGCTCACCAGCTCAAATTTTAGACATACCAATACATTCTTTCAGATATATAACTGAAATATTGAAAGCTCTAAAAAAAGATACTTTCAGTGGAGATCTTGGTTAGGGAATGTATTTGAGCACTTATGTTTTATCAGCTTGAGAATATTTCACAGAAGGAATTAGATTCAAATAGAATTTCATTACTGTTAATGGAATAAGTATGTGCCCAAGGTCTTCCCAAATTAAGACCTAGCATCCAGCAGCAGACTACTCTGCCTTACTTGTCAAACTCCATCCTCCCAAAATAACATTTTAATCAACGTTTACAGATATTAAAAAGCAGTAAAACCCTTTTACTCCTTGTCCTTGCTATGTTCAGATATACTAACAACAAATAAGGCTTTCAGAACCCCCAGAAACATTTAGATTTGGATGCACAGCCTCCTCACCTGTTTTAAAGGACACTTGTGCCCCGCCAGCAGTGATGAACTCAACATTTCCCAGATGCAAAATGCCAGCCAACAGCCTCAGAACTTCTCGTACTTCCTCTCTGCTGAACTCCATCACTTCCATTGCAGTCTGGAATGACACGTGAGCTTCTACAATAACATGCAGACTCAAAAATGGGAGGCCTTAGGAAAGCAAGTCAGGACTAAAAGAGAGCTGGCTTGAGTCCATCCCTTTGGTTTCATCCCAAACTGAATACACTCTAAGGCATCACTGGGACATCTTGGAACATGTAAGTATCACTGCTTTTAAGAAATTTCATTTTGATGCTGTAATGATGTTGTAATTTGCTTTCAAATTCATCTTTAAAATCATATAAATATTGGAATGATCCACTGAGTTGTGCATCAGATGCAATTACTATAATTAGAATTATTAATTGATTACCTCCTGCATGTTTTTACCAAAATTTGCCTATTGGCCTTATAGGTAACAAGGCATGGGGGAGAAAACATAGCAGCAGATAAGATTTGATCATTTTTGTGCCCAAACATGCACCTTACCAATGTGCTCTGAAAACTTCCAGTCAAACCAAGGAAGAAAGGCAGCTATATAAAAAGTTTTGAATTTATGAATAAGCAATGTGGCAACAATCAAGGCTCAACTACATAAATGAGGCAAAGAGCAAATAGTAAAATATTAAAAGTAACACTAAAACATGAGGAACACATGCTTTCCTTTGACACAAAAGGGGTAATTGTATGCCTCTTGAAATGACCAAACTTTCCAACTTTGGGTGTAATATGAGCCTAAGACCAGATCACAGTTTTGTACCCTTACAGTCAGACTCATCATGTTATAGTCACTGCAGGTGTTTGACAGATGACATATTTTATCTTTCATAAATCATCCATTACAAATGGAAAAGCCTCAGACTCATCCCACAATTCAAAGCAGGCTACAGATAATGGCTGAAGGTTAATTTTGTAAAGAAGACTTCTCACAACAAAAGGGCAGCAGCACTATAAGTTCATCTCCCTGCATACTGTGCCATTCCTTCCTGTCTCCTTTAAAAATGTTTCCCTTAAATAACATTTCCAAGGCTTACACTGCAATAGAAGCAGGCAAAGGAGATGACTGTAACAGGAAAAGATAGGTGAGGGTGAGCTGTGGGGGTTTGTGCCCACCTCCTGCTTGGGAATGCAGCCTGGCAGCCCTGCTCCCAGCCTGCCCACGCTGCAGGCAGCAGGCAAACATCATCTGCCCAGCTGATTTCATGGTCTGCCTAGCCTGGGATGATTAGCACTAATTAAATGTCATGATAATCAACTTCAGCACGTGACTACAATATAGGTAAGTTACCAACGTTTCCAACACTTCCTTCTGCCATACAAGATGAGGGATTTTTACACAGAAAAAATGTGCTGCATCCACTACACATTAGTTTGTCAGTTTGGCAAAAAGATTAACATAGCTAAGCAAAAACAGTTTGGTGAAGGGCATAAAACCAAATGTTTTATCTGATTTTTAAAATCTAACGCACATCACCTTAGTGCTACAATACCCAATTAGCGTGGTCAGTATGGACTAATTGCTGTAGAGGCGAAACATAAAGCCATTCAGTGAGATTCCATCAGGACCCAGGCTTTTAACCTGTGCTTATGTTTTCATAACTCTATTGTGTAAGTTACTCCATACAATTGGATTTCCCATCTGCAACTTAAAGAGTCACAGGTGCTTTGCTCCCTGTGTGATGCAGTGCAGACTCCACCCAGTAGATGCCACATCATTTGGGTAAAGCTTTCATATTTAAAAGCAGTGAGATATATATATATATATTATATATGTAATATAAAACAATGCCGGGAAAGGCAAAGGCATGTAAAAGTCTTACTGACTTCCCAACAGATATTCTTCTCATTTCAAAACACAAGCATTTTGCTAAGTTACAGCACGCTTTGAAACAACAGAGTAAAAATGAAATACTGGAGGAAAGATAAAGGCATGCTCAAAATGACAGTGAAACATTCTGAGAAAATGTAAGTCCCTGTAAGATTAATGCCTCGATGAGAGAGCTGCACATGGAGGAAAGCACAGGAAGGCTTTGTACCCTGCTGGGTCAATGGGCCCCACCCACCTGAACTTCCAGCACTTTTAAAGCAAAGAACTAGGGAAGCAACTCACAATGACTTCCTTGAAAGAATCTTTGTCACTGATTGTCTTATCCGCTATACATCCAGACTGGTTCAGGTAGTGGTAGTTCTCAGGTACAGATAAGTAAAAAGCATCTAATGAGAGAAAACAGGATGAGTGAGAAGGAATACCAAAACACAAGTATTCCACAAGTTACTATTTCAGAGTTAAACAGTTCACTATTCATTTGCTCAGAAATTATGACAATGCATAAGATTAAGATAAGGTTTTATATTAAAATCAGATGGGGGGTGATTTTACTGAGTTTTGTTTTATTTAGCTGCATAATAGAGTTAACTCTACTTTTTAGCATGCAAAGACAGCAGGCCCACAGGGAGATGCTGAAACAGCTTTAGGCAATTCTGCACATATACAAATGTCATTTCCTTTGTTCAGTGGATTTATTCTTTATAAGAAAGGATTAGAGCAACCAGAATTATTTATCTTTGTTGCTGTGGAGTTATTTAGTACCAGCAAAAATATTCAGTTTGGACACAATGAGGCATGTTTGTCCCCATGCAATTTTCCCAAGGCCACAGCAGAAGCTGGGAAGAAAACTACTGTCAGCTCAGTGACATTCTTCAGCTAAGTGGGTTCCTTTTTATGAAGTTGAGCACAAATTCACACTCACTGAATCCCAGTTGAATAAATAACCTATTTCTCAGCTTGGGTTAGTGGGTTACTGCAGTTAAATTCTCCACTGCTGTCACCACTGCTGACTGCTAGCAGAAAACCACTTCAGCTGTGTGACTTGTGCTTAGCCACTCACCTTTCTCTCTCTCTTCTATCCCTGCCAGCAGAGCATAGAATATATGATAATTTCTTTCCCCAGGGTTTTGTCTTACAACACGATTCTGTCAAAGTAGAAAATAGTTTGCACTTAAGTGATAATTTTTTAAGTCAAATTTTTTTATCCACAGTTTCAGACAAAAATTAAATCAAACACAATAAACTAAGCAAAAGCAAACATCAACTTACTTTTTCCAATAAATCTGGAGCCAGCAAGAAAAGCTTCAGTCAAGGAATAAAGTAAAAATCAATTAATGGAGATGCTTTTTATATTTTTCCTTCTTTCATTTGAGACAATAGGAAGACTATCATGGTCTTTGCTTACAACATGCTAAGCCTGTTTCATACAGTACACCTACAACAAGATAAATAACATAGCAACAATGACAATATTGTAGCAGTTCTAATATCAGTGTATCAAGACCTTCTCTTCATCCCATCAAAACTGGACTTGGCAGATTCTGCATTTTAAATGACATCTGATTTCCTTTGCTTTTTTTTTTTTTCCTAAAGCTTGGACACAACCTCAAGAATTACATTTTTCCCACTGAAAAAGCAGCTGATGTTTAAAACGGCAGGTAGGATCTCCTTGGAATATTCCTCATCCCCACACCTCTGGTGCTCTGGTGGAGCTGGCTCATAGTCTGATTTTGCCAAATGCAGGACAAATCCAAGGATTTAACCCACCCACACTCACACTGCAGAAACTGAGCAGCTCTGCTCTCTCAAGTACTTTTCCAGAGAAGTAAGCAGCTTATCTTTGGATACAGTAATGAGGGAAATGGCTGACAACTCAAGTTATTCCCAAGGACTCAGGCTGTTTTAGCTCATTACATGGGAAATGCACATGAGCCATGTCACGCTAGCAGTAGTAATACAAAATGCTGCACCTCCAAGAGTACATACACCTCATGCTGCCACACAAGCACGTGTGCCAGTGTGAATTTGGGGTTGCTGCTTCCCATTCCCACCTACATCAGCTCAATTTAACTGCTTATATTTCAGGATGGGGTGAAAGGACAGACAAATGCAAGCCAGTTCTCCCTCAGTCCTCCACCAAGGAGGTACATGGGCACTTCCCACGAGCAGGGGTCAAATCACCAAAGGAGGATACAATCCATAATTCTTCCTCCCTGAATGTTTCCTTTCTGACAGATGTTCAGCTGAATGAACTTCCCAAAGCGACTTGAGTTGTTGTTGTAAACAGTCTTCGCATTGCCAAAAGCTTCCATAATTGGACTGTGAAGACAGGGAATGACAGGAGTGTTAACATGTGACCAGCATGCCAACGGGGCTGGTGGAAGGAACAGCACTGACAAGCTCCCCTCTGACACTCTCCTCAGCAGCAGCAGCCTACATCCCAGCATTACCCTTCACTTAGCAATGGGCATCTCAGTTTCCTAGTAGAAGATGCTAAGTATTCATGCAACAGGAAGATAAATCATACTGAACTACTCTGCAGCTTCAGAGTATAACTGCTACTTGATACTCCTTTTGTAATTGCTCAAAAGATGCACACGATTCTCACTGCAGTACTCAAATGATGGAAATAAGAAACCTCAGCACATGCAAATTGCTAGACAGACGTAAGGAGTCCTTGTCCTAGGGAAATTAAAAAAAATAACTACATCAAGATACAGCATGTACAGCAGAGATGAAGCAAGATAAGCAAAAGTAATAGCATCTCAAATTGCCTTTGTTTTTAAATAGTTTAGAACCATGTCATTTCATGTGAACACCAAGATTTCTTTTTTGCTTGCACAGATTGTGTCCAATTTATCTGATGCATTTACTCATCTGCCTTATCAGTTCTCCTTATCCTCCCTTTCCTCAGCATGCTTTTACCACTTGAGCACTTTATCCTCACCATGCTGTATCTTGTTCTACTGTATCCTCAGGCTACACAAACTGAACCAAAGGTTTCTCCCTCCCATCACCCACTTCTCTTACTCTGATTATCTGAATTCAGCCCCAAACAAAAATGAAAGTCACCATTAAAGCTTCATCCATTTTAAAGCTCTGCATATTTTTGCTTCACTAAGAGATACCACCGTGCTCACAATTCTCTAGAGCAGCCAAACAATTTTATTTAATGGAATATTTCCCTTTCTCCAGTATACATTTTACTGCTCAGTAAACACACACACATATTTGAATACATTGCAAGCTCTTATTTCAATGTCAAGGCTTATGTCTTCTGAAAAAAATACCCGTGTATTGAAAGATCCTGTACCTGCTCTCAAGAATAGCTTGCTCCACACAGGAGGTCTTCTCTCTGGAGGACAGCTCCAGTGAATGTTGGCTCATTGCAGACAAGAACTTGAGAATCAGCTTAGTGCTCTCCGTCTTACCAGCACCGCTTTCGCCACTGAAAGAAGAGGAGGAAATGGTTTGCACAGTCCCAGTGGCCAGTGAAGAAGCCTCCTGGCTGGCCACCCAAACTCTACATTACTGGAGGTCGAGAAGACTGGGGTGATTGGAAGTGATGGTCAAATGGAGACAGAACAACCTGTTAAACTTCCTGAATATGACATCCAAGGAAAAACACAAGCTGCCCCTAAGCTTCATACCACTGCTCAGACAGCATTTCAAGGCACTGACTGCATATGTACACACACCTAGGAGGCAACAAAGAGCTCTCTGAATGCAAACAATTATCCAACACTTCCCACCACCATATTAAAACAAACTCACAACAAAGGCATGGCAATGGTCAGGGATAAAGACCAAACTAAGAGTTAAGATGGGAAAGTTTGGGATACATTGCAGCAATCTAGCTAATGAAGGAGCCTTGATGGGAGGAGGAGGAAGTTAGAGACACCAATGCACTTTCTAACACATAAAAGCTACTCATATAATTAATACTGAAATTCTCAGCAAACTACATACTCTTGAAGCAAACTTTTAATACACCTATTGAAACAAGCCAGATTCATGTGAGTTCAAAATATACAATTTCCACCTCTCATTACCATCAGAGATATAAAACCTCTCATCACCACCCACAGGAGAACAAAGCTCTTTGATAATGCTAAATTGACAGTTTAAAAACAAACTGTTAAAAAGCAACCCTGCTGATACAAATAGAAGCCAATATACTCAGTTTCTCTTTAAAAACCAACACTCTAAAAAGGGAAAGTTTAGATTTGGCTCTTTTCTCCAATACCCTTTCCCTTCAAATATGTAGCCTAAACACACAATGTGAGCCATTAAGAAACATAACTTGTAGGTAAAGTTTGTCTAGTTTGCTCACTCTTCATCTACACTCATAGCATTGTATCCTAAGCTGTGGCCTAGCTCCTAATTAAGCTGTACCTAATTTCAGTTTACTCTGGTCTTACTTCACCTTTTCCACTGCAGCAAGTGGGAATTTTGTCACTGACTTTGATGGAGCACAACAGGGCATGTGGAGCAAGATAATTTTACAGTCTTTTGTTGTGCCATTGCTGAGTAATGGCCCCGCTGATTTTAGGTTACAACAAGGTATAATGATGCTTTCGAGTAAAATGCAAGGAAGAAAGGTACTGCCCATAAATACAGCATGACATTTTCCTGTAAATGAATGTCAACAATAAAATTAGGGAAGAGACATTCAGGAAACATAATGAGACATCTTCGTAACTGCCAATATGTTCCAGCAAGTGTGATTCATCATTATATTTATACCACATCAAACAAATTCTGTGGTGTTTTTTATGTAATTTTACCCTTGACATCTGGCCTTTTCATTATTCCTTCCCTTTTTCTTTGCAAGCCCTCACTCACTCATCTCTTCTGCCCAAGAAGCAAGTACTTAATATTCCTGCATTCAATACTCACCATAAAAAAAACATTTCTCCTAGTAGTTTTGAGAGAGCTTCACAAACCCTTGCATTAATCTTGTCTAATGCAATAAATCATCAAGTGACACACACCTCTTCCTGCCTAATTCTCTCCCTCTGAGCCATGCATATACCTCAACAGCAGGCACAGAGTGACATTGAAGATATCACCTCTTTCATTGATACCATCCTCCCTCTGCCCCCACACATTGTCCCTTGACCTGGAGAATCTGTAGTTCTATGGAAGATGAAAGTTACCCCCCTATAACTGAGAGCCATTCTACAGGTGAGATATTCAAAGATGGAAAAATATCTCCTGCACCTCTCTCTGGTACAACTGGCATTATGCACTATTACATGCTCTTGTTTTTTCCTTAGAACAGGTGAGACTCAGAACTGGTTTGATTCTGAACCTGCCCAGTGTCCTATTCTGACAGCTGCCAGTTGGAGATGCCCATGGAAGACATATGATTATTTCCCTTGTGTGTTATTCCACCTTCCAGTTATTTGCTGTTCAGAGGCTTCCTGATCTAGATTTGGTTTTTACATGTCTTGTAACCCTCAATATATTTATCTCCTATGAGTTTCCAGCCATACGCCCTTAAAAAGCAAACAGTCTGTTTTTTTCAGATCCACCTCCTATTAGCTTGATTTGGTACCTCTCAGTTCTCATGGTGGAAGGAGAAACCAACAATTCATCCTGGTGCTCTTTCTGCTGTGCATGACTTGATTTAGTGGGTTAGTGCCCCAGGTTCAAGGTGCCTGTCTCCACTAGCCATTTCCCATGTTATATGTTTTATTACTTTTTAAAATTTTCCTCTGAAACACCTTCAGTTCCACAAAGTCCAAAGGATGGATTTACACAATGTTCTCTACTCATTTAGTAGCAACCACTCCATTCTATTCACTCTTACAGTTACATGGGATCCATCTTTCAGAGTCGTTAGAAAGCTTTCGCCTACAAGGTCAGTAAAAGGGTGAATGTTTTAGTGCAACCTTTCCAGCCCATAAGTTTAAGTGCCCAGCCTGTTCCACATCACTACGTTCAGGACTGTGAACATACTAAGTCTGACAGCAGGCCAGAAGGCCCCCACTTAGAAGATCTTTAGACTTTCTCTATGACTTGTTCTATGCGGGGCTAAGGGCACAGCAGCCTGGACTCATGACACAGTCTAAAAAGGGGTCACTGAGAGACAGTCCTCATTCTGAAGGACATAACACTAAATCATGTCCCTGTTCTGTCTGGGTAAGAGAAAAAAGAACAGGGTGTAGTGGCTGCTAATCGCTGACACACCAAAGGCACTGCTCCATGAGCACCTCTGGAACCCCTAACCCAGCTCCTGAGGGCCAAAGGACCAGAAGCCCCACATGGGGGAAGGGCCCAGGAAGGCCAAAGGGTACTTGAACTGCGACAGGAGGCCAACACGTCTTGACCCTACCTCCTATTGGAATTTCTATCAGCTGAACTCTGCTGGAATGAGGAATGGTAGCTAAACTTGTTCTTTCCTGCCTTTCTTTCTCTTTCTTCCTCTTCTCATGTTTTGTGTAACTTAAAATTGGATGAGCTTAGAGTTTCCAAAGTTAAATGGCTAAGTTAATGCTTTGAGAAGCATGTTTTATGTTGATGGAATGCTGCTCTAAACCTTTGCAAAAGTTCTCTGATTTTCTAAAGTTGCCAGTAGTTTTTCGTTGTTTTGACCCCCTGAGAATATCTTCTCAGTCTTCTCCCATGTGTCTGAGTACATGAACAACCATAAATCCTTTTAAGAGTCTCATCAAGTGAGGTTTCTGGGGCCTTACAGTCTGCTGCCTTTAAAACCCCAAGACAGATACACACAGATAAAACAGACCCCTTCAGCAAATATACTTCATCAAATGCACATCTGAACTTTGGTGCATCAGTCTCACAAGGACATCACACCCATCACAGGTCAAGGTCCCATATAAAAGATTTGGTTCATATTGATTTTGTTGGTGAAAAACACCAACAAAAAGTTTCAGGCCACGAGACAGTAACAGAGAGAACAAATTGGTATCAGACAGTGATTTCCCACTCCCAGTTTTGACTTGAATGTCATACAAAGCAATGACTGTGGGTCCCTTTACACTTCTTTGGGAGTGCTCTGACGTGGATCAATTGCAATTTTGTCTGACAGAAGAGCATGTGTTTGCTTCTGCACAGACTAGATCACCTTAAACAGAGCAGCAAAAAAACTCCCAAACCAAACCAAATCTAAAGATATTTTCCTATTCTTGTAATAAAGGTGTGGAGGTTTGAACTTGGTCTCAACTTGTGAACTTCAGCTGTCATGGGGGAGTTCAGCCCCTTTCCTACACCAGGACAAGCTGTTTGGCTATTGCTCAAATTAGATGGACTTTCTTCACGTTCCTGAGGCACCCAGCTGAAAAATCAGAAGACGTTTTTAACATGGTGGGCTTTTTCCCCCCTGTTTTAAATGAAACTGGACCCTGCAGTAATGGTTCAAATCAATATGAAACTGAGAATTAATTGATGCAGATGTTTTTGTTTACAGAAGAACTCTAGTTTTTAGCCTGGAATAGCTAAAACACTGTTTCACAGCTATGTATATATTCTAATACACCAGTTGTGTACAGCTTCTTCAGTGTGCTATTTTGTTGACATTTTAGGCTGCTAAGTCCTTTTTAAAGTCCCATTATCGTGAATTAATGCCTGTTACACACATGAATAAATAAGCATCTTTGGGTGATTCAATTTATCATCTCTTCTGTTTCATTTTCTTCCTTTTCACCTCTGACCTGGATGGTTATACTGGAAAAATGGTCTCACATTTATATGATATTCTGAGTTTTTCTAATTCATGTTCTGTAATTCACCCTCTCACCCTACCTCAGAGAGAAAAACATCCCAATATTAATATTTCAAAGCACTAGAAGCTTTTTCCCAGGTTTTTGAGGCCAAAGCCTGAAGAAAGCAGCTCCAAGCCAAAGCTGAGCTAATTCTGGGAGCCAGTAGGGGGCACTTCAAGTCCAGAGGATGATCAGAAAGTGTTCCAAGTGCCTTCTTTTGTTGGGCTGGTACAATTTGCTACCGAGTGCTGAGATCCCAAGGTCAGGAGCAGCTCAAACTGCCTATCAGAATGTGAATAATTCCCTTATTTTAACTACCATGTTTTCGAGATGCAACAGAATTTTCCTCTTCATCAACTCTTACATTAAATGCACGACCAGAGAGCTCCACTTGGCTACTTTCTTTTTCAAATGCCAGTAGTAACCAAGAAAGTTACAGTGACAGTACAGTGATTTGTTGCAAGGTCTAATTCTAAGCCAGTAAAAGATGCAGGAACTACAAGGATGCTGAACATGCCAAACACACTGTTGTAACTCCACTTCCTATGCCCTAGACTAGGTATGTGACAACAGGGACTTTCCTAAGCTGTAGGAAGACCATGGAAACCTTCAGTTATTTTAAAAAATCCTGTTCTGAGTCCTTCACAGATAGAGTAGATAATGCTCTTTTAGGAAAGCAGATTTGGCATTCTATTTTTTTCATTTGAATTGCATGTCTCTTCAATTCTGCAGTAACAAGATACCCTTATATGGTTGTATTGTGCCACTTACCTGAAACACAGAATTTACACAAATCACTGTTTCACTCCATGATCACAGTAAACAGTTTTAAAAGGGATTCCTAATACAAAACTTCTCCATATTATGGCTTATCTATGTTACCAAAGCACATGGTTTACAGAGCAGAAAGTGCTGAAGACTCCCCTGAAACATCACAGACTTCTGCTTATGTCCATTTTAGGACATAACCTCCTTTCCTCTTGGCAGCTTGTGAGGAACTGGAATGAAAGGTAAAATGATGAGACTAGTACAGAATGGCAAAAATACCAATGGCCACCAGAAATGGTTTTGGTCCCTAGATTTGTGTACACAGGCTGTCCACAAGCAACTGCCTGGCAATAAAACACAAAATCATGATGCTAAGCTAGCTATTGCCACATGACAAAGATCTCTGTGAATTTTGTTTTTGCTTGGACTCTTACCTGAGCTCATCTTTATAGGTACAGAACTACGTATTAAGTAATAAGAAGCAGAAATACAGTTAGAGAAAGCTGCAAAAACACACTCTTCAGCTTTGTGTCACGGCAAAGCAGAACCTGCCTAGAGGTGAGTGCAGGTGGGCACTGTGACCTGAGAGCCTGCAGAAATTTGCAAGCAGGCCTGGCTGTGTTGCAGCTAATCTAAGTTTCTAACAACACCTTGGGTGCTGAACTACATACACCAAATCCCCCTCTTATCCATGAAGCCTTGCAACCTGGCCCATAATCTGAAATGTCAGTAGAAACTGCCTATTGCCAAAGGTGCTGCTCTCACTCTGCCTCATCCCCTCTGTGTCCCACCACCTGCCCCATGCTGCAGTCAGCCCTACAGCCACCACAAGGACTCCTGGGGAGCTCGGGGGACAGCCAAAATCATGTCAACTTGTGCCTGAAGAGCTCTGCATGTGTAACTTTGTGGTGCAGGAAGGTGACAGCAAGTAGGGCTAATCACAAAGATGTTGCAAAGGCGAGAGAGAAGAGGGAGGGGAAGCACAAGGTGTCTTACCCTGCGAGCATCACCCGCTGTCTGGAGCCTGGTGCCATGCTGCAGTGACCTGCTCCTCCCTATCTGGCAGCCCAGACTTTGGTCTCCCTGCCTGTGTGTGAGCCAACACAGCTGAGCTGGCAGGCTAGGGAATGGGAAAAGAGCTGGCTGCCTTTCCAGCTCTTCTGGAGCCAGAAGGAAGGAGGAGCTGAAAGCAGTGAAAAGCCATTGAAATGCCAACTGCTCCCTAACGCACACTCGGCCACAGATCCTGAATACCAGCGACACAGTGGTTCAAATGGGAAGCTATTAAATCACCATTAAATTAAAGCACAACAAGACTAAGCGAGGAAGATTAATCAGGCAGAATTAAGTGGCTGAAATGTGGAGGGGTTTCTCTTTTGCTGTTCTTATTTACTGCATATCTCAAGAACTGGTAGGGTAATTTTTTCTTCTCCTCTCCATACAGGAATCAGGGTCTAGTGGTGACGAGCTAGTGAGCTGCACAGAGATGTTTAAACTGGTGGGAAAACACTGAGGGTAACATCTGATGTGTGAAGACCAAAAAATGCACAAAAATACAATAGATTTTTTTCACTAAATATAATTGCAAGATGTGTAAAAAAAATTAACGTTTTGTTAGAGGTGCACAGAATGACACAAAACAAGTCCAGAACTCTCTTGAAATGGTGCTGTTTTAAAAGCCTCCTTTCTTTTGGAGTTCTCCCCATGCAGCCCACAGCCACGCTCCCAAATCACCTGGAAAGGGTCACCATAGGGACACCCAGAGCTGGGGCAGCCAGCACTCACCTGATGAGGATACACTGGTTGTCGTGGCGCTTCCAGAGGCAGCGGTAGCACTCGTTGGCCACGGCGAAGATGTGAGGCGCGATCTCTCCCATGTGGTGCTTGCTGTACCGCTCCACGGTGGCGCAGTCGTACAGTCCCGGGATGCTCTTGTAGGGGTTCACGGAGGCAACTATGGAACCAATGTAGGTCTGCAAGCACACAGCACCCCCCAGAGCTGTTAGCACACGTGAGGTGGGGCAGATTAACACTCCTCTCAAATGGTAGACAAGAAATACACATTTGAAAAACCGTAACAATCCTTTGGATAAAAGTGGCCGGCAATTTCCCCTGATTTCTTCCTTTCAAGAAAAGCAACAAAAGGGTGAAAGTTGCTCCCACCTCTGTCATGTTCTCAGGCTTACCCCACCCATAACACTGAGCTTATTGACTGTACAAATCCCTGTCTTAATGCTGCTTGCAGCTGCATGGTAATGCCTATCAGCACTGGCCTACAGCTGCTTCTCATGTGTCCTTAGGGACTTGCTGAACTTACTGAAAACCTGACTGAGCCCAAGTAATGGTGGAAAAGTCTGTATTTCCATGCAGAGATTCCAAGTCTTTCTCTGCTACTCACTTTTAAAACAGAAGTATCAGACATGATGTTAGATATTAGGACCATTATATTTAGAATAGCAGCCTCTAAGAAAAGCGTGTGAAGCGGCAGATGCTCCAAAACCACTGGGTTTCTGCAACATTTTTAATATTAGTTGGATGCAGAACAGCAGCTGGCAAGTCATTAATTTCTATCCCACTGCAATTAGAGAGCACATCAGTCAAAACCACCCAGGTAGCAGCTTATGCCCATTCCCATTGCCTTAACTCATTAGGCTGTGGTAACCTGATCATTTGCAACAGTCTGTTCACAATGCTGTTCAATTTCTCCCTCACCCTCTATCCACGTCAATATATTTTTCTAATAAAATCCCATTAAGTGAGGTAGGAGATAACATTAAGCATGCTATCTCTGGAGTTTCTGGGGCACGTGAAATTAATTAATATACTGTATGGCATGTGCAGCGTTACTTCTGTGGTACCAATTGCATTTTGTTAAAGGCCCTTTCTGCGGTTACAGGCAGGAAGCTGACACCTGGCTTCAACAGCCCTGCTCTGGACTGGTGAAGAGCCAGGCTGGGCAGCCTCCAGCCCTGTAACACAGCCCCCATGTACAGACAGATGCCTCACCAGCCATCAACCCTCTCGCTGCCGACAGGAACCAGCTGTGAAGCTGACAGCAGGACTGGGGCTCTCTTCATCTCCACAGCACCCTAACCAGAGATGGATGGATAAGGGGAGCAGCATCGCCTTCACAGGGCATTCACTAAGACAAAGGGACCACCAGCTCCCCTATACTTTCCTTTCCCCTTTCTCAGTCCCTTGCAGCATTTACAGCCTGCATCTACCTGCCTCCCTCTTTTTCTCCTTAATTAACATGCAATTATCGCTGTGTATCAGCTCTCCTTTCTCACTGTTACCCTGCTGCTACAGTCCCCATTATCCACCTGTTCACCCTCCATCAGGCCCGACACAAATTGCAGCTTTGAGCTTTTGCTAAGGGAACTGCAGCGGTGTCCTTGAAATCATGACAATTTTATTAGCAGTAAGGGGAATATCCCTCTTCACTGTAACTCTAGTACCTTTTACAGTAGTGAATTTTCAANGCTGTGCAACAGCTCAGAAGATTTCATCTAGAGGAGAGATACCATTTCAACATGAGATCGTATCTCAGGGCAATTACAGCTCTGAGACAACAGCTTAATTTCCTGAGATCATCCCCTCTTGGATTCTTAAATAAGTAATAAGTAACCAGGAAGGCTCTGAAAACAAAGTTCCTCTGTTTGATACATATTTCAGCACAGATTTCACAGGGAAAAATTTTAAGAGGCTTCTTTTTTTAATTACATGACTGCAGTGCAAGTATGACCAATAAAAGAGACTGCTAGAGATCTTCCTCTTTCTCTTATTAAAGTCTGGCTGAAGTCTTTGCAAAGGGGTAACTTGAGGCACACCATCACAACAGATGCCAGGGCAAAGATGTAAATAAAAAATCCCCATGAAACATGATACCATCTAGCTTCATAAGTAAATAATCACTCTATAGCTTCTGCAAGAGTAAGTACCTGACAGAACAATATTGCCATGATAAAGCACTGGCAAAACTGCATCACCACAGGCTACACATTGTGACCTTTGCTTCTCTAGAATTCTAAACAGTAAATATCAGAAGAGGTGGCAGCAGTCCACGTCTGCATACACTCATTTAAAATGGGGCAGTCTTTCACATGACTTAAGCACATTTTTTTTTAAAGTGACAGAAAGACTTCCAGAATATTAGTCATTACTGTGAAGTATATTCTTCTCAGACACAGTGTATCACATTTATCACCTACCAGGTGTCACAGTCCAACCCAGGGGTAGCCACAACCAGCTTAGCCTGCATGGACTGAGGAGTTAGCTGGCCCAAGCAAAAGTTCTGCCTTCAGCCAAGGTAGCTCAGCAAAGTATCAATGAGCTGAAGCAGTGCTGTTATTAAAAACTATTCCAATTATTTTAAAAGTTCATGTTAAAAGGCAAATATTCCAGAAGTCTTTGTAAACTGCCTCTGGGATACTCCACTGTGGCAAGGTCTGCTGCTGCAAGAATCATTCCCTACGTCACTTCCAGGCTTACTACTTATCCCATCCAGTACCTATCACAAGGCCTTACTAGTAGCATTATTTTATAAGCAGTAGATCCTAGACTCTACCCTGGCAGCTCTAAGAGCCACAGAGTTAGGGCCCTGGGAGGGGGGCAATGGGGGGGGGAAGGATACACGAAGAATGCTAGCACCTCCCAGTTTCACAGTTTCACAGAACGGCCTGGGTTGGAAGGAGAGCAAAGATCATGTAGTTCCAACACCCCTGTCATGGGCAGGGACACCTTCCACAGGAGCAGATTGCTCAGTGCCCCATCTAATGTGGCCTTTAACACTTCCAGAGATGGGGCATCCACAACTTCTCTAGGCAAACACTTCCTGTGTCCCCAACCTCACAGTGAAGAATTTCTTCCTAATACCTAACTTAAACATACTCTCTTTCAGTTTGAAGCCATTCCCCCTTGTCCTGCCAGTACATGCCCCTGTAAAAAGTCCCTCTCAATTTTTTTGTAGGCTCCTCCACTTGCCCTCCCTTGGAGACCCTGAGCAGCCACACAACACAACCCCTTTCTTACAGGGCAGACCTTCTGGTCTGGCAAACTCAAGCATCTTAGCAGCAGGTTAGACCAGTGTAAAAATACACAAAAAATGTAGTACTGCTCAGTGGACGTGTGTTGTCTCCTGAACACTATTTCTGCACCAGGCATCATCATAGGGCAAATTAAATGGGTTAGCAATCAGAAGCAGGACCTCTAAATTACTATATTATGACAACATCACAAAGTAGGTGAAATTTCAGAAAAGGTATTTTCACATAAGAATGACACTTCCACTTTGCTTGTAAGACAGTAATCTAAATTTTCTTTTTGTTCTTTGCTGTTTCTAATCTGGTTCTGGAAGTCAATAATTATTTATTTTAATGAAAGCACTCCAAAGCAATTATGAATACAAGAAATGCTGCCAGAGCACTAGCAAGCAGACAGGGGGGACAGAAGATTTCCAGTTGAAATAGTTTGAGAGTTTTTTCAGTTTTTCCAGATATACTGTGAGAACTCCTGTTAGAAGCCTGACCCTTAAATCCATGGCAACGAACAGGGCAGTTTACTATTCCCTGTTATACGACTAACCCAATGCTTCAGACAGAACTACTCACAAACTCTTGAACTACTTTGGTACAGACTAAACCAGCAACAACTTGTTATCAGTCCACGGCTACTAGATTTATTTAAACCAAACAATAAATGAAAGTTGAGTTACTCAGCCTGAATCCCAATGCAGCACTTTGATTACTGTATTAAAGGTTGGGTTCCTTTTGCACTTTCAAACTTTTACTGGAATTTTACATTGTTAATTCATCTCCTAAAACACTTTTGCTCACAAACCTCAGACACTCCTGCTCCCCCTTTCAGCAAAAAGGAAAAACAAGATTGTTTGTTGATCTTCTACAAGGACTTTGAAAATTTGAAGTTCCAATCCTATCTTCTCAGCTAGTCATTGAGTAAAGCAAGACAAAATTAAAGATGTACTTCAGAAAGGAAGAGATTTTTCATCAGTTCTTTGAATGCTTTTTGTTTTGCTTGTTGCCTTCTTATAGCAATTAACTTTGAGCCTCTGTCTTGAAAACATCCCACAGTTCTTCAAACACTGAAAAACAATTTGTTCTTTAACAGGAGCTTACAAAGACTACTGATACCCACAGAAACACTCTAGCAAAACTTAATATAGTCAGAGTAGTCCTGTCTAACATGAGAGGGTGATTTTCTTTCTAATAAAGACACAATAAATTTATTTCAGTTTGATGCCAAACAAATCTAAATGACATAGAAGGTTTTATTGATCCAAATACACTTCAGTGTATTTTACACTTAGAATTACAAGAAAAAAATTTGCAATGTATGAACAAAATACAGTTTGAAATATCTTACTTTTCCACACAGAAAAGGTTTTCAGACTAAAAGAGAAAAAAGTACAGTAAGAAATTTCCCCCTCAATTTTTTTTTTCAGATTCTCTATAATGAAAAAGCAATGAAAAAGAAAACTGCCATAATGGAAGACCACTTCATTAGTCCTATAAACCAAACATACTGAATACACCAGAGCCACCCTGCTTTTCATCTTTTCCCCTTCACAGATGCTTTTTAGAATTTTGGGGTATATCCTTTCAGGTTTGTTCCATATCCAGCAACCATACACCTTGCACTTCTTCCCTTTTATGTCAAAACTTCTCCACAATAACTTTTCTGTTTCTGAGGATTCTTTATGATATCTGTGTTCTACCCAAGCTCACTTTTCCCATGTAAAATCATTAAATTGATTTTACACTGCTTTTCTCATGACCTTTCACCCTCTACATCAAGGTGTCCCTCTGTACTTCACAGACTTCGAGCATCTGAGACATCCCCGTCTTCCTGCTTTTAAAAATAAATAAATAAATAAATAAAAAGGGGGAAGCAGGGAAGGACACACACTTCTTTTAGGCTTTTCATATCTCATGCTACAGGGAGAGTGGGAGAGAGAAGGCAGAAGCAGACTGGAGGATTCTGTTGAAGCACATCATGCGCTGCTCCTGAATAAATCTTTGATCTACAATCTCAACAGAAACCAAAATTGCCTGCACTATTAAAACAGGTGTAAGAAGACTGCATTACTCTACTTCTTTCTGTCATTGTGTTTCTTTACTACCACCAAAAATCAAAATATTCTTCACAGCTTGGAACTAGAGATGCTGGAATAGATCAAATACAGAAATTAAGATGTTTTGTTAACGATATATACACTAACATTGAGAAACAGGACTTTGTCCAATCTTAAGAGCACTTTCAAGCCTTTCTGCTTTAGAACATGAAAAATCCATGTTATTATAGAAATAAAAGCATGTTTACTGATGCCTCAAAAAATATGTTTCTGAATAGTTTTTGAACAACTCTTGACCTTCCTGGAGTCTCTTAAGGAACTGATTCTGTGTCTGAAAAGTAAATGTATTTTTTTTAACAATGGGGTATTGGTATCAACCTGCCAATTGTTCCACAAGTATTACTTTCTGGGCTTACCCTTAATATATGGGAAACTTCAAATTAAACTGCAGTACAACTGGCTCACCTCAAAGCTACTTCTATGTTACTTTTACAAAGGCATGGGAAAAGATTTTTATCACCATTCCACACAACCTCTGCATCTCACATACCTTTAAATCATCACAGCTACAGGAACATTAGCAAATAACAAAACCAGTGTTTTCACACAACATGCAGTGGCAGGCAACTTTTAAAAGACCACAAAATAGCCATCAAACTTCGTTATGTTTTCAACACCAAATTTTAAGGTGTCTGGATGAAAAACCTGGGAACAGAAGAGTTTGCTCCATACTGCAGATGTGGCCTTTGTGGTTCAGAGCTCTCTCAGGTGAAAGGATTGATGGTAGTCAGGGCTGAATTTATTCTGTGGCAAAGACAACCAAACATCTACCACATACACATCAGCAGAAAAAGGAGAAAGATGGCTGGGCCACATTTTGGTGTGCTTTTTAGGGGAGGCAGAAGAAGGGGCAATGGTATGCCATAAAGAGGATGGTAATTAATGCCCTCATTCATGGTAGGACCTTGATTTATCCTCACTGTGGTAAGTATACCCTGTCTTTCAGCTAGTCCCATGCTAATTTCAGTGGGACAGAATCCAGCTGTCTCATGTCTGAAGCAAAGCTTCTTTCTTAAAAACCATAATCAAAGTGAAGTACTAAACTACAATTTTAAATGTTTCTTAAAACTACATGTTCTAAATGTTTTCAACCAATCCAGCCATTTCTAAGATGGAAATGCCATACTCTATAATCATCTTTACATGTAAAAATTCCTGCAGTCCTCACCGTGTCTGGTGACTCAGACTGGTTGGCTGAACTTCCAACCACCCAAATTTACACCAGCTTTGCTTTTCTCTGTATCTGTGTTCCTTGTCAATGCACTCAACATTATGACCCCTAAACTGTCCTTTTTTTCTTCTTAAGGTCAGCTATAGGATTGATTGCAAAATGAGCTGTTTGTAAATACACAGGCCACACTACAAATACAACAGTCAGCACCCACAGGAGAGGACCTTTAGAAGGGAACCAGAACCTGACACAGAATGTCACTAGAAAGATCAGCTACCTACAGCCAAGACCCACCTTCTACATGTTCTCCTTGTCACTTTTTGGAAAGTGTCTTCTTACACTGCTCAGCTGTACTTTCAAACCACGTCCAGCAGCCTCTCCTACCAACCACTTCCTTGCTGGCCTTTTCTCCTTCTGGGCTGAGCACAGATCTGATCCAAGGCATAACAGAGCAAGGCCTTTTCAAAGCCAGGCTTTATGCTTGATTACACCAGCACAGTTCACAAGAAGGTTTTGGAATAGTTTTGGATTATTTTAAAACATGATTTCAGATGATCACAGGCAACTGTCAGGAAACAGGACACCCTCTTAGATGCAGCCTTGACTGTTATGTTGACCCTTCAATCCAGCTAATATGACTTCAAGCTTCCCTTGGTGCAACAGTATTAAGCAACACTGTCCTGTTCCCAAGCCCCTCCAAGGGCAAAGGCTGTGCTATCTCTTCATGAGAAAAGCTGTACTTTGTAACCCAGCTACCTTAACTTCTACACTAAGAGAATCCTTCCGCTCCCTACAGCTTCAATCCTGCACATTCATTGAGTCCTTGTCCTAGGAAGCTAAATAGAACTGTCTAGGTCTGTTTCTTAAGGGTTAAAAACTGGGTTTTGGTCATCTTGGTTGCCAATGTAAATACCCAAAACTGCACGGAGGCAAACACCTTTCTGCTTCCACAGAAGGCTCAGAGATGGTGAAGACCTCTCCAGCTGGTTAAGAGATATGCTCACAGCTTAATCTCATCTTCTTTTTCTCTTTAATTTTCTCCTACTGGAGAGAATGTTCCTTGTGGATGGGGATTACTCAAAGAAACACTATAAGTGTTATCCTGAATCCACACAAAAAGCAATCCAGTTAGGAAGTATGAAACCAATATAAAGAAAGGTTGATAAAAGAGCACTGTTACAGCCAAAGGTAAAAACCAAACCAGCAGATAATAATACAGATGTCGTTTTTCCTTTAAGATATTCACAGGTCTCTGGTAGTTTTTCTCCTGTATAAAAAGCACCAAGTCTCCTTGTTTTTACTGTACTTTTTTGCTGACTAATACAATGCAATCTCTACCATGCAGCAGTCCTATCTACTGGGTCAGAATAATGATCTTTTGTACAGTTTTCATAGAAACAATTACTGAAGAATTTCTCTCTTCACCAGTGCCAAGCAGATAGAGATGGTGACCTCCTGAGCACAAACACGATTGATCAGAACAAGACATTGATTTTTGTTCTTTTCATGGGCTGCAACACAGCATGTGAAAATAAGTTTGCATGTGAGACTGTAGCAATCTGTGAGCACAATTTTAACCAGGCGAGCTCTAGCTCAAACAAAAAAAAAGCCTCACAAAAAGCGGAGACCCCATGGCTTATCACTTCATTTCAAATGGCCTGTGGCCACAAACTAGCTCTTCCTCCTGCTCTGTTATTGCACAATGCTCAAATGAGTCTTTCAAAACTGTCTGAAGGTCTAATTTACCCTCCAGCAAGGAAAAGAAAAAAATGGTCTTCTTCCTTCCTATACATTCATACTGGAGAGATGAAGGGGCTTTTCAGAGAAAATACACACAAAGGAAAACCAAAATGCTGGTAAAACGATGGACTAACGAGCAGTGTCTCTAGAACACCGGCAAAATATTTTTATATAAAGCTTCACAGATGTGTTTAATTCTGCCTGAAAGTATTTTACATACTGATATCCAGATTTCCATAACTTCCGTGGCTCTTTAATATTTGAAGGTCTCTTCTATAGAAAGGGCTTTTTTAGGATGAAAGCAGGAAGAGCAGGAATTACTCTTTAACAGAGCATGAAAAGAGAAATCAAAAGCCAGCATAACTGAAATCTAACTCTATGCCAAAGAGCCGTCAGTCAAGAAATCAGGACTGAGATGGCAAATGGAATTAACTGTCAAAAATCTGCTAAATGGAACTTTTGGATTCCATTTGCTTTTAAAAGGAGAGACTGACAAACATCAAAGGGAAAAAGCTGAAACTGCTTGTGAGAAAGGGACCACCTCTTTTCAAATAAAAATAACAGGCTGGCTATGAATCAATAACCCATTTACACAGATAAACAGTAACTATAAAAGTTAATTCGCTCCCAACTTAAATGGGTTGTTTGCAGCCTTTCTAGCATTAAACTGCTGGAATATGTGTATAAGACAGTTGTACAGTGCAGCACAAGCTGTACATTTTGTGCAGCTCGCTTTACAGTAAAAGCCTAACTCATGTAAAGAAAACGTGCTGGTGACAGGCAAGTGCCCTAAGTTTTGGAGCCCAAATTCCTGCCCTCCTTTCAATGACTTTGCTGGACTGGGAACAACAGACCTTACAGCAAGGAGCCAAAGCTTACCTCCAAGTGAGGCAATGGCATGTGCAGAAGCATTCAGGACCATTTGCAAAAGCTCTGACTGAACAACACTAAGCTGCTGTTGGCATGTGTGGAAATGACTGATAATTTTTCTTTTGATTCTGCATGTTGGTCTGCTTTCTGTTCTTGGCTCATAGAGTTAGCAGTGTCATACAATAAATGAATACTAGCCTTCAAATCTTGGAAGACATTAGCAATATATATCATCACCAATGACAAAATCTTCACATGTTGACAGATTGCTACTTTGCAGTTTTCTATAAGAAGTTACAATCAAAGATAGCTTAGAGCTTTTGTATTACAAATAGAAAACTCATGGAAGTCAACAGAAATTGACCCTGTTGCCAGTCCATCTATTATTTATTCCCCAACCAACCAACTAACCAACTGAGAGAAAAAATACTGGTGCAGAGCAGAATAGAGAGAGCAAGCTTCCATGTTTTAATAGAACTTTGACCTCTCTGCCCTCTCCATTTCACTAAACCAGCCCACTGATGCTAGCAGTAAGATCCTTACTGCAGTGTGTACACCCAGCAGGTTACCAACAACACCTAATGTGCTGCAAACCATAATATAAATTTATTTGTTGGTGTAGGCATTGTGCACATGAAGCCACTGCACACACTGCAAAGTGTTTGTGAGCTGTGGCATACGTGACAGGGTACCCAGCACCACACACCTTTCATTTCTTTTAATGGTATCACACTGATCACAACACCTCAGGCTGAAATACTTCCTGAGATTTGAAAATATGCACCTTTAAAATCCCCTGTATTTTCAGTTGAGGACTTTGTGAGGACAAAGTTCAGACAAACATTCTTTATTGTTGTTGTTATTATAACTATTAGCAGTTCCACAAGTCATGCAGAATTAGGAAGTCAGAAGCAAGGTTGGTTAACCAACTGATGGCATTTGTTTACTTCTCATATCATTACAGTTATGTTTCTCCATTAACACATATTTTAAAAAACCAAATAAAAAATAATAATAATTTGCCTGTGGTAGACAATTGTTGATCTATACAACTGACCAGCCTCTGGAAACAACAATCACCAGTGATAAATTTCACTAGATTTCCAATTAAAAGCCTGCTGTGTTTTATAGATCTTTGTCTGCTGCTCTCTAGTAACAGATGTGAAATGGAAGCTGTAATTAATGCTTGGAGACAGGAACTCGCTTTGAACCACATTTTGAAAACATTATCTGATGTGTGCAAGCATAACATTCTAATTATGGAGGTAAGCAGCTATGTACAGACATTTGTCATGCATTCTTAGCAACAGCATTCTCTGCTTTGAAACTTCTGTGGAAAGAGCTGGTGGCAAGAGCTTTCTCCATCTTCTCAGTAGCACAGGAAGGCGTGAAAAACACTGCAATTCATCAGCACACTTTCAAGATTTCTTTACTGTAAAAGCAGAGCAATTAAATAAACAGCAGTTTCCTCAGTGACCACAGAGCAGATCCTGCAAACCAGTTACCTGGGAGTGCTCTACAGCACTGGATGCCTCTGGTGAGGAACCATGCAACCGCAGCTGGATTGCAGACAAGATCAGAATAAATGCAGTTCTAGGGGCTAGTGTAATTGTTCCAGGGACAGGTACTGTATTTACATACACGTTTTATGGTACTAATTAATGACACAGTTTCTGAGTACCATTGTCCAGGGATTTTGAGTCCATGGCACACAATTATTTATAACAAGGCACACAACAGGCCAGGGACCAAGGCTGTTGAGCTGTACAGGACATTGTAAGGGTCCATGATATACATTCTTTTTAGGTGCAGTTTCCGCACGGAGCGTGTCCAACTTTTTCCATTTAAGAAACCAGTCATGAGGTTTTGTCTTTATTAGTAAACGCTTTAAGACTATGGTTTAGTGATATTTATGGTGGCATTCAGTCAAAGGTTGGCCTTGAAGACATTAGAGGTCCTTTCCAACCTCAGTGATTCTACAATTCTATTAGCTTCTACTCATCTTCCTTTGTTTCTCTGCCTTCACCTACAGCTCGTGTCCATGTTAGAGGACATCTGAGCAGGAGTGCTATTGAAGTGTATGAATTATGTCTGTCTGCATTACATCAACCATGACTTTAGCTATTTTTTCACTGTAACATGCAGCAATATCCACTTTCTGCTGACCATCACAGCACGGTACAGAGCAACTGCACTGGATCCAAAAGGAGTTTTACTGTAGTCAGAAAAAAAACAAATATGCAAAAACCCAGAAAAGCAAGTCACAGAGAGCAACTGACCTAGATACTAAAGTGTCTGTGTCTGCAAACAGAATTTGAAAAAACCCCTGTGGTGATTATTGATTAATGCTGCACAAATATCAACTAGTTGCCTCTGGGAGCTCTCATAACTTCAAGGGAGATAAATTATCTAATTACTGCAAGCTTAACAAACTACAACTGAACATGCTGCTTAAGTAAACAAACACTAATAGATTTAAAAATCAATATATAAATAACTGAAAATACCTTTTAAGAATGGATAAAACTGAGCATTCTGTACAACGAAGTGGCTAGGAGCTCTGCAACAACCTTGTCAGGGAAGAGGCGACTTTTCCAGTTTAACACCTTTTTCAAAAGTCAGATAAATGTTGCTTTTTCACCCACGTTATTCAATGTTTGCTGCTTCTCTGAAGAGAGAAGGGAAGCTAGCCATGAAAACTGAGCTCCTAATTACCATCATCCTCCCTCTGATGTGGATGTGGCTGGTACAGCACTACATGTCGACGTGGCTGGTACAGAACTTTTCATACATATGCAGACAAACATAACAGATGGTTATAATTATCGGCGGGCAAGCTGCAGTCCTAATTTGAGAGTGAGCAAAAATAGGCTGTCCCTCACCCTTCCTGGACACCACACCCAGCTGTTGGACAACCTGGAGGTCACCCTCCCTCCCCATCAGGGGAGGGACTGCCACACTGCAGCCCAAGCAGAATGCTGCTCTGAGCCTGGTGCACATCCTCCACCTAAACAAGACAGGCACATGTCAAATCATCATCACCACTTCAAAGGGGAATGTGCCTACCTAGCATTTCTTTACTTAATTCAAAAGGAAAAAGCTAATCAAAAGTGTTTTGAAACTTGCTTATTGCTTGTACTCATACAAATGAGGGTGGATATGACGCTGAAAGCCTCTGCACTGACCTGCACAATATATACTGCAGTTACTTTCAACCTGCCTCTCACCTCAGCAAAAGCTGCTCTCTCATCCTCCACTCTGCTCTTCCGACATTTGCTCACCTGCATCAATAACCAGCCACTGGCAGAGACAAGACAACAGTAACTCACTCCAGAGCCAGCCCAAACACTGTAATTTGTGCGACTCACAGCACAATCCACACCGTGTGGTTTATGGCATTCTCTCCAAGGCTAAGCCAGTCTGCTCCGCAGTGTGTACTTAACTAAAAGTAAACCAGAATCAACAGCTTGGGAACAATTTGCCTTTGAATGTCAACAAGAGTGGCTGCCACAGCACTTGCCCTCTCCACACCATGTGCCCTATGATGGCCTCGCTTCAGAGGCGACCAAACCCCCAAATGCCTTCACAAAAGGCTCTGTTTTCAAATGTGGGCATCCTCCATTTTTAGCACTGGTGTTTATCTTTCCATATTTTGCCACATACCAGTCTAGCATACAAGCTAATCTGAGCATCCAAAGATGAGCATTAAACCTTGTATGCTGATGTCCACAGCTGGATCACCCACTGTTGCTCCCAGAAGTAACAAAATGGGAGATGAAGTAGCAATGAAAGCCCGTGCACCGTATGATCACTGCCATCCTAAATTTTGTCCTTTCCTGGACAACAAACGTGGTGATAGCATGGAACCTAACTTTCAGATAAATGCAGAATTAATCACAAAGCCTGAAAAAAATACCAGACAGTACCAGCCTGCCTGAAAGAATCAAGAAAGGACTTGTATATCATGCGCTTCTCACAGGCCAAAAAGGGAAAGCACACGCTCTTTTATGGAAATTCACACAAAATGTATCACAAGATGTTAACAGACCTGACATTGATACAAAAAGATGGTTGCACATAGACAAGAAAAACGTTTTGTCATTCACCTTCTCTCAAACAACACAGATTCAGCTGAGAGCCTCTATTATATTCAGAGCCATGCATCATTCACACTTTGAACATAATCTGTAATCTAAGTCAATATTCTTCCTTCCCCAGAAGATATCAGGAAATATAGAAAATCCTCTGCTGACCCTTTAAAGCTGAAGTTGTTGGCAGCAGCAAATAAAGTCACTGACATGTTTGACAAAACTTGGCATCAATGGCAAATAACTTTGTAGTATGAATTAGGAAGTAGTGAAAAGTTTAGGAACACGGGCATGAGTATGTGAGACAAAAATGTTAATAAGTAACAGAAGATTAAACTGAGCTCAAACATCTGAAGATATTTATTTAAATGTTCATTGCTGGAGAAACAGCTCTTCAAATACAGAAAAACACACAAGTTAACAGTGGAAGATCTGCATAAATAATTGTCTTTCGGAGAAAGTAACTGTTTAAATTTCCCTTTATTTGTTTCTTCTGTACTTTTTATTATATACACTTTACACTACAATTAAGTATATTGCACTTGATATAATTTTTATGTGTGTGTGAACAAGCAAGCCCCAAAACTTAAACCCCAACTAAATGTATTCTTTGTTAAGGTAAAAAGGTGCTTCCTGGTCTCAATGCCACTGAGAAAACTAACAAAAAGCTGCCATGCTCAAGAACCACACTAATGTATTTGTCATACTACAAGCATAGAACTCAAAAATGACAGCATACACCTTAGCATATCTCTTCCTTCTACTTGGGAAGGCACACAGAACTGAGATAAAAAGGGATCTGTAAGCTAAAAGCCAGAACACAGCAATTATATGGTGGTTTGTATCCAGGGATGGCAAGAAGTGTTTCAATGGGATGATCAGCCCCTAAGCCCACAGTGGAGAGTGGTACATGCCTTCCCAATTTATCCCTAATGCACCAGGGGCAGATACAGCCAAGGTGATGAGGCAGAGAATGTGTGAACTACAATGATGAAGCCATTCCTGGTCAAGGGAGAAGGCAAATGTATAGTCTGGAAAGTTTTGATTGCTCCTGGCATAAATTCCAATGGCTTTTACTGTCCTGTACTAGAACTAGTTTGGTCCCAATGCAGAATGATCAAGCAAGTCTGAATGATCAGCTGCAAAATAGCCTTGAACAAAGGTAAGCTTAATGCATCTTCAGTTTTATTTTTATTTTTAACATTAACATCAAAATATCATTGAATTGCTCAATACAGAAGAAACTTTGGCTTAAAATGACAGACCTTCTCTTCCAATGACAACACCCCCTTCTAAAATACATGCTTCTATATTTATGAACTTTCATGAAATTACTCAAGACATTCAATCAGTTTTTTGGGATATTTTTGTTCCTGAAGCCCTTTCCTGCTAAAACACTCCTATTGCTGCAGTAGGAGTGGGGTACAAGTGAGGTTAGAGGAAAGAAGATGCTTCAATAGTCAGCTCCTAGTTACACATACAGGGCCACAGAGAGGCCTTCATATGCATTTCAGAACACAAGTTTTTTTCCAACCACCTTTTCAATAATTTTTCAGGTGAATTCAAAAGAGTAGGCAGTTAAATTAGCAAAACTTTTGGGATAATGCATAGTCAGTAGCAACTGCAGATCTGTCATCATTAACAGCACACAAACCTGTTTGTCTAGAAACATACACCACACTAAGCACCAAGGATCAGAACACCCTAAACTTGCCTTGACAAGCTAAGAAAGAAGCTAGGACATGTCTTTTCAGAACATGGCTGTTCTATACCTCATCAAAAAAATCACACTCATACCCTCATGGTTTTTTAAAAGGAGGCATGTCCTCTATGTGAGTATACATCATGAAACAATTTTTTAAAATTTTGACTCACACTGAGTACCATATGCTAATCTAACAACACTGATAGGAAACTAAACTTTTATCAAGTATATGTTTGTACCTTGCACATGCAGGATTGTTCATTTATGCTATTCATTTTTTGTTTGCTGATTTTTCTGAAAGGTAAAACAGTTTATTTCTTTTGAGAAAAAAAATATACATAAAGGCTTATGTAAAGAGAATTGCCTCAGTATTGAGGATTCCCTGTGCTAGCCACTTTTAGGGTAATGTGCAAAGGAATATTATTTCATTGTGCCCTTTTTTGTTTTTTATCAAATCCTAAATACAGGGAAAGTTTATTTTTTCACTTAGATATGTTAATATTTAAAAATAAGAACCCAAACTCAGTAGATGAAGCCTGAAATAAAGCATGTATATGGTCAAATCAAGGGCCCAGACATGTGATGAAACAAGAATTGTGTTCTGCAATTATTAGTAAAAAAACCCAAACCAAAATGGCCAACCAGTGAAAAATGCAATTTTGCAACCTGAAGCAGCTGCTAATATTCCTTGTATCTCTCTCATGTTTAGTGCAGTTCCAGACTCAGGAAAGATTTGTATCTAGTTCAAGACTGATGAAAATACTGAAGGAGCAGGTAAATCTAATCATAAAAATCTTAATTACAGAGTTAAGAAAAGGAATTCTGTGTGGACTAATTCCTAATTTTGGTAACTGATAAACAGCTGTCTGTTCTCATAGACCCCAAACTCCAACTACCTTTATTTAACAGCACAAATGCTCAGCTTGACAACCATATGCTTCTTTCATTATAACCCTTCTACTACAATACAAGAGGGGAAGCTGATCAGAGTTGGATCTTGGCCTAACGGGATCTCAAACGGCAGTGACAGACTAAGCTCCACCACATCCTCTCTGGTGACATACAGAGCACATGTCATTAGGGCAGAGAGTTTAAAGGAGAAGGGGAAAATGAGAGTCCTTTACACAACCCTGTCACTGAAAGTGTAGAAGTGTACATAGCGTGCCACTTTTTCAAGATTTCCAAGGGATTGCATGTCCAGCCTGAGCTACCTTCTCCTTCCATCACCGTGGGTGAGAAGTCACTGTATGAGGCATGCTTGAGCCCTGTGTGGATACAGAAGGAACTGGAATGCATTAGGAGAGGAGATAGCAAAGAACAGCAAAACATGCACAGCTCTCACACATTCAAAAACATTCCCACTGGATATTTTTAAATTTTAGAAAAAACTTACATAGATTTTATCTTGCTGATATCGCTGGAATAAGTTGTGCATAATGGAGCCTTCATGGAGATCTACAAGTGCTGCCATGTCTTCCACACTCTCTGTGCTTGTTTGATGCATAGGTGTTACTTTTTGGTGTGTGATCGTGCTCTGTTTATAAGTGAATACCTGAAAGAGGGGAAACAAAAACAATATTAATCAGAGCACACATTCAAAAACTCCTGTCTGAGAATAGAGATGTCATACCCATTCATATCCCCTATCCAACTTATCAGTGTACAGACTTGCAAAATGTAATAGCCTGGCAGGAATACCTTCCTCTGAAGCTTCTCTGACCCTGATTGAAGCCCAAATACCTACATGGGTCATAAGAAACTACAACACACTGACAGTCCACTGAGGACTGTAAGGGCTTTTCCTGTTAAAGGGCAAATGCAATCTTGTTTCACACTGGATCAGTGCTAGACTTCATCAAGGAAAAAATAAACCAAGCAATAACCATTCCCAAAAATATGAAACCAACCAACAATAAACCACCTCTTACAGTAAAATTCACTTACACTCAAATCACTCTGGGAGGAAACGTTTGACTGTGCAAAACAGCAAATTAAAATTAATGCTCTAATAGGCTGCAAGTGTTCATATGTTTGATCTGAAATCCACTTAAATGTTTCCATTCAACTCTCCAGTCAGGAGACAGTCATTACACCTAATGCAAGTAACATTCTAAGTTCTGGGTGCAGCAGATATTTAGAAATGAATAAGCCAAGAGATTTCTTAATTGACTTTTGGGACTAGTTTCTGAAGCCAGTTCTTAACAAACAGTAAAAGATCTAAAAAAGAATTTAAGTGCTTGGTTGGAAAACACTTCTGTACATCTTCCGTAAAACTATCACAAATATGCAAAGAAGATGTACACATCCTCAATATAGTTAAACTTTTATGAATACTAACAACATCAACAACGACTTCAAAACAATTGATTTTGAATTCAGCATCCCATTTCCTGCAAATTTACATCTTGGCACCTCATCCTTATAGACATATGCCCACATTCACATTGCCAGCACTCTTCAGGCAATACCTGTCCCTGCTAATGGCACCATTTCAGTGTTAAAAAGTCAAAGCATGGAATTAATGCAACTGCTTTGTGGAAATACTAATGTGGAACATTACAGAAAACCCAAACCCTTCCAAAATCCTATAAAATAATATTTATGAAGCCAACAGAAGCAGAGCCATAACTGTCAGCCAAGCACCAGCGAGCACTGCGGGAATGCTGCTGCGGGCTGGGGTCATGCGGGCTGGTTTCCTCCTCCTGTGCCTAAGGGGTCACCTCTGCACAGGAGGAGGAAACCCCTCAGAGGCTTTTCACCATAAAACCTTATGTATGCTCCTGGCAACGAAAGACTGAACAAGTGACACTGTAGGAGGCCATCCAGACAAACAGTGATGTTGTCTGTCCCGCTGAGACAAGTGAGAAAGACAGGCTGAAGGAGCAAGAGGCTGAAGGCAGATCAGATGAAACACCAAAGCTCCAACTTGTATATCCTAACAGCTGACAGAGGAGTACAGCCTGAAGACATTTCTCCATTAAAATAGTATCCTAAACATAACTGGCACAGCCACCACACCATTACAGATGTCACTTGCACCAGCACAAAGCATACTGAAGGAAAGCTGCGGAAAAAAGGCGATCTGGGAAAGAAATTGCTTACAGGAGCTGGGATGAGTCACAGACATCAACAGGGTACGTGAGCAAACCATCAGAAAGTTCCAACAGGTTCAGAACATTCTAGGTATAATCCCTGGCTGAGGGAAAAAGCCAGACATGGAGAGATCAGAGCCTTGTTTTACGGTGAAGAATCATAAAGATAACAGGACAAGGATTTGTACAGGGCAGAGGGGCCCTACCAAGATGGAGAAACCAGCCACTTGTTTGTGGTCCAGACAGAACATCTAATAGACAGAACAAATGTGAAAAACATTGACTGATAGCAAAACTTTTGGGGCTGAAAAATGTGTTAGCAGTCCTAAGACTAACCACACAGACTGTAAGTGGAATTAGAGATAATTACATCTCAAAGTTACAAACTGCAGTTCCTAGTCAGACGAACCATAAAGGAAAACTCAAAGATCATACTGTAGAACAAAAATACCACAAGCCAAAGAATTTGGAAATAAAAGGGATATAAGGAGAGCAAGTCCTAGAAAAGTAAGCAACTTCACAGAGGCTATGTATCATCCTGGATACAGAAAAACAGACTCAGTGAGAGAATTTGGAAACCAAAAGGGGATGACACATATCCTGTGAATACATCTCATGTGAACATGGAAAGGAAGCAAAATATCACTTCTAGGAGGATAACCTCCATATTTGTGATGTCTATCCTTTGATGAGTGATGCATAGGTTAGTAGGGTAAGCAGAGCACCCCATACATCACTCAGCACATTTATTAATGTAAAGAATTCACGAACACCAAGAAAAACGACACGACAAATGAGTTGCATGTGGCAGCACTACAGAAGATGGTCTCTGCAGATTCATCCTTCTCACTCAAACACACTATTTTATCTCTCTCCGTCTAGTTGTTCTAATACTTCCATCTCTGCCACACATTGCCTTCTTGTTTGGCTGAAGAAATTGTTCTGTGAGCTGATTCAGAGACAGGACTGTGCATCACTTAGCTAGAAAACAAACCAACTTCTAATAATGCTGCCACCCAAATAAGAAAAGAGGAGGAGCTCTTCTTGAAAACTGGGTAGCTACTGTTCCTTTATTTTTAATTTTTTTGCCAGAACCACACATCCCTCAGATTTCTTAAACCCACTGTAACACTTGATCAAAATCATCTAACAAGACTGAAGTCATGAGAGAGGGCTGCAGGATCACATGTACAAACCTCATCTCCTCAAAACAGGCTTTTTGCAGTCCTGCTGCTCAAGCTCTGAAGGGCCTGCTTTGTCCTACTTCATCTTGAATCACGCCTTTATTAGGATAAGGGCATGGAAAAACTACCTTGAACTTTATTATTACTAACTAGAAGATCATGTTATGAAATATTACAGCACTTGAAATCCTCAGGAAATAGGAACCCAGAGCCACTCTGCAGGGTCATCACAAAGAACAGGAAGATGACCAAGTTGGCTCCTGAACTTCAAGAGGACCCTATTGGCAGAGTGCAGGAACATCCATCCTCAAGGACCCTCCCAGCATTTCTGGAAGGTCAAGTGAAATATGCAGGAAACTAGAATAAGATTTAAGACAAGCCTAAATGAGAATTCAGCAAAAACTTCTTTCCTTTCTAGATATAAATGGTTCAAGATAACAAACATGCTGAATACATGGAAAACTCTAAAATAAACCTTAAAGAGACAGCATGCAAAATAAGAACTCTCAATTTTATTCTGGAAATGAAAATTAGAGGTTGAGATAGGATGGACCAATGCAAAGAACAACAGCAAAAAGAACAAGCTTAAGAAATTTAAAACAAAACAGCAAACTAAGCCTAATAACAGTCAAGTGCATTTCACTGAGAAAGGAGAACCCTTCAAAACTGCCCTGCTGTCCCTACCACAGCTTACTAGTGCTGTGATGAACATGCCAAAAAGGGATTCAAATGAAGAAGCGGCCTAAAAAGCCAGAGGACCAATGCTATCCTGCACAATTAATCTGGCACATGGGGGGTGAAAAAAAAAGTTGTCTTTCAGGCCTTCCACTTAAGGGAAATATCACAAAACAATGTCAAATTAATTTTCTGTATCAAAAAAATACCCCTAAGCTCAAGATCTAATGGAAATTATGTTTTAACAAAAGATGTAATTTGTAATACAATTAACATGAGCAAAGTATGTCAAAGTAGGCTCTCAACGACAGGAGTACACATGCTTTCTCTCTTATGGTACCATTTTGTGACATGATGCCAAATTTAAAAAATCCTTGCTTCAATCACTTTATTAAGTGGCATCAAGAGATTTCACAACAGCTGAGTCAAGTGAGTTTAAGAGAATGCTGAATTAAGTGCTTATGTACATTAAAAAACCCCCACAATCCCCACTTCTTGCAAAAGCTACAAGTCACACTCGGGATTTCCAGCCTGCATGGAGCTCATACACAACTGAATCATTCAGGGTGTTTTTCACAAGGAGGTGAGCTTTTGGTCTGATGATCCATACTGGATGGGAGGAAGGCAGAAGGTACTCCAAAAGTTTCCTGATCAACAAGTCAGTATTTGAATTACAACCTTCATTGTTTTAGTGAGATTTCTGTGAGATTTTTATGTAAAGGCTGAAGGAGGCTCATATGCACCTTGGACACCCTGACACGAGCTAGATCATTGCTAAAACTGCTTTCTGAAGATGTGCAAAGCCACCTACTGAAGAGTTCACATATTGCAAGCATCTTAAAACAACCCCTTCTACACAGTGACCCGTTACCCACCACGCGGGCAGCAACTGCGTCGGCTGCTCACCTGCCATAGCTTCACCATCAACAGCACGTGCTGAACGTGGTACTGCCTGCCTGATGCCAAGTGCTGCCTGCCTGGGCATGGTTATGCAGCTGAACATGTCCCTGTTGTCAGTCTTGTTCCAAAAAATCGGGAGGGTTTTTCGGTAGCGGTAACAGACACAGAGCAACTGACCTCCCTCACCTGCTCTTTGCTGCTGCTCTTTTTTCTTATCAGCCCTAGGTGTACTCTATAAACTGCAGGGTCTTGCAGAAGATAATCCTGATATCCAAACACATAAACCAGAAATATTCAGGTTTTGTCACGCACTCAATTTAAATTAAGTTGCTCGAATCTAGATAACCAGAAGGAAAATGTAAAATATGGTAAACATAAAATTTAATAGGACAGGAAAAGTGAAAACAAAGAGCTACTGTGCAAAAGTCACCTGAGAGACAGGTTTACAAAGTAAAAGTATACAAGCAAACAACCACCATTTTTTCAGTAATTCCTGTGATACTAGAAAACCAGCTGCTACAGCATCTGGGCAGTCCACAAGCACCAGAAAACAAAACGAATTGACCCAAAAAGTAAAGCCCACAGCCTTCCTGTTGCTGTCCCGTGGACTGCCCTATGTGAACACTTCACAGGGCTAATCCCAATGGCTACTGTGATGTCCATGAAAATGCATGACTCAAGAGCAGCTCCAGAGGACTTGGCTCACAGGTTCACAACATCAGTGCCCTCTGTTATCTGAGGCATCTTTTTGTCTGTTGTCACTGATCCCACAGCAGAGATGAGCATAGCCCAGCAAAACACACAGGACTGTATAGAGAAACATCCACTTAAAATTATTAATTCTTTTTTCATTCTCTGCTGTTGGTCTGAACTGAGGATCATCATTTGTGTTTCCCTCGTGTTTAAAAGTTAAAAGAATGCAATAAATCTTACAAAATGTCTTTATAGAGGAGCCCAAGCAGAAAAAGGAGGCCATTACAAGCTGTGGAATGCAGTGTTCCAGGGAGAAAAATAAATCATGACAAGCCCAAGGACCCAGCAATTAAAAACAAAAATAAAAATGTAGTATTTTACCCTTTTTTCCTAGAGAGATCTACTGTCTAACTACATACTTGAAAGGACAAGGATGCTCTCTTATAAATCTAAAGTAATTTAAGATCAAATGTAAAGCAGAAGAACTATTGACATTGTACAATTCTACAGGTAATCATGACAAGAGTGCAATCCAAGTAATGTTTTTGTCCAGTAATTTACTATTTTTCTGTATCAGCTGACCTTAGACACCCACTGTGTTGTTCCAAAATAATCTTTCAGATAATAAGACATACCAGGGCCCTGGTTTGCTCTGATGTTATGTAACTTAATCTCTATCAAAGTAACCAGAAAACTCCACTATGAAGTTTCTTACCTCTGACACTATGGAGGAAAATGAAATAATTTTATGTAAAACATTTATTGATGTCAGGAAAAAATTAATACCAATCTCCTATCTGTGACTTTCTGCCCTTTTCTTCAAGCAACTATCCCATATACACATCAACTGAGAATCAGCCTATTTCCCACCTGTTTGTAAAAATCTCTCCCTTTTGTGCTGGGAGCCATTGCACTCCCCAGTCTCCTTTACCCATTAGATGTTAATCTTGATCTCTAATGGAAAATGTCTAAATGACCACTTTGCACATCACTGTACCTACCCAATCTGTTGAGTAACACACAGCCTATAAATTGTGGTAATCCTATGTTTGATCCTTACTATGTGGTCTCTTTGGTTCCTGCCATTTTCAGTCTTTGTTCTTTGTCCTATCAATCAACCCCGTTCCCAACCCTTCCTCTCAGTCCCCATTTCGTATCCCTTCTCAGACTCACTGGGGCCTGGGACACCTGTGCCAGTAGCTGTTCCCAGGTTCAAGTGCTGGGAACCTGCCCTGAAACCTTCCTTACCCTCTCCCCAGCCTCCACCAGTGACAGCACCAGCGATGACTTTCAGCACCTCCCCGAATGGCTTTCCTACCACAACTTTCAGGTTCTCCCACACAACATATCTCTTTCCGCTCCCAAGCTCCACAAGCACACTGCCAGGATGACAGCCCTGGTCAGCACCACAGCAGAGCTCAGCAACTCACTAAATTGTGCCTCTTTGTTGTTCCTCTACATGCTGACCACTGTCAACAATCTTGTCTGATCAACACTTTCCACCTAACGCCCATTCCACAAGAAATATTTCAAGTTTACTTCACTCTCTGAACCCTTTCCATTCATAGACAAGCTCTGCCATCAAGTATGAACAAGCTTCTAATTACAGGTTCAGCACTTATGACCCTTCAATTGGGCTTCCCTACACAGACAATTAAGAAATTTATTTGGAACTAAACACATCAATTTTACCTACATTACACTACTGTAAGATAAGCCTCTAGGCCATCCATATAATTCTTACAAGTAAAAAACATAAAAGTGCATCTTTAACTTTCTTTCCAAGTGACCCTGTATAACTTACAGCACCTGTGGACACCACAAAGCTCAAAGTTTAAGAAGCCCACCTATAAATACTGAGACTGCAGTACTACAGAAAATGTGCAACATCCCTCACACGTCACCAGCACCGTCTTCACCATGCAGAAGTGCTCCTTTCTGTTTGTGAACAAAGAAGTGAGAGAATTGCAGCTGCCCAAGCTTTCCCACAATGCTGGGACAAGTGAAGCATTCCAAGGGCAGGACACAGGAGGTGTATTCCAGTGTGCATCTCCAGCTCGCTGACAGGCAGCCAGTCAGCAGCAAGGTCTGACCATCTCTGGCCACACAGAAACCCAGGGAGGAGGCTCTGACCAGCACATCACCACAAGATGAGACAGAGAGCTGACCCTGTCTCGTAGCAGAGAAACAGAAGGTCTGGGCCCATGTTCCCCGTGGGTTCAATCTCCATCTGTCTTGGGATACCCCATCCAAGGCACTCCCAAATCAGCGTTACTGTAAGGAGCAACCAGGAAACAGATGTAATGGCAATCACTCCTTTTGCTTTCAATGCACATCACCTTAAGCAGCTCAAAGGACAAGGGGGTGAAAACTGATGGTCTCCACAGGAGGAAGCCCAGAACATTAAAAACTCTCACCCTTTATCCATCATTCTCCACACAATGGAAAAATGCATCTGTGGACAATGCCAGGCACTGAAAGCATTAGCTTTCCTCTCAACATAACTTACTACTCAAGTGGAAGTTTCAGTTTCAAATTTGTATTTTTTCTGTGATTCATAGAAATAAACAATAACTATTGGCAATTGAATGAAAAAGGCTGAATTTGAGTAATACATCCCACTATCAAGAAGTGGAGCAACTATGGTCAATAAGCAGCCTACAAATTATACCAGCTTTTTTGAGACGCAAAGCAATTAATCTCAATAGGTCTTTTTTCTAAGAACAAAATAGAAAAGGAAAAAGCTCTGCAGATAGCTGACTGGACTGCCTCCAAGACTAGAATAGGAGCAGCCTGTGTGCAACTCCACAGCAGTGAAATCAGAGGCAATGCTTCTATGGGAGCTGGAGCTCTAAAGGAACATCCCTGCAGAGCAAGCCTTGCCCCACATGAAGGCTCCCCAGCAAAGACGATACTCCAGTGATGCTCTCCAAGATTCCAAACAAAACCCCAGCAATGCCATTCTTCTCAACCCTACCTGGGCTGCCAGTGTAGCCCCCATGACCTGTGGGAGCCAGTGGTGCCCAAACCCTGTAGGAATTGTCCTGCCTGCATGAAGTCATGCACAGGGGGACCAGGAGCTACCTGGCAAGCTGCTGCCAGGCAGAGTCGCCCGATAGGAATTTCCCATCAGGAAAGTTTCTGGCACTTATCACCACTGCATTATTGCCAAAACCTAGGAGGCTCTGCCACAACACTAGCTGTAATGGATGAAAGGTCCTTGCATCAACCCAGTGCAAGCTGGTCCCCCCTGCACAGGGGGACCACAGAGGGCTGCAGAGGGCTAGGAGGGAATAAAAAGAAAACAGACCCAGAAGAAAGGTTTTTGCATGGAAATGGATGGTCTTCATGGCAAATTTCCATGTGCTGAGACAATTTAGGGCTCATGTTTCCTTCACCCCTCCTACCAAGCAGCAAGCAACCCCTCAGCTCTGGTCAGATGCAGCCAGACTCCAAAGGTTTTGCTCCAGCTCACGGCTCGCTCACCTGGCAGTGGCTGGGTGTCAGGAGCTGGCAGACCTGCAGGAGCACCCCAGCAGGCCCCAGTGCCTGGGCCACCCTCATGCCAGCCATGAGACAAGCAACATGGCCAGGAGCCAGGCTGGAGGAGAGCCAGCACAGACTGCACTTGGCTGCTGGCAGCATGATCCCACGGCAGTGCACTCTCACAGCAATGCAACAGTCAGGGAGGGCTGCAAGGTCTTACAACCCTCAACTACCTCCATCCTGAAAGGGGCTACCACCCACAAAGGCTCGAGCAGGAACCTCTCAGACCCAATTCACTCACACCTTCTTTCCTGCAGGTCTTACACTGCTGGCAACAGAGCAAAGCATGGTTCTCCTCCAGGGCTTTCCACCACCAACTCCACCTCTGCATTCCTCTTACTAAACCTCCCCTATTTCCAGTCATTTCTCCTCCCTCCCCCACACCTCTGCCCCTTGCCATTATGGTCCCAGTTTCTTTCCTGGTGCCCTGACCTGCCCATCACCTCCCCACAGGGAGATCTGTCCCTTTGGAATCATCCTGTCCCAGCTTCAAGACAAGAACTTGCTTTCCAACCCACACATGCATTTCATTTTGAATTCAAAGTGTCCAGTCCCTGAAACACTGGCAGAGGCACACCTCAGTCCAGCTATCAGTCAACTGGTTCCCTGTCTGTTCTGCCCACACCTAAGGGAGAACCTAAATGCCACAGGAAACACAAAAGGGTTGTCAGACAACAAATTAATGCTCTTCTTGAAACAGGAGTGTAAATGTTAAGTGAGACACCCTAAATACATTGGGGCAATAAAATAATATAGAACAAGAAAAGGATACTGGCAGGCATTAGTCATGAACCCAGTGCTGAGGGCAAAAAAACCCCTCTGCAATGACTATTTTTAAAGCTGTTTTTGAATTAAAGACATGACAACTTGCATACATATAGAGGAAGTCCACAAACACACAATCTCAGCTTTCAGATCTCCTGACCACTTTAAACTATGGAACTCCCAATTATGTTTCCCTCAGCTATTTTTAATTTCTCCAAATCTTGGCCTGACTTTTGCTAGTGTAAGTACTGTATGCCTCACAGCAACAATATTTGATTGTACTCAGCTTTTTAATCAAACCACCTTTTGTACACAACAGCAATGTGCCTGCTCCTTTAGCACCTTCCTGTCTTAACTGAAAGAAACACCTTTTTCATCATTATGTATTGACATGTTTCCTGAGAAGCAGAATAGGCAAGAGATTGACATGAGAGTGAACTGGTGGAGCTTGGAATTATCTTTTAGGGATTCACTTTCAAGTTATTTTGAACCCACTCCAGTGAAATTTAGATAGGGGTCTACTCTAATATTTGCTTGTTAAAAAAACATAGTTTTAGGTCTTTTTTGCCTTAATGTTACAAGAACAAAAAATCTAAATGAGAGACGGTACAAAGCTCTGTATAAGTTGGCAGAGATCACAGATCACAGACTATCTCAATTTGAGAGTGACCCTTAAGAATCATGGAGTCCAGCTCCATCTCCTTGCAGAACTACCTAAAACTAAACCATGTGACTAACAGCGTTGTCCAGATGCTCCTTGAACTCTGTCAGGCTTGGTGCCGTGACCATTTCCCTGGGAAGCCCATTCAAAAGCCCAACCACGCTCTGGGTGAAGATTCTAGCCCTAATATCTAACCTAACCCTTCACACACACACTTCATGTAATTTTTGCTTGTGAAAGCCTAACTCCAAATTGAAGCATGAATTATTTGTTTCAGAAGAATAAGCCCTTTCATATTTCTTTTTCAAGTTAACTTTTAAATTTTTTTCTACAATATTACAACATGACATTTCTACATTATCCCTAATTGCCTTGTAAAGACAAACCAGCCTCTCCCCTTTATCGGCACGCCACACTCCCACCCACACCCCTGGCATTATTTACTGTCGCTCAAGCCCAGAAAACAGGAACTGGGTACAACCCTGGTGTGAACATCAGCCCCTCACTCACTCTTTCCTCATCTTTAAAGGATCACAGGGGCTTTTCATTAAGCCAGCAGTTACTATCTGCTGTTCCTGCAGGTTGCCTGTGGTGAGAGGTTTTGACACAGCTATACTGCTAGGAGACAGCCAAGGGCATATTTTACCTACAGCTCAAAGCTGTCCTTTAAACGAGGTAACTGTCTACTAACTTCCCTTCCCCCAAAACTTGCAGGTGTACAATGGCACCTTACACTGCTGGGAAGAGAGAGGGGGAAAGAGCTGGAGAAGGGAGGAATTAAAGCACTGAATACAGTCAGCTCCTAAGAACGTCTATCCATGAAAACAAATATGGACATGATGAGCCATAACACACAATGGAGAATGCTCAAAGCAGAATTGTGAGCAGATGAACACAAACACTGGGCATTTTCCCCAAACCTAAGCACACAGTACAGTTTCTGTAGCAGCCTAGTCAACAAGGCTATGCCATTTCAATGTTGACTTTTACCATGCATGCTGATCTGAAAACAATTAATGAGACTTCCACGAAAATGCTGTCTGAGGAGAAATAGCAAGGCCGCTCCCTCTGTCACTACAGCCATTAATTCAGCTGAACAGCAACTGGGATTTTTTTCCAGTTCTGACCTAAGATAATGGAAGGTGTCCTTAAACAACTGCAGGAGGAGGTGACCTCCTCTTACTTATGTGCCTGGTTCTGACATGCAGAGGTAATTGTAATTATACTGTAGGCAGCAACAGACCATCTCTCAGCAGGTGCCCAAAGCTGCCTTTGAACCTACCCAAGTTAGTGCTGGGTCCCACAACAGCATAGTTTCCCCTGCCTGAGAAGGCACCCTAAATATAAACAAATTATTTTTTGCTAGCATAGAAGCACTGTCAAATAAAAAAAAAAAAAAAAAAAAAAAAACGCAGGGGGTTTATCCACACTCAGAATTAGCCAGTGCCATTCATAACTGTTGCCAGGGGCAGCACCATCTTGGGACAGAAGAGGCTTTAGCCCTATCTCATAGTCTAGGCTGGAACTGAATCTCAGCTGGCTTCACACAGCATGAGTACAGCTTCCTCCTACCCACGTGTGTTAACCAGGACCCCAGTACATGTGGTCCAGAGGCACATGACAGTCCATGGTACAGAACCAGCCTGGGTCTAGGAACAGATTGATCATTCATTCAGCTCCCCTGCTGATCTCTCTGAGCCCCGTAGTGCAGCTCACCACAAGCCCGTGGCAGCGCCAAAAGGAGTAACAGGCCATGCAGAAAGCTTCATGCAGCAGGCATGGACTGACTGGCTTTGCCAGAGACACAGAGAAGATCAGCTTCAGCCCTGCACCCCAGTGAGCCCCTTTTCTCCGAGGCTCAGACACTGAAGCCCAACAGCCGGCCCACAGTGCTGTTTCTGTGGCTGGACCTGCAGTGTCTGATTACTGCAAGGTTGGCTGCCCAAGTCTGCAATAATAATATGCAATAATCCCTCCCGAGAGGCACTGCTCTCACATGCCCTGCTAGCAGGACCGTGACAAAAGACTCTGTGTCTGCAGAGGGAAGGAGCAAGGGACCTTGCCTCCCTACCAGCAGACAACCACGGGTCACTGCAGAGGGCAGGGGTCCTTCTGCTCCTACAGCTGCTCAGGCGACTTGGCAAAATAGTAACTGACAGGTGAAAGGTGGGAGAAAGGAGGAAGAAGCTGGAATAATTCTGAATTTCAATACAGTAAGCAAAAACTTGGGCTTTTCTTAATAATATATTCTGATAGGTTCACTAATCAAGGAGATTCCAGCATCAAAAATTATCATAACTTTCAAAAAATCACGAAGCCATCTTATTTTACAGTTCTATGGAGTATACTCTGCCCTTGGAATCTTACTTTTCTTCAGGACCAGCATGCTTAGACAACAGCAGCAGTCTCCAGCAGATGACCACTGACAGCTCCTGGAGAAGCACTGTGGGTCAGTGAGCATTGCTACTGGCTAGCCAACGTGTTGCAGTAGGGCTTTGTTTTGGTCTCTTCAATCAGGAATTCCTCCCAAAAGCTCACCCAGGCCCTTGGCTAGCTGTGCCACACAGCAAAGCTTGAAGCTTCAAGACACTCAGGACTCTCATGTTTGCATGTTTTTCTCACAACAAGGTGCCCACCAACACGTTAGGCTGAACTGTCCTAGAGAGCCCCAACAGCGGTCAGCAAGGAAATCTGAAACTTCCCAGACCTGCATAATGGGGACTGGCTCTCCATCCCCCCGCCCTTCCCAGCACTGTTAGCTGCAGCAAGAGGAGAGTCTGCTGCCAGGAAGAACAAAACAGGTTTGGACAAGCATGAAACCAAGCTGCACGTATGTTAAGACAGCAGCCAAGGCAGTTAAGCCTTTTTCATTGCAAACGTGAAACCCAGATCCACACCCCGAGAGCCCAACGGGGACCTGTCAGCTGAGATCCCTCAGACCCACGTGCAGCTGGAGGTGGAGGGTTCTTGCAGCCTCATGCCAGCCTTTGCTGAATCAGAGGTGTCAGAATGCCCCTGACAGGTCATTTATGATATCTGCATTTATATTTCGGAAGGAACACCACCCAATTGAAGTTTTCCAGGCCTCCCTTGCCCAACAACTGCTCTGATTTAAGATCAACAAAACAAGCTGAATATTGCACAATGGTTCAATCATGATACCACAGTGAAGAGAGATGGAAGCAGTGGAGTAAAAAAAGAAAAGAAAAAAAAAGGCGATGCATTCACTAAAAAAAAAAAAAAAAAAAAATCTTATTTTATCTGGTTTTGAAAAGGTGCAGAAATAAGGGAAAGGGTATAAATGCATATTTATCCTCTAGTTCAAAATCTTCTAAAAAAAAAAAAAGTGAAAAAGAGAAATTGCTTATTTACAAGCAGCACAGTCACCTTCTAACTTGCACTGAAGCTGCACAATGCACTCCTGGGCTGCTGCAGGAGCATTACTCAGACTGTATACATAGTCAGGTACCAATTACTTAGGCTCTCTCAAATGCATACTAGTAAATTTGATTATTACTCAAATAAAGCATACATTGTTAGGAATGCCAGAGTGGGCTCTCTCTTTGACTGAAACCTTTTTAGGAAAAAACCCTACCTCTTTGCTATAAAGTTTTACAGTGTCTAGTACAAAGATCTCTTGGAGATTTTTTAGGCACAAATATGAAAACACTTCTAAATTTTAATATGTCTAGTTTGGGGAAAAACAATATTACATTCTTTTGCTTGGTAATATTACAAGGAGCATGAACAAATATACCAGGCCCAGGAGCACAAGAATTCACAGAACAGCTTAAAAGACCTTTTCTTCTTTCTATCTTAAGAGTCTCTACAAGTTCCCCTTTCTTACATCCTTAGAGGTAATACTGCATATAATACTGTTCATTTGCTGTTATCGTGCAGGTAAGAATCTCCTTTCATTGCACTTGGGAAAAGCTTGTAGATGCTAAATACAAAATCTTCTTTTTTTAAAAAAAAGGAATGATAGAAGGTTTGACTATAGGTTGTCTTGGTCATATTCCTGTGGTACACTTCCTTGCAGAAAAGGACAAGTGGCACTGCTGGAACTTAGTGAGGAGACAGGAGCACCAGTTGCTCATTCCAGTGCATGAATCCACAGATATGGGTAGATGGAGTGGCTGAGATGCAATAATTTTCAAAGCCATGTCATAAGTTTTATTGCACAGCACAGATACTGCTTTGTGTGTGAGAACGTGCACTATAAACAGGTAAGGGAAAGAAGTTGCTCTTGGCTGTAAAAGTTTGAGAGACTGTTGTATATGTTACTCCCATATAATCTGCATATAAACTGTCTGGTTTGCATTTGAACTATAAAACTCCTACCCTGCAAGAAGCAAAAGGGCAAAGTGAACACACGTGAAGGTGGCTCTCGTTATTAAAAGGTGTCTGTGCAATTTCATTTTCCACACCTTGCCTGTGCTTACATTTGAAAACCACAGTTGAATCACATACCAGACACCATGTATGTCTATGCTGGAGAAGCCCAATTACAAGTGGTTCCCATGATACCAGCAAAGAGTAATTCACAACTCTATTTTTTCCACCCCAAATAAGGACAGTACTACTTCAGTAGTTGTGTCAGAATTATGGAGACAGACAACAAAGATGTCTTATATTCAGAGAATTACTTGGTAGCTTTACACATAGCCATAATGTTTATAGCTCTGGAAAGAAAAATCCAAACTGTTGCTACAAAGAATAATACACCAGTACTTTCCTGTCTTTGTAAGGATACTGCTGTTTGTTTTTGAATTTGCTTTGACAAACCTCAAGTACATGAAGCTATAAAAGTTCCAGTTTATATTCTTTAAAGTGAGGGTTAGCCAGAAGTCCAACATGAAATACTGTGAGATTACCTTAACATGTTACTAAAAACCGATTAGAACAGACAGATTAAAATCGGACCGCCTTTTCTGATTGCTTGTACTGGAGGGAAGGTTGTGAGAGAGATACATGGACGATCTCATATACTAGTGAATAGTGTTGCCCTCTACTTACCTTCCCAGGCTACTCTCAGTACCCAAAGAAGTTTATTTTACTGTGTTTTCTGATAAATACATATCTTAGAATTCAGCTTTAGAGATCTCTGCTTATGACAAAAGGCTGCCTTTTCAGTGTTCTTTTCCCCTAAAGATGTGACTCCTCTCACCTCCCAAGTCAGGTTCAGCTTATAAATGCACAATCTTCTCGAGGGTGCAATCTCCCTATTAGAACACCAACCAGTTGTTCTTTTTGTAACAGACACTTTCAGCTTCAGTTGACTTCATCCATGAGCATGAAGCCCGTGGCTCCAGTCATGTACCATCACATTTTACATCATGCAGGGAAATCCACTCCCAGTGGTGTGGAAAGTAAAGACCATAGGATGGACACATCTGGGCAGCTCCATAAAGGTGGGACAGAGGTAGCACCTAACACCCACATTCAAATGTGGTTGTAGTTCTGGTGAATACCAAGGCAATCATGGAAACAGCCTCAGCAATAAAGAAAGGTGTTTCATGAAGCAACAGATGAGCAAAGGGCATCTGTGGACACAGCAGGGCACGACTGGTTCCAAATGCACCACCATGTGCAGCACAGCTGGACTCAAAAAGAAACTATATCTTGTCAAAAGTCAAGTGGATTGAAGGCCATACTTGGGCCTTTGAGTAACTGCTTATGCTTCCCACAGTTGGAACACAGGTGAGGAAGGGAAAAAAGTGCATGCCATTAGTAAGACTTCAAGTAGAAATCTTTATACCAGTATCTTCATCCATTTTTTGTTAGCATACACTCTGACAAACAAGACACAGCTAACAAGGCAAAGCCCACAAAGACCTCCAACAATGAGTTACATCCAGAGGCACCAGTGAAGAATCACCCAACACTTCATTTAGCTCAAGACAGGTAGATGAAAGATTTTTTTTTTTCTAGTATGGTTTAAAAATTAATCTTAAAGTTTAAAAATTATGCTATTCTTATGAGATCACCCTGTTGTAAAGAATATAAAACTACTGCTGTACTGGAAGTTCTCAACTCTGGGCTTCACTCATTTGAAAAAGTTCAGTCAAACCAAAAAACTTTCTGATACTACCCTTACTTACACTGCCTTGCATGCTTTGCAGATTCAACAGAAAACACACAATCTTGTGCTTCTCTGCAAAAATACTACTATGCTGTGGGAAGAAAAAAAAAACCCACAGGAGCATACCTAGAGAATGACCACTTGCAAAAACTGCACAGGCATAAATCCAAGTCTCTAAAGCACCAAATTAAGTTTCTTTGTAGCTGAAATTTTCAGAGAAAGAAATGTCTCGAAAAGGCTCCAACTTAGGTGCTGGAAGTTGAGCACAAAATCTTAATATCAAATATTCAACATCTGCTGGGAGGAAATTTGGCATCCCTAAAAGCAAGCTATACAGGTTCCTACCACTATCTAAATTAGAGCACCTGATTTCAATTATCATTTTTATAGGGTTTGATTTAACTGATCTGACCAAGACCAAACTAGGTCCCCTTATCAGGTGTTGCAGAAAAAGACAGAACCTCCACCCTACCACGAGACTGTCCATAAACACTGCTTCATGTTCCCAGGGAGGGAAGCAGTGCTTGCAGCCCAGGTACTGCCAGAGGAAGCCTGTTGGTGAGAAGAAGGTTTAACCTGGACTATCAGGATGCACTTCTGAAGAGGACAAGGCAAAGAGAGCACATGCTAGACACAGGACTCATCAAAGGGATTAAGTCTATAACCAAGTTGAAGCAGCACTCATTTTGATCCCCTCTGTCTGCTCCTGCAAGGTAACTCAAGCACCCAGATATGCAGGGCTGCCAAGAGAGAGCAAGCAACTGCTGGTCTCCACACAAACCCACTTCTCATCACCAGAGGCTTCTCCCGTTAAGACAGGTCTACACCAGATCCTGCTGATGCATCCTGTGAATCACAGACATGAGGCTTTCCCAGCAGAGGCCCTTGACCTCACCGTGATTACACCGACGGTGCTTTTTCTGGGGATTTTCTTTTGCTCATGGGGCTACTGGGGTTACTTGTTCCAGGGTTAGCAGGCTGTCCACACAGTCGGGGAAGTGCTAGCACATCTGCCAAAATGTTTTTCCAGGCCCCGTGAGGCACAGCTCAATCCAATTAAAACACGCACAAAAGCAATAAAATTCAAAAGTTATTCCTTTGGTGCTGTGGGCTCCAGCGGTCCAAAGGTCCTTCCCTCTACTATAGTGCCAGCAACTTGAAGTCAAACCCATTCCAACAGAGCTGTATCAGCTATTTCTGAAATCACTTGACCCTTTTCCATGTGCATTTGAGACAAAAACCATGCTGACTGGCCTGGGGTCCTTGGACATAAATGAAATTTTTTTGCCCAGCTGAGAAGAAACTGAGAACAGCTTTGTCCCCAGAAAATCAGCACGTAACTGCAAGCATGTTCTTCCTCTCATACCAGTGCACCACTACAATGAAACTACTCTGCTATATCAGCTGAAATTACAGTGGTAGCAGTGCCCACTTAGAGATTTTTATTTTGACTTTGCACAATCCCCCTCCTAGAAAGAAAAAGTGATGTGAAGAAAAGGAGGGGTGAAAGACAACTCGTTTCTGAAGAGTGGTGTAAAATATGAGTTAGCATGCAAAGCCTTGTCAACTCAGTGATCTCTGGAAGATTTTTAGAACCAGTGGAGAGACATGCCCTTAGAGCACAACACCACAGGCCGATTCTTTGAACGGGATACTGACCACAGGAAACAGAGATTCCCCAATTCAAGCTATCGAGGCACAAAATATGCAATGTAGGAAGGGCATAGGACACACTCCTAAAACACAGAGGAGTTTTAAATGTCAGTAAGACACTGCCATCTTGTCTAAAGATCTCAAGATAACACTGCTGAGACAAGTTCAGGCAAGCACTCCTGCTAGATTGCTGGGCAAAGAAGTGCATTCAGATCAGCAACCAGTAAATGTTTTATCTCCAGTGGTCAGAGGCTGCCAGGAGTGCAGATTCCGGTTACTCCATCGACCACACACTGTGCTCACATCAGATAGACAGCTTTCACCCTGCTGGATGCTCACCTTGCCAACCTCAGGCTACATCCACCCTGCAGGGATGGCAACAGGATCTCTGGCTAAACCCGACGCGCACACCTGAAAATCAGTGCAGTAATGCCCAGAGAACTGCTGCACATACAGCTGCTAAACTTACTGGGAGCTGAAAAGTGTAACGGGGTGCATTCATTAGTATTTTCTATTTTAAAAATGCTTATGTTCCCACGGATACACACCTGTTTCAGACTATTTACAATAAAAAAGTTGCAATTCTTCTCAAACAAAATAGAAAAACAAAGAGTGCCAGTTGAGGGTGGGTTTGGTTTGTTTTTCTTTTTGACCTGCAGACCTATTTTCAAACACAAACCAAGAAGTAAATACAGGCTTTTTAATACTAAATTTATAGACCCAGGAACCAAGTTTTACATGATCTCAGAGACCAAAACTCAGACACCACTACCACGTAGTTCAATACACTTGTAACAGATTCAAGCTCTTTTAAAAGAAAGTTCAAACTCCATTTGTACTCCAACAGCAAGAGTTGGCTTTTCTTGCAAGCCTCTTCACAAACCTCTTGTTCAATAATGAGCTTTCAAAACTATAGTAAAATTCATTGCTCCCTTTATACTCATCTCATTATCCTGGCCTCTTGCTGTGCTTGCTCCTTTTAATGGATGGAGCAAGTATTAGCTTGATTTCCTACCACACATCAAGTTTTCAGCTGAGGTTAGTAATATACATCTCTAACAAATGATAAGATCTCTATTAATTTACTATTAAATGCATAAAGCTGGAGATTTTATTTTTGCCTTGCATCTGACAGATAGTGAGAGCACACCTTACTTTTCTGACATGCTCTAACTTTTGCATGCAGGCAAAAATGATAAGAGGAATTCAAATCAAGGCCAAAACACACTTATCATAAAAGAACTGAACTGAATATATCCATTTGCATCCATATGTAGAAGACAAAAAATAAAAGCACAAAGAAATGCCTCAGGAATACTGCAGTCAATACACAACAAAAGAAAGTTTTAAAACCTGAAGTTGGCAACAGCACATTTTGATGAGAAAATTAAATTAAACCACATGCCTCCTCAAAATACAGTTTACTGAGAAAGTAAGGAAAACAATATAAACCAAGGCAGTTAAAAAGATAATTTCATTGCTACATTTTCCAGACTTTATTCACAAGGCCTTGCACATTCAGACACGGATAGCCAAGCCTGAATTCAGAGGAAGCAGCATAAAGGATGGAAAGTGGGAATTAATGCTGACAAATCATGGAGTCCCACCACTCTGGGTGACTCCAAACTCAGCAGACGTGTCAGGACAATGTAGCAGGATGCTCTGCTGTTGGCAAACCTGTGCTGACACAGACACTAATTGTTTATCCAGTGGTAGGCTCGTAAATTTTTTGTCTAACAGAAATGCAGTTCCCTTTTTAAGTTTCAAAACTGGCAATTAGAAAATGGCATTCACAAACTCACCTCAGTCACCAAGCATCCTGTGGTGCCCTTGGCTGAAGGCAACAGCTGGAACCTGCCATCTATACAAATGCTGGAAAAAGTTAAAATCACAACCACAAAAAGCCTGGAGAGAGCTCTAAACCTAAGGAAACTCTCTGTTGCAAGTCCAGGGCAGCAAGAGCGGGTCCCTCTGATGATATGTATGGCTATACTGCAGGTTCCTGTAAAGGAACAGGCCAGGAAGGCACTTGCTTCTTACAAGTACAGCTGCTGCCAGGGCTGGCTGCAGGGGCTCCAGCCATCCTCTCTGCTGCAGGTCACCCTACCTGACTGCAACACAGCGAGATGCCAACCTAAACCTTCCATAAGTTTTCCAGTGGTTTTGGAACGCACTACAACTTTGTCACTTCTGCTTTTATGCCCTACTTGGTACAGTGGTGTAACAAATGGATGAGGATCTTCACATGTTACTGCTCTGCAACAAAGATAAAACAGCAGTAGCTGATGCACATAACTACTTGTATTAAATTTGTGGGTTTAAGCACTCAAACCTTTTCAAGGAGCGAAGAAGAATCACCACAATAATTTCCAGAATTCCCCGCTACTACAAGGACAGGTCTGAGCCTATCAGTACCAATCAAGCTCATTTTAAATAAGCATAATAGCCTCCACAAAATTTGTTTATTGAAATTTACTGTGGGGCTGAGGGTAAGTTTGGTTTATTTTCTTCATTAATTTGCAAAGCCAGAGCTGCGTGCTGGAACTTTTAAACAAAGTGCTGGAGTCAGCAGGACCCGAGGTTCTACCCAACCACTGATTCACTGTCTGACCTTGAAGAAGTCCCTCACCTCACCATAAATCTGCCAGCCCAGCTGGGAAGCTGGATGAAAGCAGGACTACCCCACAAAATGCATGCTCCAACTCGTTTGGCCTTCTGTTAAATAAACATAACGCCCCCTCAAAACAAACCCGACCAACTAAACAATGTGTTTTTTTCTGTATACAAAGCACTTTGTACTGTACAAAAATGGAGTGCTTTACCAAGTGGGAGGGAAATGGATGTAAATATTTACACATGTACTGCAAAGAGCTGTTACTCACTCTAGGGATGTGCATGCTGGTAGCTGTATGATTCAAGAACTGCATCAGCATAGTGGGGGTGCCTTCACTAGACAGAAATAACACACTGGTCTCTGGAAAGCATGCACGGTGCCAAGGAGGCTAAGGAAAAAACTGACATTAAGGGGACAGTTCCTGCCAGACTGGAAAACAAATTAGCTTCAAATAAAACAGAGATTCAACAAAGCTACAAGTGCTCAGAGCTTAATTACAGGAGTAGATGAAACTACTGTCTTAGCATCCAGATTTTTGTTCTACTTGTCCATCATATCATAAACTCTTCCAAAAGACAAGAGTATTTTGGACCAGTAAGTAAGCCTGGAAATACAGAGGGCAGCTATTTCTCCTTATGCAGCTTGTGCTTGATTGCCCCTTATGCCTGCCAAGAAAAATTAATGCTCAGATTGGGAGGAGAGTCACCTCAGCCAGTAACTCACCCTGCTTCCCTTGTGTCCTGCTGCAAATGCAGGACCTGCTACTTTACATCCCTCCATACTTGAGCTACTATGGAGGTGACAGGACACTGTCTACTGCCACTGACACTGTCTGTCCTGTCACTGACAGGACACTGTAGGAGTAACACTTCTACTAGAGTAACACTTCTGCTATCTTTCAATCAATGACACATAATCCCAAATGCAAAGTAAAAATAGAGGTAAAACCTGTGCTGTATAAGGGAAAGAGGCTGGCTGGACTCCCTTTCACGTGGCAAAGTCTGGCACCATTAATTCATGGGTCCTAAAAGCTCAAGATACCACTTAGCAGTGTTGAAAAAACCTGGAACCAAGTTCCAACAGCTTCCTTATCAGTTAATTTCATCTTCCATCATCAAAATTAGTCTGCCCCTTTAGAAATTTCTCAACAAAAGAGAATTGGCTACTGTTTCCCATTGCTATCACTTCAAAGTTTGCTTTGCAAGTGTCAGTGTGGTAATGCTTGTCCCCAGTTTGCTATTCAGTTGCATACTTCTAATAACACATTTCTTTCCATTTTCATACATAAATAGAGGAAGCACTGCTTGTAACTCCAGCCTTGAATCAGATGTGATAAGGTGCTTAGTATTTACATAGCATCCACACTAAAACTGATAAGTGCATCACGTTGTACACAAGTTAGAAGTTATGCAAAAAATGCATGACTCGAGAGCAGCTTCTGCAGCTCTGAATCTCTGTGGTGTCTGAATCTTTGTCGACTTCAAGCTGCCTAATCTGCTCTAAGGACATAATGTACAGTACGCTGTTTGTTCAGCTTGTGGAGAGTCAGATTTAAGGATTTCATATTCAAACAGCACTGACTCAAGTAGCAATGTTCAAGGACCTCCCAAAGTGCATCTGTGGAGCTTATCAATACCACAAGTTGAATACTACTCTACCCTACAGGGTTTTCTTTAGCCAAGGCCTCGGGTTTTGCTTTAATCTAGCATCAGCGTGAAGCTGTAACTGAAAAATCAAAACCTCACTTAGAAAACTTCTGTAGGCTACTGTTGCCCACCATTTTTTCTACAGATATGGACCTGCATGTGATACAGGGTAAACACATTTTAAGTCCATTGATTTTAAGAAACAGTACACGTATATATATATCTGTGTGAGCTCCTACACACGTTTCCCCATTTGATCACCTATACAACATATGTACACATGACAATACTTTCCAGAAGACCTGTATCAGCCTATTAGGGGCATTAAGACACTGCACTGCATTGCAATAGCTCTGCTCATTTCTAAAATGTGAACAAATGCATTTGATACGTACACTGTCAGCATGCTTGGGATTAACAGAGATCAGCAACCAATTTAGAGTAATTGAATATTCACAGCAGCATCTGGTCTGATCTGTTAACACAGTCATACACAGGGAATGTAGGGCAAGCATTTTTAAAAATGCCCAGAAAATCAACCCAGGAGAAAACCAAGGGTACTGCTTAAGAAAAAATGGACCCCCAGCAGCCTTATGCTTCTTGGCCTCCTGTTCACCTTCTGCACAGTCTTTGCTGGCTGCAGCCTGTACCCCCATCAAAGGTTTTTGTTCATTTTCCAGCTCAGTGCATTCTTCCTAGAAATACATTCTCGTGTGCTGAACTTACCAAGCCTTTGTCATGCTCCCTTTGCTTTCCTGATCATGCAGCAATACTGCCCTCTCTTCCCCCCAACCTGAGGACACGTGAAAAACATTAACATATCTCGAATGCCTAGCAGACCTTGAAGTATCCTTGTCAGAACTTTACATTTCCTGGGCAAATCTTGTAGTGACAGAAGCTCTCTGTAATTGCATTTAAACCAGCAATGATGCACTGATAATGCCAATGAAGTCTGACCATCAGATTTCAATGCATATTAAATGCCTGTCTGAAAGCAGCATTAATAATGGAATGGATTTATTATTTTCTTCTAATTAGAACTCCGTGCTGATGCTAGTGAAAAAACACACTTTCAAGAGAGAAATAATCAGCAGTAAAATACATGTAATTATTTTCATTATAGACTTGTGTCACTTCTACATATTAAGATTGATCCCTTCCCAAATCTCTTTCCCAATTCTGCTTTGGACAAAGAAATGGACATGTGGAAAGCTTTGGACAAAGTATTCAGTGGCAGGTACACATCTCACTAGAAATGCATGGTTTTTCAAAGTAGCTTATTTTATCATCATAGGCAAAACAGTACTTCTGTATCATTCAGGCCTACAATAACTCTGGTGATTTGATACATGAACATTCTCCCAGGCTGTTCTTTGGAGAGGCAAGCTTAATTTAAAAGTGGAACAATTGTTTCCAAGAGGCAAGATTTTATCTTTCCTGTAAAAGTCATCAGCTCTACAAAGTTACAAATCACTGGAGAAAAATCCTGCAGCAAACCTTCAGTAAAGGCTCAGACATTTAGCAGCCAAACACCTTGGGAAAGGCCTCCTGCCCTTGGCATGCTCTGGATGTTGCTGAGCAATTGCTCCTGGAGCTTCCCTTGGCAGCTCCAACATGCCGCTCAGCCTGCCCCGTGCCCCGATGGGCCCGTGTGTCAGAGAGAAAAGCAGAGACAAGGCTGCAGGGATGAATGAGCAGGATGAATGAGGGATGAATGGGAACTGAATCTGAAGCAGAAGCTTGGAGAGACCAAACAAGTAAAAGCTTTGGAGCCTATGCATGGAAGACAGAACAAAGGGCAGGTAGGAGGCACAAACAAAAAACCCCCTCAAACAAATGAACAAATGAACATGGAAGAATACTAGGGCGCTTTGAAGGAAGCACCCTTTACTTCTACCCTCATAGGTACACATCCTTGTAAGTCCAGAGCATCCAGAAGCTGCTTAGAGACGACTGGTCCTGCTCCCCCTGATACAGGTCCCTCTCCTCTCCAGTGTGTGCCTCAACTGCCTAAGTGCAAGAGGGCAGCCCGCTGCTTTTTCTACTGTGCTAAAAGAGGCCCTGCAGCATTTCTGAACTCTTCAGGGTATGACTTTGCAACACAGAGGGGTTTTCTCCATGTACATTTTGTGACTGTTCTTGGTAAAGTCAGCTTGGGTAGATAAATCTCCTTAAATCGTCTCTCAGCTTCACCATGTGTATGCTAAACAGGACCTGGCTTGTTTTACAAAATAAAGAGTGCTGGATGAGGAAGAGGCACATGACCTACACTAACATTTTCTTCCCCTGGTTTAGCATAAATAAAAGCACCACTATGAAAGAGCCCTTAAAGTTCCTTTTGCAGCTAACATTGAAAGAGTTTATTATCGCACTGCAGAAATGCTTCAGGGGAAATCTTGCTCTGATAGCGTTCTCATGAGAACACTTGACAATTTCAAACAAGTCACTCTGAAATGTTCAAGCATACAAATGTCATGAGGCTCCCAAAGGTGCAATGACACATCTTATCACAAAGGGAAGCTCCTGTGTTGCCTGCCTAAAGAACCTGAAGCTCTGCATGAAGTACTTCATCTTTCAAACAGTATTTCGAACATCAAGCTTTGAAAGTGATCTGGCATTGAAACACCAGTCTGGCTGCTCAGATTTAGTTTGTTTAAAGTTAGCTTGTATAATGAAGAGTACCTGGAGCTACAGAAGATCCCCCTTTGTTTCTGTATTTCTCTGGTACACAGAGGTAATATAGGAACATTCAGGAACTACTTGAGTGACCACAGGATATGCAAAGATCAAATGAGCTTTCCATCTACAGAACCAGCACTATGCAGCCAGAGGCACTGCAGCCTTCCCCAGAGGAGCTGCCAGTGGACATAGACTCCTTGCCTATACCTTCATCACCCCACCTTGCCATACCTGCTGTCCATGGGCTGGGATCACCAGCACACTTAATGCAGTACCCCACACACCTGCCCAATGACTACACTTTTTAAATTATTCAAATTACTTAAAATAGCAATGAAAAAAAAAAGGTTTTTCACAGCTCACACCCTTAAGTGCAGTCCTCAATCCCTGATGGAGAAGTGGGGTGAGGATGGGACACAGCTCCGCCAAGCAGTGGCTCCCAGAGGGCTGACTGTAAAGACAGTGGCCTCTAGTCACCACTATCAACTTTTTAAAATGGTGCTTGCACATGCACCAGCATTTTCTCAGAAGCTGTCATTGTGTAAAATCCTGTCCAGAATTATCCAGTCATTTGACTTTTTAATTAAAAAAAAGACTATGAAAATACAAAAAATCTATATAATAAAAAATAGGGCATTCTAGGCCACTTGTGTTTTGCTCAACTCATCCTCTCCAAGTAAAAATCTCAGGGTACACCCACCATTTATCTGCACTGTAAGGTACAAAGCCTCACCAGAGTGAAACTGAGCAATGCCCTATTGCAGAGCAAAGCATCCCTGCACATAATTGTGCTTAACCTAAACCATATGTTCCTAAAAACACCAACAATGCTGAACAATGAGAGCAGCCTCACATCCAAGGGAATTTAGGGATAGGGGAACAACCAAAGTGACAAGCTTGTTCATCGTGGAGCTACACATTCATTGTTGTCGTTGTTTTTTGGCATGAGGCTGCCTGAATTCCTTCCCATGTTTTGTGAACAGCTGAACTGTGTTCCCTTACAAAAGAAATTAATATGGCAGCCTGTATACATCTGCTTTAATCTTAAAACAAAGCAGTTTTGCTATCTTTAGTACAAGCATAATAAAGGCACCAAAAAAAGACAGATGGTTTGGATTTTCTTTCTTCAGAAAGCAAGAGAGAAGACTGACATCTCAACTGTTTATGTAGCCACAACCCATTACGTGGCCACAGCAAACCAGGGGGGATGCAGGAAGCACCTCTTTGTCAGCGTCTCAGATGCTGACTGCTTTCAGTCAGGTCTTATAAAAAGCATAAAACAACTCTGCTCACAGATAAATGCTTTTGTTCATACAGATTTAATTTATATGGTTAGGAAAACACTTAACAGTGGCCACACTAATGCCAAACAAATTAATTTCAGTAAAGCTAGAGCAAACACTACTGTTGTGTTTAGGCAGCACAGAACAAAACCCTTGAAAATCCAACATTAAAGGAGTTATTTATGGTCATTGCTCAGCCCTCCTGCCCCCATCATTTGTGCATTAGAAATCTCCTGACTGCTCACTTGCGAACTCCCTGACTTCTGACCAAAACTGGCCACACACTGATAGCTTGAAAGTTCATTTTTCAGGGATAATACAATCACCCTGGTCTGGCAGTTGAGATGGGTTGTGGGGTTTGGTTTTTAGGGTATTGTTTTGTTTTGCAATGGTGTTTTTTTTACAATTCAACCTTTCTTTTAAAATATCTCACTTCAGGATTAAAACTTTCCCCTTCCTGAAATCAATCAAACTGATAGTGGTTTTGGCAGAAAGGCAAGTAACAGGAAAAAAGTAAGGACAGAACATGTGCAACATATCCAGAAAGTAATTCATAAATTGCTCTGTATTTTTTATGTAATAGATATATAGTTCAGGGAAAAGTACACACAAAAAGAGGCTTTTCTCTATTACCCTTTAACAAATATTCAGAGAATGGTAGTCATGTGAAAATATCACCCTTGATATAAAGGGATAAAAAGACAAGCTGAATTAGCTCCTGAATTAGGGGCAGAAAAATGTTCTCTGATACAGATATTGCTTCCTTTAGCATAATTGAATGCCTTTTCAATAATTCCATGTTGGAGAATTTAAGAGACCCAAATTAATAATTTTTCCAATTAGCAAGTATTTAAAAAGTAAAAGAAGATGGCACACATTGAAAAAACCCAAAACACCTCTTCAATTTGTGGGTGCTTCCACTTGAACCAGTGCTCAGACACGGCACTGACAAGTAACGCTTGGCGTTTAGAAGCATTTCCATTAAGGAAAGCGTTTGCTGCAGTTGCATTAAATCCTTACCAGGCACGGGGAGGCTTTTGTGCATTGCAGTCACACTCCATTAAGTGCTTCACAGGAGGGTTGGGGAGGCATGGCTCCGTGGGCCTGTGGGACACGTGGGCTTGCAGGGCACGTGCAGCCTCTGCCGCGGCGCTCGCTTCACCGGCACCTTTCTGCGAAGAGCACGGCATGGAGCAAGCACAGGTAAGCGGGGCACAGCCACCCCTCCTCGCAGCCCTTCCAGGAGATGCCCCACAGGCTGGGCCACCAAAGGGCCCCTGGGATGGCCAAGTGCAGTTGTGCAAGGCAGGGAGGCCAGACTCCCTGCGGATGCTCCCGCAGGAAGCTGCCGGCTCACATCTGTCACGAGCTCTGTTTACAGGCGCGCCAACAGATGCTTGCAGCGAGAGTCGCTGAACTCTGACATCCAACATAAAGATGTAAACACTTCTCCACAGAAGATAAATCCTGAGTGCTAAGAGGCGCTCTGGCTGACTTCTGGCCGTCCCCAGCCCCACACCATCCACCAAACCCAAAACTCCCACACATATCCCTTAAAAACAACAACAATAAAAAAGAGCACAAGAAAACCCCCAGGAAATTAACATACTAATAGCCACAGCACCAACGCTTTTTAAGTATGCTAATCAGTAGAATTATTACAAGTAAGCCAAATATAACTAACTGGAGAATAAAATGAACTTTACAATGTTTAGACAGATGGAATCTGATTTCCTGCTGTAAAGCTGCTGAATTTGGCATTGACCCTAAGCCCCAAAGGCAGGGGATCTGCTGCCCAAAACACACATGAGCTACCCAATGTCCGGAATCAGTAGTCACTACCCTTCATATGCACCATTAAATTAAAAAGAATAAAAGTCTTCATAAATAAAGTTTGCAAAAAGAGATGGCTTCATTTAATGCTAAGAGCAGCCAAGACCAAAGCCCACTGCATATATTTGTGTATTTTCTTAAGAGGCTGTATATACAAGGGAGCTCACAAAGGGCTTCTTTAAAATGCTCCTTGTAAATGTGCATTTGAAGGGTAGTAGATATTGAATTCAGAGAAATGTCCACAAAAACACTGTCTGGAAATATTTTCAGGCCTTCACGTGGAAGAGCTAGAAGCAAGCATGATGCTTTTCAATGCTAGCTAAGAAAATCCTTGTCCAGAAGATTTACTTCTCCGATGGCTGATCCTATGAACTATGGATGCAGCCAAACACAGCATTTACTGATAAACAGTCCTACTGACTCCAGTAACTTAAGCCAAGTAACTTCAGTGGTGTTATTCATGCCCTGTGAATATGAACGGAAGACTCTTGTTTAAAACGGCTCCTCAAAACAGCAAAGGCTAGCACAAGTGAGTCCCAAGTGAGGGTGAGAAAGGACACAAGGCAAAGAAAAGAGTCCTTATGAGAAATGCTTAGCCATTACCTGCATTGGGGCTTTCTTTTTAATTTTAAACCAAAAGTGAGGAAAACATGAGCTCTCCTGGTATAACCACACAGTAACGTCAACATAATCCTATTGCTAACTCAAAAGTCAAACAAAAGGACTCCCCTCCCCTCCCCAAACTAACCTAAACAAATAGAACAAACCCCAAACCTCAAAAAAAGCCCAGGTCTACAAATTCTGAATGAGGTCATGATGAGAATCTCTCCCAGCCTTCAAATCAGAAAGTAAAAAAAAAAAAAAAAAGAAAGTGAAAACCTCCATGGAAAACATACTTGAGCTGTATTTAACAAGGAACATCTGTAGCCTTCCAATTCCTGAGATGCAGAAATGCCTCAGAAGAGCCACAATAAGTTAAACACACAGGAAAAAATACTTTTGTTGCTGCCCAAACCATTTACAGGTGCCTCTGATTTGAAACTAAGGATACTAAGCTCTACTCTGTTTGCTGACATAACACCATGCTGTGAAGGACTTCTTTGTGAAGAAAATTCACTGAAAGCTGGTTTAAGTGACAAAGTCTTTACTGGTGAAATATGACATCTGTTTTTAAAGAGCCTACATTTTTTGCATATTACCACTCAGCTGCTTCTATTTATAACATTTGATGTAAAAAGTTTCTCTCAGTCAGCTATGTAGGTATGGAATTAAGTATCCTGAAATTTTAGTGTCAGACTGAGGAAAGTTTGCAGCAATTGATTCAACTTTTACTTCTCCCTGGATGAGATTTTTCAGATAAGATTTCCCCTACACACACACATTAGTTATGTCTTACATATATACAATTCTTCCCTTGCAAGGTGAATGGATATTATTAAAAATGTGTGTTCTTAGGTGCTGTTCTGGAAGTCCTCAATTCTCAAAGGCTTAAACATAGTGCTACTTACACCAACAGCCATAATTGCGTTAAAAAAAAAAGGAGTCCTTAGTCCACAGACATGCTGACTATATATTTATTGGCATTACTTTTATATACACTTGGATGTATAAATGGAATAAAAAGTAGAGAGTCCTATTTAGGTGACTAGAAAGGTGTTCTTGAAATCAATGCCATGCAACACAACACAGCTCTTCTGTAAGATGTCACTCCCCCCCAAGCTTTTTGTATTTGCTATCTATGCTTTCACTGCAGGCAGTTTCACGTGTGTCTGTACAAGTCAGGAGCACAATGCAGTCCTCTTTGATCTGAAATAAAGTTCACAATATTCAGAAAAAAAAGTAAAAGGAGAAAAACTGGAAAGAGGTTTTTTCTCAATGGAACCACTGATTACTGAACATACACAAGTAAGTAATTTCAAACAAAGCATAGAATGACAGCAGGGCTTTTAGGACTTTATTTAAACATTCACTTGAGTACTTTATAAGCGCACACAACTTCATTAAAAATACAGTAGGACAAGGAGAAAATGTCTGCTTTACTGTAAATAAAACCTTTAAGAAAGAAATAATTTTAACCCTGAAAACAAAGGCAGCAAAAATATCCTCAAACATGAAAAAAACAATTCAGTAACTGTAATGTCATCTTATACACGAATGTGTATCTAAACACACAAGGAAAGACCTACTTTCTTAATTATAAATGTTCATAGACTTCATTAACATACTTAATATATTCCTACTAAGTATGACTCTACTGTATTAATACAGTAGAGTCATAGACATGGTGTTTCCAAAACATCCAGGACAGAGCCCTTCCCCAGCTCTCTGCACTAATGGAACAGCAAAACAAACAGCACAACCGACCCACTCACCAGCTAGCAAATGAGTACAGAATATTCTCCTCTGGAAAGCATGAGGTTTGTGCTTGTAAAGGGAAACACATTTACAATATGAATTGTCTGCACATCGTAGCTTTTCCAGTCACTGCAGACTCTCTGTTTTGAAGGCCAGCCTGCAGGAAGCTTTGGAGAGCTACCAGAGCCAGCTGCAGCCCAGCTTCATGAACGTGTGCTAAGAGGGAGGTCACACCTTTCATCTCCCACTCCTTTATCTTGGGCCAGGATGCTGAAACACAGGCCTGATGTACTCTTCCCCTCCCAGTATTTAATGAGGCTTTCATCTACCCCCATACAGTACCACATTTTTCTTCTTTTCATGAAGAGCTATGAATTTTTCATAGCTATTTGCCGGGGAAATCCAAACTTACAATGTGATATTCCCCATTTTAGTACACCATATCTCATGTATCAGGTATTTCCCACAGGCCATCAAATCAGCTAGTTTCACAACCATCTCACACAGAGGATGACAACAGCAGAAGACAGTATCACAGCTGTCTATAATGATAATTAGCAAATGAACTGTTTAACTGTAACACTCAGGCAATAAATACAAGAACACTTGAAGAGGAATTATATCACCATGTGATAATCAAGAAATTGCTGTGCAGCTTGTTAAAATATCATTATATAATCCTACCTTCACACTGGGTACACACAACCTACACCTACACCAACACCAACCACCCCTTCAGCATACAACTGTGTGCTGCTACTGGTTTTTGTGGCAAATTAATTTCCGCCACTCACAACAGAACAGAAAGAAGAAACTAAGAAGTAATGTACTGTGCTATGAAATTTTAATAATTCTGCAAACTGACATTGGCAGAGACTTGAAGTCCAGACTCATAAAAGTAAAATCTGAAACCAACTCCAGCAACAGACCTTCCCAGTCCCAGTACCCTGCTAATCATGTCTTCATAAGACATGCAGAATGCTCAGTGGAAAGGTGAGAAGTGCAAAGTCTAGTAGGAGCTACTGAATGAGAGAAGATGAATAACAATGCTGTGCTTTGATAAGGTCCCAATGTTTTCATCAGTTTGTCATTAGCCTTGAACATGAGCTCCAGCTGTCAAAATGATGGGGAAATCAATACACAGACCATGCTTCAAAAAGCATCATCACCCCGTATTTCTGCAACCTCACCCCTTGCTTCCCCTCTCTGGTTCTTCAGAGTGATATCGAGCATTGCAGGTATTGCCAAATAGTTAGAGGTAATAGTCAAGCATTATCTCAGTTCCATTTCACCTGCTTGCAACCTTTTGCAGCCCACAGGTAACCAAACAGCAAGGGCAGGATGGTCTAAAAGCACAAAAGGAAAAGCAATGGGAGAAAAGATAATAATTGACCAATGTCAGCTGGCACAGTCCTTTCACACACAAAGTCTACTCCTGAAACCATAAGCCCTGAAAATTATTGAAGTTATCAAAGGCAGTGAATTTCTACTATGCCTTTGGCTGTGCAGCTGCCAGCTCAGACCCACTGAGGAGGTGGAATGCCACATCACAGGTCTGAAGGCCAATCCCTACATCCTTCCCATTGTGCACCACTCGGTTTTAACACATGCACACCCAAACAAAGGAGGCAATTTTTTGCCCAGTGATGTTTCTAACACCAGAGTTTTCTAAGTAAATTTAATCTATTGGATGGCATCATGGTAAAGACTTGAGACTTTTTCCATATTACCTGAAGTTTCAGCTCACATTATGGACACCATGGAATGGCAGTAACATCACACACAACACGCACACAGAACACCATTGACAAGCAACTTATCTCCTGGTGGACGTCAGGACTAGCTCTGCCATTGTTTTCTAGGGCACCAAAGCAAGCTATCCCTTTTACATGAGCATCTGTGGTTCCTTTAAGTATAAGGATTTTGCAGCTCAAAACACTTCCAAAAGTCAGGCTCTGTATGGCTACACATCCAATTACAAAGTCCTGTGAAAATTACAGGTAGTCTCCCATGTAAGCATGTGGGTCACTCGTACTAGAAGCTGGAGGGGGCTTGTGTTTAAGATGAAAGATGTACTTAAGATGACATTTCCTGGAGGATGTTAGCATAACAACACACACAGCAGCCTTTCTACACTGCAGCTCAAATGTAATGGTAATGCTTTGATGTGATGGAGCCTTCTTATTTTAACTTGAAAAAGCCAACAGAGGAGACAGTTTCAGCCTTTCCACTTAACTGGACTCAAATTTCATTAAGAAAAGTCAAAATATGAAATGTCATCCCAATCTGAGAACCTTAAAGGTTTTACATGCAACCCACAGAGAACACACCAGCACATAGGTGGCTTCCTTGTTTCTCTGAGATGGGGCTTTGTACCCAGAGGTAGTTACTCTTCTCAGTCTAATTTTGTGGATGTCTTCCCCCACACCATGAGTGTCTGGGCCACCTATAACTTGGTGCAAGAGAAAAGGACGACAGAATCATGGAATACCTTGGATTGTAAGAGACCTGTAAAGGTCATCTAGTCCAAACCCCCTGCTGCAAGGGGGAATACCTTCCACTAGGCATTGTTGCTCAAAACCCCATTCAACACAACCTTGAAGACTTTCAGGTATCCACAACTTCTCTAGGCAATATGTTCCAGTGCCTCACAACCTTCAAAATGAAGAATTTCTTCCTTAATCTCATCTAAACCTACTCTGTTTTAGTTTAAAACAACTACCCCTTGTCCTACTGCAACAAGCCCTGCTAAAAGGTTTGTCCCCAACTTTCTCATAGGTCCCCTTTTGGTACTGGAAGGTGCAATAAGGTCCCCCTGGAGCCTTCTCTTATCCATGCTGAACAATCTCAAGTTTCTCAGCCTGACTTCATAAGAGAGGTGATCCATCCCTTTGATCACTTCCATGGCTACCTCCATAGCTCCAACAGGTCGATGACCTCTCAGTGCTGAGGGTGTCAGAGTTGGATACAGCACTCCAGTTGAGGTCTCACAAGAGTGGAATAGGGAGGCAGAATTCCCACTCTTGACCTACCGCCAATGCTGCTTTTGATACAACCCAAAATACAGTCTGTTTTCTGGGCTGTCAACACACTGCCAGCCCATGTCCAGCTTTTCATCCCCCAGCGCCCTGAAATCCCTCTTGGCAGGGCTGTTCCCAATCCATCTGTATGGATACCAGGGGATGCCCCAACCCAAATGTACGGACCTTGTACCTGACCTCACAGAACTTCATGAAGTAAATGCATGTGCCCACTTCTCAAGCTTGTCCAGGTCCCTCTGGATGGCATTCCATCCTTCAGGCTTGTCAGCTGCATCACTCTGCTTGGCGTCATCTGCCAACTTGCTGAGGCTGTGCTCTATCCCACTGCCAATGCCACTGATGAAGGCATTAAATAATTCTGGTCCCAGTCTAGAACCCCAAGGGACATCCTTGTCACCAATTCAGCTCTTGACCACTACTGTCTGGATGCAACCATCCAACCAATTCGTCATCCACCAAACAGTTCATCCATTCAATCTGTATCTCCCAAATTTAGAGGGAAGGGTGTTTGTGGGGCTCCATGTCAAAGCCTTTAGAGAAGTCCAGACAGATGATATGCACAGCTGTTCCCTTCTTCACTGATGTGGTCACTCCATCATTTTCATCCCACAGTGCCAGCACAGCAGCAATTTAATCATGAATACTTTACATCTTGCCCATCAAAAGCCACTCTGCGATTCTGCCTGGAGAAAGGCATGTAAAGAAAGCAAGGGTTCCCTGCCTCTGAAAGACATGCTTCTATTTTTTTGGCCAATGTGCCAGCCCCAGATTTCTGTTACTGTAAGGGATTATAACTTTGGAGAGGCCACCTTCCTCCAGTAAACTACATAATCACCAACCTATGTGGAACAAGACTCTCACACCCAGCAGCATTACTTCTTACTTCAGCTTTGTCAGACACAATCATAGCAACTGACTGGACAGGCAAGAGAAAGAACTATTAAAACCAAGTTGCACATTCAGGTCATAAAAAATGAATATTTTATTCACAAACCTTTTAGTTTTCCACTATGCCCTCCACACAAGGAGAAAATGCATAGCTGGTGTCACCACCACAATTTTTTTGACATCAGAATGGCCTATGCAGTGCCAGGCATGCTGGCATATATGTAGCTCACCTGTGTCAGAGAGACTTCGATCTTATTGTGATTTTGGAAATGTGGTGGGGTAGTTCCCACGGTGGAATGTTGCCATGAAGGGCTACACACTGTGCAGGAGAGACAGACCAGGAAGGCACGGTGGTGGAGTTGCCCCCTCAATGAGGCAGCCCTTGGAATGTACTGAGCTCTGTCTCAGGGGGGATGGTGAGCGAGTCAGGCGTTTATGGGTCGGGATAAAAGGGCAGACAGTGAGGCTGACACTGCCAGTGTTTGCTCCAGGCTGAATGACCGGGAGGAGGAGCTGGGTGGGCCCTCCTACAGGCAATTACAGCAGTCTCAAAGTCACATGGTGGGGGGCTTGAATTACCCTGACATCTGCTGGAAAGCTACACAGCAAACAGGCCAGGGAGCTCCTGGAAAGCACTGATGACAGATTCCTGTCACAGATACTGGAGGATCCCACAAGGAATGGTGTGCTGCTTGACCTCACAGTAACCAACAAGGAAGGCATTCCTGGAGATGAAGGTTGGTTGAGGCTTGGCTAGAGTGGCCATGAGACTGTGGGGTCAGTATTGAACAAAGAGATAGTAGGGCAGTGAGCAAGATTTAGACCCTGGACTTCAGATCAGCTAACTTTGGCCTCTTTAGGGATATTCTTGGAAGAATTCCATGGGAGCAGGCCTTGCAGGGAAGAGGAGTCCAGGGGAGTTAGTCAATAATCAAGGTTCACTTCCTTCAGGCTCAAGAACAATGCAACCCAATAAGAAACAGATCAGACCAAGGGCACAAGAAACCTCTGTGAATGAATGAAGAACTGCCATTAGCAAAAAAGTTCACAAGAGATGAAAGTAAGGTCAGGCCCCTTGGAGTGAATTTAGAAAGGTGACCAGGATAAGTAAAAATGAGACCAGAAAGGCCAAGGCTTTCTAGAATTAAATCTGTAAAAGATAATAAAAAGGGCTTCTTCGAAAACATCAATAACAAGAAGAAACCAAAGGGTAAAGTGGGCCCGTTAATAAATTGAAGGAGGACCCTGGTAACAGATGACTGAATGCCTTCTTTGCATCAATCTTCACTGACAAGTTCAGCCCTCAGGGATCTCTGACCCTGGAGACAAGGGCAAATGAACGTCAGGAGGAAGACCTTCCCTTAGGGAGGATTTGATCAGAGAACACCTAGGCAAACTTAAGATCCACAAGTCCATGGGCCCTGACAGGATGCATCCATGGACTGCTGAGAGAGCAGTGAACACAACAGCGAGACCACCCACAATCACCTTTGGAAGTTTATGGAGACCAGGAGAGGTGCCTGAGGGCTGGAAGAAAGCAAATGTCACTCCAGTCTTCAAAAAGAGCAAGAAGGAGGACACAGGAAACTGCCAGCCAGGCAGCCTCACCTCAGTCCCTGGAAAGGTGATGGAGTGCCTCACTCTGTAGGTCATCTTGACCCAAAGGAGACAAGAAGGTGACCAGGAGTAGTCAGCATGGGTTCACTGAAAGGAACTCTGTGCTGAAACAACTACCTGGATGGATGAAGGGAGCACAGTGGGAGCACGTATTTTCTACTTTGACATCAGCAAGGCTTTTGACACTGTCTCTCACTAAATCCTCACAGGCAAACCCAAGAAGTGTTAAGTTGGATGAGTGGACAGCAGAATGGATTTGGAACTGGCTGAATGGCAGATCCCAGAAGGTTGTGATCAGTAGTACAGAGTCTGCTTGGAGGTCTGCCACTCATGGTGTCCCCCAGTGTTCTATACTGAGCCCAGTATTATTTAATTTGTTCATCAGTGGCTTGGATAAGGGAACAGAGTCTCCTCTCAGCAAGTTCACTGCTGACACAAAGCTGGGAGGAGAGGTTGATACTTCAGGTTGTGCAGCCTTTCAGAAGGACCTGGACAGGTTGGAGAGCTGGGCAGAGAAGAACCTTCTGAAATTCAACAAAGGCAAGTGCAGGGCCCTGCACAGAAGAACCTGTGGATCCTGGTGGACAACAAACTGTCCATGAGCCAACAGTGTGTATTTATGGCCAAGAAGGCCAATGGTATCCTGGGATACATTAGGAAGAGCATTGCCAGCAGGTTGAGGGAGGTGATCCTGCCCTTCTGCTCAGCTCTGTGAGGCCACATCCAGAGTACTGTGTCCAGTTCTGGAGTCCACAAGAGACATGGAGCTACTGGAGCAGGTCCAGCAGAGAGCTACAAAGTTGGTAAAGAGTCTGGAGCATCTCTTTTACTCAGCTTTAAGAAAGGCTGAGTAAGCTGGGCCTATTCAAGCTCAAGAAGAGGCAATTATGAAATAACCTCATTAATCTATATAAATATCTGAAGGGAGGATGTCAAGAGGATAGAACCAGGCTCTGCTTGATGGTGCCAAACAATGGGAAAAGAGGTTACCAGCAGAAACTGATGCAAAGGAAGTTCCACCTAAACACAAGTAAAAATATCTTTACTGCAGTTAAAGGGTGACCAAGCACTGGAACAGGTTGCCCAGAGTGGTTGTGGAGTCTCTCTCACTGGCAATATTCAGAACCACAGAACCACCTGGACACAATTCTGTGCCACGTGCTCTAGGATGACCCTGCTTGAGCAGGGAGATTGGACCAGATAACCCACTGTGGTCCCTCCCAACATACCCATTCTGTGATTCTGTGAAAGCTTATTTTTTACAGAGTTGTGAAAAAGATAAAACATAGAGGAGCAATGCTCATACCTGACCATAGTCTGTCCTGAATACAACAACTCCTTCTGCACAGGAATGAACAGTGCTGGGATAATGCTGATTATTTTCTCGCAGCCAGACTCGAGACCCCTGCAATACAAAAAACCAGAGTTATAGATGACGTAACAGAAAAACTGAAAAAAAATAATTCTACTAACTATTTTTCTCTGGATATACTTATCAAGGAATAGGAGAGAAAGGGAAAGCAGAATCCAAATAAGCAAGTGAAAGAAAATAAAATGATCTCTTAGCAAGTATTTGTTGGTTTCTGCTCAATCAGTAAACACAGGAAAACTACACTGAAGTGCCTTTTTTTTTACACGTTTATAATGCTGGCAAGAGCAGCTGGAACCAGTCCTCTGGTTCTCTGAGTCATGTGCCTCATGCTAGCACATGTAAAATTACAGAACAGTGTCTGAATTTACACACAGTTCAGAAGATCCGCCCCAAAGCCAGCTGGCTCCCTACCTGTTTATTTTCAACCTCAGTCAGCCACTCCCAGCACTTCTTTCTTTCACCTTTTTTCTAAACTACTTCCCTTTATGTGGTTCTCCTCTCTTGGCTGCACAACAATGCAGAGAATTAAGAAAAAAAATACCAACTAGTAGCGAGCAAGGTTACAAAGAAGTGATATTTGCTATGGAGGCATTGGAGACACTATCAGTGAGACACCTAAGTCAGTCTAGTAGAGCAGGTAGAGCTGAATGCTGCATCTACCACCTGGCTGGTAGATGCAGCATAAAGACAACAGAAATATCTATCACCAAGAACAAGGGAGGAGGACCACAGCTGATGCTGTGGCTGCAGCAAAAGCCATCCCATAAGCGACAGCCACTTGAGTTGCTCCTGCGTAGGAGAAGACTTTAGCTGGCATGAAAACACTGAGCAGCAGTGACCCATGCCCTGACTTCCACCAAAACTACACTCCTGTTCTCTTCAAACATCTGGCTCCATATCAGGGAAACAGTATTTTAGTGGCTTTCAGAGAACAGAGTTGTTTTTTTTTTTTCACTAGAACAGTCAAATACCCTCCTAAAGAAAAAGTAAAGGAGTGGTAGGAAAGTGCTGGGATATACCCTGACAATCATAAGGTTTAAGTGTACAACCACAGGAAAAAAACAATTTAAATAATTTTGCATGCTAGCATCCAAAGGCTGTCCCTGTCTGAATTTTCACACAGAAAAACTAGACATAAAGTCTTTTTAAGGTGGAGAGAATAACCAAGAGAATAATTAATCAAGAGAATAACAGATTTTAATAATCAAAAGAAACACATATTTTTATTCTGTTGCCTATTTAAGATGAGTGGCCTGTGAGCTTACCATGGACTTCAGCCACATTACAAGTTACCTATGCTTTTAGATAATGTTGAATAAACATTATTCTTCTTTCTATGATGGCACAATAGCAGGACTGAGACGAAACAGTACTCATGGAGAATTTAAAAACTCTTGCTGTCTGGTTTCCCTAATGGGAAGAACTCACTTGAACAGAGAGGATGAGGCAAGAGCATCCCTTTTTATTTTTTGACACTGCATCTTTTCACAATCTACTTTCTATTTTCAATGCTGCAAATGCCTGGGGGGCATCTACCCATTAACTTCCAAAACCTTGAGTCAGATGGTTTCTAGGTATACAGCAATTCTGAAGCAGTTCAAATGCAAAGTTTATAAACTCCAAAGTGCAAGGTTAGGGCAAACAGAAGTGGAAGGAAGAGCACCAGTTCCTGAGGTGGGTGTGGGGGGGAGCAGGGGACTGGGAAACAGTGGGGAGACACCTCCCCAAAGTGGTAAAAGCAATAGATAAGACTTGAACATTAAATTCAAAATCCAGTAGCAGCTGCTGGAACAGTTCCACCCACTCTCCTGGGTCTACATCAGACTCTGGTCACCAGAAAACCAAGGGCACTGCTCTGTTTTTATTCTCTTGAACACCACAAACATCCCCATGCTGACTGGTCCAAGGATACCTCTCACCCTGCACTTCCCAGAGGAAGGAAGGCTGATGTGAGGGCTTTGCTCTTGGACTTCCTCTGCTACCTCTGCACTAGAGCCAGCAAACAGAAATGTCCTGTGTCCTTCAGGTACAGAGACAGGAGCGATGACAACTTTGAAGGCTACATATTTGGTACTAAGGAATATCTACCACAACTGCCATGTAGAGACAAAGGGGTTTTTTCACATTAATGCAGGTGCTGCCATCAGGTCACTGTCCCCAGGAGCGCCCGAGAGTGAAAACCTGAGGCTTGCAGCTGCCTGTCAACCCCTGTGGAACTGGGTGATACAGAGCACACTTAACTCCCCTTGGAATGGGTCTAAAGCCCATAAGCAAGAGTGCACAGCCAGAGAGGTGATCTGATGATGCACCCATGCTACACCATGCCATACAATGAAACCAAGGTGAGCTGAGCTTTGCCTGGGATTCCAGCATGTCCTCAGCCACCTCACTTCATTCCTGCATCACAGAAGGCTAAAATTGACAGGGACCTGTGGGAGAGCCTCTAGCCCAGGGGCTCAAGCAGGCTCACATAGAGCTGGCTGTGAAAGCACTCAGTCACTCCCACAGTACAAAGTGTTTCCTGATGTTCAGTGTGAGCCTCCGGTGCTTCAGCCCGTCCCCACTGCCTCTGAGCCTGTCACTGAGCACAACCAAGAAGAGCCTGGCTCCCTCCTCTTTTATCTTCCCTCCAGGTATTTACATACACTGGTGAGATTCCCCCTGAGCCTTACCCAGGATTAAGAATTCTAGCTCTCTCAGCTTGTAGTCCTAGGAGAGAGACCCTTCATGATCCTTCTGGTCCTTTTTTAGACCCTATCCAGTATATCCATGTCCCTCCAGCACTGGGGAGCACACAACTGGACACAGCACTCCAGCTCACAGCTCACCAGGGCTGAGCACAAGAGTAGGATCACTTCCATCATCTTGCAGGCAACACTTTACTAACATGTTCAACAGCAATGTCTATAGAAACCTCATGAGATGAGACACTCCTGACTTAACACAGGACACCAGAAGAAAGAATCCTCAGCTCATTAAACCATCCCACTCGGACAACCACTGTTCCACATTTGAATGTTTTGCTGTTATTAGTGGGATTATTATGGCACAAATTAAAAGGACTACAAGGTTGCCCAGCTCTCAGAAAATTTTTATTTCACTTTTTTGCCTTGACCTAATAACCCCACAGGAGCCAGGCACAGCAAAGCTTTCCCCCATAGAAAACAGTAATAGTTTGGTTCACAAATTGCAAGGGATTTAACAATGGTGGCTACTGTCACCATCAGGCTCTGGAGACCTGATGGCTTGAGGGGTGGATGCATGTACTACTGTCACCCCAAGCAGCAAAGAGAATTTGGTCCCAGCCTACCTGTGCCACAGAAATACTTTTGCCAGCCCACTGCTGGGCACTAAAGGTCTGTCCTGGTCAGTCCCCACTGTCTCCTTCTACGTGACCTCAATCCACCTAGATGCACACATCGAGCAAAAAAACCTATCTGCCAAAATGCAGTCAAGTTCTTCAAGCGTTTCAGGACAACTAAACCCCTGTTATTCCTCTGGTTTATTATTTGCCAGCATCTCAGAAGCTCGAGTAATGTGAGGTTTATACTTTCAAGAGCAATGAAAAGCTTGTAAACATTAAGCCGCAACAAAATTTGCCAAAACCTCGGCATTCAAAATAGGCTCTCAGAAGGAGAGAATGTTTTCCATCTTGAAATTAAATAATTAATGCTGCAAAATTTTTTTCCTGGCTATGAAGGGGAAAAAAGGGGGCCTCCACAGAAGCCTTCACTTGGTTGGGCTAGTTCTATAATAAGCTTTTTAAAGCAGGGAAAGGGGTTGATTTAAACAAATGTACATTGTTAGAGGTCAATAGCTGCTATTCAAAGGAGGCTGGAACAATGCAGTTCACAAAGCCGGAGGCATCTGGAATGCAAATACAACATGCTCCCTGGCAAGGTAGCTCTACAATGGAGTGTCTGTCCATGGGCCTTCCCCTCTGGGTGGGGGCAAAACAAAAAGGTCTTGGCAAGAGATACCTCACCAACTATGCAAGCTACAGACACTGATCCAGCTGCCATCCCTCTGCAGTGCATCAGCCATGCACCAGTGACAAATCTTCACCAGTGCCTAATTTATAGACAAGACTTGGGTACAGGACCCACCTAAGGAAGAATCCTCTCAGTGCACATCATGGCTACACTGACCTCAACCTCCTTCACAGAGAGAAGCCTGGTGTCTTGGGTTACTCCAGAGCTCCCTGACATCCAGCCTTCTGTGGCAGGAGGGCAAAGAAAGCCATGGAGCACTCACCACAGCCCAGTGTTTTTTATTTCCATGAAGTAAGGTTGTAAAAATACTTGGAATAGCGTTTGTAGAAGAACAGCCATATGCCATCATTTCCGTAGCAAATAAATTTCTCCTGACTGCAAAACTGAAAGGAAATAGCTTTGCAAATCTCCCAGCTGCAAGACCACCTGGAGAAGTCCTGGGTCCTTCTACCTCACAGATTTTGATGCTGAAAATGCAAACACTACTTCTTCTCTTCCTCCATATTCTGTTCTTGGAGATGACAAAAATCCATTCTTTTTTTTACTTTCTGTTGGATATATATGCTTAAAATCACAAAATTAATGAAGAACTTTATTTCAATTAAGTAAAACAGTGAAGCCGTCATTGCAAAACTTTAATTAACAAGTTCTACTTTAAATGCATCCATGTTGTATGCTGAATAAAATACATGTATATTAATTACATTTTATATACATATGTATATCATATGTATGTCTACATATGAAAGAGCAGATACTGTATAACAACTGTGTTCTCATCTCAGTGCAAATGCTACTCATTCACACTTTATAATGTGAAATCCAGTCAATGCATCAATGTAGTTGATTCAAAACAGCCAAAACTGTTTTAAATTAATTTAAAGCTATGAATGTAGGTTATGCTGCATCTGCACTGAAAAAGCACATCACTATTGAGGCTTGGCAAAGTGAAAGGAACAATAGTCAATATGTATTTAGAGAACCTTTTGTTTATGCACCTCAGTAGCTTGGCTCCAAATACAAAGTCTGAGAGACAGGAAGAGATGTTATTAACTAGGTCAAGCAGGACATAGCTTTTTAATGCAAAAGATAACCAAAACCACATTTATCTTCATTCCTTTTCTTTCCTAAGTCACAAACTGACGACAATTAAGGAGGGGCCACAAAAAGAAAGAAGTTATTAAGAAAAAGACCACAACCTTGCTGATTTCATATTAATAGTCAGTTACTGTTCTGAAAACTCACCCTTCCCTGTTGGCTTTGGCTACTGAAAACAGTTAAATTTGGGTACCCAGAAACATATTAAGTGCCTGGCCAGACTACTCAGTGGAAAGTTCACTAGAAGCTGAATATCTCTCACTGACTTCAATTCAAATATGAACCATTCTGCCTCTTGAGCAGAAAACCAGACCTGTTCTTCCATATCTAAGTCCAAGGAAACAAGCAGTAAGGGCCATTTGTCTGATGTATTGCTCTTTAATTTAGAATGTTGGTCTAGACACCCTCCTTTGCACTGCCTGGCTCCCCTGGTGCTGCTTTCCATCAACAAAAGGCTTCCAGAAGAGCTGGTCATCAGTGGTGGCTGAATGTGGGACCTACTCTAAAAGTCTGTGGCTATTACTGTCACACAATGTGCAAAAGGGAAATAAATGAACACTCCAGAAATTGCTCCACGACAGGGTCACCAATAGGCTCCATTTCTTGACGGCCAGGCTACCCCTCTCTGCCAACAGTCAGGAACCAGCAGTGTTTATTCAGGGATGATAGGGTGGAAAGGGATGGACAGAGTTACAGAGAAGGACTAGTTGAACCCTGTACGTAGTGAGAGAAAGCACAACTTAGTAAGTTTATTTGAAAATGCAATCTAAATTTCAGTTCCTTATATTCATTTTCATTAACTGATTATCTACATAAATCAAGGCATATACTTAATCCATTTTAATGGAGTAAAATTACTTTTGAAACCCTTACAGTAGTATTCACACCTCAGAAAACACTCAGGGGTAAAATACTAACACCTTCCTCTCAACAAATTTAGTTCTGTCTCTTAAACAATACTATTTTCTTTCCTGTTTTAAAGCAGAACAAAGCCATGAAGATGTTTCCATGGGATATAAGGCCAGTTCAGGGGGGTTAGTTTCCTGCAGAGCAGAATGTCCTTGAAAATGAGATGTTTCTGTTGTCCGTCAATCCCCCACATCAGATCAAAGCACCAGCTCTCCTGCTCCTGAGGTCTGCACAACAGCTGCTGATTAACCTTGAACAGGCTCCATCTCCTCCTGTTTCAGTAACTGGAGAGAGCACAGACCTAGTGATGGTATACTATTTTAAAAACAAGAAACTAGATTAAAACATATATTATTACTGACTTGAAAGGGAACCAGAATAAATTTGTATCTTCCTCAGCCCTTTGAAGGCACCAGGACTTCTTATAAGACCACTGCTTCATATAAGATAGTATTTTCTACATAAATTTAAAAAAAAAAAACAACAAATAACAGCACAACATTTTTTATCTTCTAATTATGCCCAACACAAACAGCACACAGATATTACTCTCTATATGCAGGTGGAAAAGTATGTTCCTCCTCATCTTCTGCTGTTGAGTGTGAAGACATCCATCGCTGATAGACCTCACTCAAAAGCCAAAAGGCAATTCCATCAAAACACTTCTCTGCCAGAGCTTGTGAAGATGTGGTTGTCACCTCTTGAAGACAACAGATTTCTGCTAGGAAGCAGCAACTTTACCACACACTCAAAAGGCAAACCCAGCAAGAAGATAACATCAAGTGTTTTTGGAAGAGTCACTGGTATTGGTGCAGTCTGAGTCATGGCTTTCATGAGAGATTCAGCAAACTTGTTTTGACAAGTTTTGCAAAATACTTTCTTACACTTTCAAGACTGCCTAACCCATACCCCACAATCATGGCTGCAAAAACATGACAGTGCAGGAGTTTGGAAAGCCTACTGCCATTATTGATTGTGGTCAAGTTAGACAGGCTGCTAGCAGACAACAGCTTGTTCTCATGCCTGTAAATGTATGGTAAAGAAATAACAGTTTCTGTGCAGTCGAGACAATGGCATTTCTGATTAATTCTGAAATGAAAAATCATTGCTCCAAATACTACTTGGCAAATGACCATGAAGAGCACTGCAAAAATGAAGCAGGGAGACACATACAGCAACTTTTCTCTATCTACTGGATCTACAGTTTCAAGTCCCACTTCACATCATCATTAGGTATCACAGACTTGCTGGCTTATGGCACTGCCTCCACCACTCTTACCTTCTACCTTAGCTTGGAAGGAGGAGGCAGGATTTTAATGTGTTAAAACTCAGTAAGGAAGATTAGTAATTCAAAAAGAAAACATGTGGGTGAGGAGAAGGAAGAGGAGACAGCTACTGATGACAGCAGTGAGATGTAGGGTGCACGTGGCCAAAAGAGCTTGGGGCCACTGTACATCTTTCCCTCAGGGTCTACATCGAGGCAGGGGTTAGCAATGCCCAGGCAAATGACAGACATCCTGGTGTATTCATGGCCATCTTAAAAATAGCATGTAATTTTCTACCCTTATTTGAGTTCTTGAAGAGGAATACACAATACACTCAAAACCCCCTTAAAATTTATCCTGAGAACCAAACAAGTCCTAACTCTGTGTCCATAGAATTCAATAGGAGTTGCACTTCTGTCTTTGATGACAGCACAGTTTTGCCAAGCACTCATATTTTTTTTCAGAAACTTGTTTTTTAATTAATTGCAGTCATGACCACAAGTGCGAAAACACATGAACAAAACGACAGCAACAAGGAAACCCTAAGAACAAAGCCAAGCACAAAAATTCCAACACGTATTTCAAGGAACCCGAGGAAGGACAGTGCACAAGAAAGCAGCAGGGGAAGAGAGACTCCCCTAAGAATTGTTCACCAAAGCCTACAGCAGTGCAGCCAGCAGGAGTTGTCCCAGCACGACAGCCCAAACAAGACAATTTCAATCACCACTGGCTTCTGCTTATGTACTCTTTGCCACATCATCTAGTCAGCTCTTACACTGCTATGCAGCTCTACCAGTGACTCAGGGAAAAGAACAGCCTGCCAAAATGCCTGTAGCTCATCCACCATGCCTGGTTGGGCCTGGCAGTCCCCAGTGCAAAAGCTGCCAGCTTGGCAATGTTTTGCCTATGCTACATGACATGCTTATAAATGCACATTAAAGGGGAGAAGGATTTTTAAATCCACATGTGAGAAGTCATGGTAGCACTCTCTTCTCATTCCCTGCTTAAGCTGCCCTCTTGGGACTGGGGTTTTAAAGACCGATGAGGCAGAGCAATGGTAGAAATTTCTTCAGTACTCTCTTTGCTGGGGCTCAGCCACACAGCTTTGCTCCTCTGCAGAAACTTTGCTCTTAAAAACTTAGAAGTCACCTGCCACAGGTGGCTTATGGTCTCAAAACCACTTTTCACAAGTTTTGCAAAACACCCAAGTAATTTTTTCACCTTCCTCTTGTCTCTCCTGTCTGGACACAAAGCAAAGGCCAGGCAAGCCAAGTCACGAGCACCAGCCACAGGGCATGGGAGAGACCAACCATTCTGAATCAAGGTTTAGTTTGAGACTGAACTTGAGAGATGTTTCTCATCTCAGATTGATTGAAGCCCAAGGAGACTTCTTGTTTCCAAAATGCAAACTTATGCTTGCACATGTACGTGTTCAGTCTCATTTCAAAACATTTTGTTGAGGAGCAACATCTTAACTGAGTACTTCAAAGCTGATTAAGTGCAAAAAGAAAAAACATTCGTTTTGGCACATTTGTTCTGAAGAGAAGCATTTACCATTCACTTTCATGAGACATTAGACTTTTCATTAGGTTCATTAGTCAAGCACTGCTCAGTTCTTAACATTGATCTCTAAGTACCTGGATATGGAAATTTTTGAAGATTATACAGTACAAAACAACTGTATAGTGGTGCTAGTTTTTCTACAGATGCTAGTTATGCTACACAAGCATGGATATGCCTTGTCTAGAGGGACTTTATAACAATCCTACCTGATTTGAATTTGCAAAGCAGATGAAATTTGTGATCAATATACATTTTGCTTCCTTTGAATAGTCTTTGTCAGCTATCTGTTTTTATTCTGGTAGTATTAGTCAAAGCCTGCTTGCATCTAGAAGTATCCCTGATACAATGCCAGTGTTGCACCTAAAAGTAAGCAGGAGGAATTACATTTAGCAAGATAAGGACTATTCCTGGCTTCTGGGAAGCTCAGCGTTGCCTTTTTCTTTTTTTCCCTTCTCATGCCAAAGAAGCAGGCATGAGATTCCTTTATCAGGACTTGATTCAAGAAGCAGGATTCCTTTATCAAGGTATCAAGTGGGATTCTTGTGTGGAAAAAGCTAATCCATATTAAAGAGCAGACTGTGCAAGGTAACAAGCATACTTAAAAATTATTCCCAAGAATAATACTACTGCTTTCACTTTTCAATTTACTGGCATCAAAGCACAAAAGCTTCCAATTTAGTTTTGTATTCCATATTGTCAGTTTTCATGATCCTTTTACAGGTCTGAAAACATTAGAGGGATTTTTTAAAATGTTGTTTATGTCTTCCTGTAACTCAAAAACATCAGTTTACACATTAACAATTTTCATGTGTTGAAGCAAACAAGGAAAGTATTTCCCAGACTCAACTGTTGCAAAAAACAGCTATAAGATCAGAGCCATAGACAAAAAAAATGTGACCCACCTAGCCCACATTCTTTGTAAGTAGTTTGGGGTATTTCCCCCTTTCTTCCTCCAAGCTCCATATTTGCTTGAAACTAAAACTCAGGATTTTGGAGAGACACAGGTCACACTTTGATGCCGTAAGACTAAGCAAGACTTCATTTCAAGGCTAAGAAAGTAAGTGTGAAAAGGAGTGAGAAAAGAGAATAATGGACCACAGTTCCTTCATTCTTTTATTAATAGAAACACTGATTACTAAAAATAGGGGAATTTTAAATGTCAGGTCCTAAGTTCTTCTGCTAAGCTGTATTGATCCCCTCACATTGAATTTACAATTGATGATTCAGTATGCTTCATTTCACTTGGCAGCTTTGTTTTCACAATATGATCGCTACACATCTCTCTCTTGCCACAGGGACACAAGTATTAGAAGTATGTATTTTACACAGAATTATTACTTCACTTGGCTAATTTGTGCTTCAGTTTGGGTGATTTTGGAGTTTTTTGGGTGTTGTTTGTTTTTGTTTGTTTGGGATTTTTTGTTTGTTTTGGGGGGTTTGTTTTGGTTTTTTTTTCCTTTCTGTTTTTAAATAAAATTTTGGCAAGCTACATGGGGTTTGCCCTCCAAACAGCAGAATTCTTTGCTAACTTTGCCCACCTATGATGTCCTTCAGATGTCCACAGGACCCTGCATATAGGTAAACATCTATAGAATAAGGGTAAGCAGATGAGAAACAGTTAGTAAATTAGATGTGCTGTTGCACCTGTACAGTAGCCTTTCCAACAAGCATTTCAGCCTTGCCTTTCTGAAGCCCATCTGAGCCCTCGCTGAGGAACAAATCTCAGCTACACCTTGACCACAAGCAGTTGTGAGGTTTGGGCTGCTCAGACCTCAGCAGTCAGAGCTCAGGTCCTCCATTCCCACAAGCCACAGTGACTCACCGAGCAGCTTCCACCAGCAGCCCCTGCTCCATCCTGTTTATGTGCTCTGCTAAAACTCAGGAGCAATATCCTGGATTCAGGAAAGCATCTCCTCACAACACCAGCTCCAACAGATGAGACACTTGGGCAGCCCAGCAGCCTGCCCCACACACGTGTGGTCCCTCAGGGTGGGCACAAGGCAGCGCACACCAGCTCAAAGGCAGGAACAGAAGCCCATAGAAGCCTGCTGAAGATTAAACACATCATGTTTACACCTCACCAGAAATACGTGGATTTCTGGCATGCAGCAAGTGGGCCGCAGTGGCACGGAGGCACATTTGGGAAGCTTGGGCAGACATTATCAGGCTTTCAGCATCATACAGAATGGATCCAACATGGGTTATGAAACAACTTGAAGCGGTAGGGAACCAGTACTACATTCCCAGGACCTAATCATCCTTAAAAATTCAATAATTAAAAATACTAAAAATCCAGATGGTAAGGAGGAGGAGAATCATACTCCTCTACGTCTGAAGCCCACCTGTGCTGCCTGGCTCCTAGAAGCAGGTTTGGAAAATGGGATGACACCTTTGCCAGAGCAGGGATGTCCCAGCGAATGGCAGCGAACACAGTGTCCTTCCATGCTCTCCCTCCTTGCCTTTTGCAATTCGGATGAACGCTGAAGGAGCCAACACTGCCACTGAAGTCCTAAGTTAGAAGGCTAATGTTAGCAACTTCCCACACTAATTTGTACACTGCAAACCACAATAATCACTGAGCAACTCCAAATTGCCTGTCTGGAGATCACCTGATGAACCAATTAAGCAAAACGCAATGGCACACTTTATCATTAGAGGGCAGAGCATTGGCTTATTCCCATGCACCCGAGGCAGAAAGGCTGGCAAGCACAAGATATCCTTACAGGGAGCATGGGGCATGCAGAGGTACTGCTGGGCTTGCTGAGCACTGCCTGAGCTCAGTCTGGCTCCTCACACAGAACACGAGTGACCAGCTCACTGTGGGAAAGGTTTTGTAACTCAGAAGGACATGTGCCCTTCTTATGGTGCGTGGTATCTGATGCCTTCTGCCCTCTGACTTTCTGAAGCTCACTGCCTTGCATGTAGCAATGAAATGCACATCTTAAAAAACAAAGTAAGCAGGCAACAGTGCTTGAATTAAATCCCTGCAGTGTATGAAAGCACTCATAACACACTAATGGGTATTGGACTTCTACACAGAAAAGGAAAAGATTCTTTGCCGGAGAGTTACGGGAGCTTTAGTCAACAGAACAGAACTAAGTACCCAAGTAAAAGAGTAATCCAGGTAACACTGTTTAAATAGATTTCTCTATTTTTAGAAGAGAGGGAGTGGCCGGAAAAGAGTTGAAGGGTGACCCTCAGAGTCCCCAGCACACCTATGAAGAGACACACAAGTCTACACACACAGAAATCTGAAAAAAAGGATACTAAGAGGACTCTCTGAAATTATTGCACCTGTCTACAATCCTCAAGAGTGCCCTTTCTTCCACTTCCCTATATCATCTTTTTTTTTTTGCCCTATGTACCCTGATCAATATTTTGGGATGCCTGGGAGGAAACACCCCCTGAAACTTTGGTGGACACTTCTCTTGGGCCTGGAGCAGACAAGAGAACTGCTAGGTCTTCCCATTCTCTCCTTCTCCAATGATTACCTTCTTCTCCTCCTTCCCAGGTCAGGAACTCAGAAAAGACTCCCAACAAATTTTAGAACTCAGCCACGACCAAAGATGTAAAACATGTAAGATTTGATCACTGTTGTCTTTCAATGTTTTTCAATTTTCTCTTGAAATATGAAGAGAATGTGTCAAACTGCAAAGGATAGAAGCCTATAACCTAAATAACTTGTTATTCAGTTTAAAATTCGTTGTTTGTAAATAGTTTATAAACAGGATCTAACCTACCAACCATAAAACAAACACAAAGGTGTCAGTAAATATGAAACAGCTGATTATGAGTTACTTCTCAAACCTGTGATCATATGTTTTTAAAGAAAAATAAATTGCAACAAACCCTTATTCACTTTGCCAACACACAGCACAAGGAAAATTAGGTGGCAGTACTGGAAGAGAAATTTAATCCCAGCCCAGTCTCTTTCTCAGCTGTTGCACAGTATGAGCAGAAGCCTGTCAATCAGGGCTAATCTCTGCTTTCCCAGAGGCAAAGTTACAGGCTGCACAGGTGGCATTTCACACCACTGTAATACAGGCAGAAGGTGCAACTTAGTATAAAAGATCTCAGTTTGGGATCCATATTGAAGGAAGATTTAGCAATAAAGTTTATATAGTAGCTAAAGTTAGAAATCCGTTTAGTTCAGATAAAAGACAGCATTTCCTGCATGCACGTTGAACACTTTTGCATTCTATCAACTTTAAACTTCTCTTGGAAACAAAGTGATGCTTTGCAATGCTCCCCACTGCAGAGCCTGGTCACTGCTGATGAATACCAATGTATGCAGCAGTTGCAAGGTAAAAAGGCAGCCTGAAACACTGCATTCATTATATTCAGCCGCCCAAGGTCACAAACCTCTGAAAGCAATCTCCTGCTTTTTTGCTTACCCCACTTCTCCCTGACCAGACACATTTCCTTGCTGTAATGCTACCCTTATTAGAGTATCTGTTTAAATTCTTCTGCACTTGTGCAACTACAAAATGAAACATCTACAGGGCAAGTCAGCGGAGTCATTATAGCAGGTCATAATTGCCTTTACTGGCATCTTTACTACATATTACATTAAAAAAAAAATACCCCTTTGAAGTTCATTCATTACTGAACTGTCAGAAGGGAGCACCTTTAGTAGGAAACACAGAGCATGTGTTTTATATGAGCAAATCTTCTTTCCTTCTGTCATAGACACTTGCACATCATACACGGGACAGAACCCTGTAATTGCACATTGTTCCATCTCACATCTATAGACAAACCCCCAAGGCAGTCATACAAAGCAGCTCACAGGTTCCTTGGATGGGCAGTTGACACACCTTTCCTCATGGCTTGCAGCACCTTTCCAAAGAAGCTTAAAGTCTGCACTCCACCTTTCAACAGAAAGGTGCGTCACGTTTCCTCATTTGCAGGCACACCTAGAGACTTGACGCATTCCCATTCTGCATCCTTGTTTCCATGACAAGGACAGGCATCTACTGTATGACTCTGGTATTCAATTTTTTTTTTTCTTTCTTCAATGCATGTTTACAAGAGCTGGTAATTGTGAAAAGGAAAAATGACTACCTCAACCTAGTACTTATGGCAGGAGCAGGAGAAGCAGAAACACAAAGAAGTTGCTTCTGTAATTTTTTTTGCACACGAGTGTTTTACTGTACAGCAGGTTGTTGAAGGTTTAATCCAACACTAAAGCACAAAGCAATTAGAAGAGCTTAACCAAAGAGAAGTGATTTAAAGCATTACCCCCTGACAAAATAGGCATTTATGTCAGAGATAACCAGGAGTAAGGAAATACATCTGGGTTCAGACTCTCTTCTAGTTTACTACGTCCAGTGTGCAGAAGCATTATTAAACCAGGGCTGAACAGCTACATGCCTGTCAGCAGGCAAAGGACCTCCTCAGCCAAATAATTTTGACAATACACTGTAATCTCCCAGAGGTGCACCATTCATATACCAAGGTGGGAACCCCTTGCACATAAGCCCTTCCCATTAGGCAAGGGGATTAGCTCAAGCAAACAGTAAAGCATTGCTGAGGCAAAGAGGCAGATTTCCCCCACCCCCCAATTTCTCCAGGATCAGGTCTGAAATAAGATCACACTCTTTACTAACTGATGTGACCTACTTGGGTCGAGATGCCAAACTCAGTGGGAGGAGATCCCATTTCCTTCACAAAAACACCTGCCAGCTGTGACTGACAGTCACGTTTTCCCCAGCCTGGAAGAGCCTGCAAGTGCCAGCTGTGGGAAGCTGCGCTTCCCCCTATTACAAAAACTGATGCAAGACCAGAGGAAGGACTGGTAAGAACACAGCTGCTTTGAGACAGAGATATTTGAGACAAAGAAAGGCAACAAGGATGCCTGGGGGTATGGAGCAACGCTCCTACAAAGACAGAGAATTGGGGTTGTTTAGGCTGAAGAAGAGAAGGCTCCAGAGAGACCTTATTATGGTCTTCCAGTACCTAAAGTGGGCGTAAAGAAAGCTGGAGAAAGACTTTTTGAAACAGCACGTAGTGTAACCACAAGGAGGAATGGCTTTAAACCGAGAGGACATGTTGACATTAAGTGTAAGGAAGGAACTCTCTACTGTGAGGTTGCCCAGAGAACCTGTGGACACCCCCTGCTTGGAAGTGTAAGTACAGCCTGGATGGGACTTGGAGCAACCTGGTCTACTGGAAGGAGTCCTTGCCCAGGGAAGGGGAGGGCACATGCAAAGGAGAGTTGGAACTAAATAGATTTTAAGGTCCATTCCAACCCAGACAATTCTATGACTCTACGATATTCAAATCTGAAATTCAGCAGACTTTTAGGCTGGTGAAAGTAATGAAATGACAGCAGAGATGTAGGGGGTGTGACACATTATTTGCATATAAGCAGAAGTATCTTTGCAGTGAGCTCAGCATGTACAAACAGGCAGGGGGATTGAGCTGCTAGCCAGACCTAGCAAGACCATAGCCAAGAGCAAGCTCCTCTTTCCACTCTACACATCTTGTCTTCAAGAAGTAGTCAGCCAATACCTCAGACTACCCACAGACAAACATTACATCACAGAATCATCTAGGTGGGGAAAGACATCTAAGATCATTGATCACTCAAGCACATCCCTAAGTGTCATGTGTACATGTATTTCAAGTACCTCCAGGTATTGTGATTCCATCACCTCCCTTGGCATCCTGATCCAAAGCTTGACAACACTGGTGGCGAAAAAATTTTTGCTCATATCCAATTTAGACCTTCCCTGGTGCAACTGGAGGCTGTTTCCTCTTGTCCCATCATTTGTTACTTCTGACAAGAGACCAACCCCACCCGACTACAACCTCCTTACAGGTATTTGTAGAGAGATGCTGCTATCAGGCAACAGATAGACAACACACACAGATCACAGAGCAACTTGAAGCCTGACAAAAGCATAATTTTCTCCTACAAGGTAACTGCTCCAGTAGATTTACACATCCCTGCTCTGCATCTCCCAGCTTCCTCCCTCCCTCTGCCATGCAAAAGGTATGCTGGAAGCTATGAGTCAACACACTGGACAGAAAGTTCTCAGAAGCAACCCTCATTGACCCTAAAGCCCAGGGAACCATGACTTCTCTCTTCATTTACCTCTGAAAGTGTGTCTACTCAGCAGCATGAACGTTTACATGGCAATTCATTTTACTTTGCAATTAATTACATCAACCAACTCCTCTGTACACTTTCGAATTAAATCAGCCAACTACTCTGTAAATGTCAGCCCAGACAATTCCATAAACATCTGCTTCCCACAGCGTGGTGCAGTTCCCCAGTCTGTGGGACCTGGGAGGGCTTTGCAAGCTTTCCGTCACAAGGATGATGCTTTAAATTATCTATAAAGAAACTGATTGCACAATAATTTCCAGTCAAATTGTCAGTGTGACTAAATTAAAAAGCAAGTCCAAAAGCACTCAAAATGCAGTATTTCTGATTCTTCCCTATCTGCAGAGGTGCTAATTCTTAAATTAAAAAACAAAACAAAACACCCCCCACAACCAGGAAAAAAAAAACAAAAAAAAAACCAAACCCAAAGCCCTAAAAGCAAAAGTAATAACCCAAACAAAACTCAAAGCAAATGGGCATAACAGGCCTGCAGAAGCTCAAACTGGGAATTTTCCATGACTGCTTCACCCAGTGCTATTAAAACAGATTTAATTGTACATTCTCTTAATCAGACTTTTATGGCACAAAAGAATGCAAGCATAAAACAAATATACCTTCCGCTGCCTATACCCAGCCAGTATCTTTTATTACTTTTAACGCTAATAATAAAGTCTCTCCTGATATTTGTTCTGTTTGGGTGGTGGTTTTTGTCATGTTTTGTTGGGATTTTTGAAGAACTCTTAGGTAAAATAAAATGACCTAAAAACTTTCCCACAAATGCTGAAGTGTGGAATTGTGCAAAGAGAAGCATTTTTGCCTAATTAGTGTAGAACAGAAGAGGATTTGGGAAAATCTCCTTAGTCAGAAAGAGCACGTGCTTGATTTCAGCTGATATGAATGTGACACAAACCCAAGAATGAATGATTGCTTCTTAAGCCCAGACCTCCTCTACGAAAAGTGCTCCAACACGGTCACCTGGAAGGGTGCTCACCCCTACTGAATTATCCTCAGAAATGCCACTTCAAAAAAAGGGAATGTTTTCAACCATGTTACTAATTATTCATACTGCTTTAGCCAAATTTTTATTTTTCCTCCTCAAGAAACGAACACAACAGTCTGTTACCAGTAATCTCAGCAGCAAAACAACTGAGAAGCATCTCGCTCATGATAACCAAAACACCCAACTTCACAAGACAGTTTTGTTGAAGCTGGTGGCTCTTCAGCACTCTTGAACTCCAGGAAGTAGGAAACACGAAAAGCTGCTTAGGCTTTACTCCAAATAAATGTTGCAGTAGCAATGCGTTCCTACACTGCCAGCTCTGTATTAGCTTCCTCTGAGCTTTTGCTTGGCCGGTCAAAGAGACTTGGCCTTAAAAAGAACCAATTTTCTCTTCAAAGAAGCCATAAATCATCATCTCAAAGTGGAGCAATAACTTTCTGCTTACTGCACATACTACCTCTAACCCACGCTGCAGCATATGAAATACTTCATTCTGCAGGCAGGAACAGAGATTTCCTCACCTCTAAGGAAATTAATTTTGAGTCCTCAGACCTCCATACCATTTTCATGTGTGCAGTGGAAAATATTGCAAGCCGCTGGGATTATGTGCCTGCTGCTCCTCCTCCAAGCAAGTTGCCCAGAACCTGGGCCCCTGCTCAGCACAGGCAGTAGATCTGGTTTTATTTGCACGGGTGCAAACTCCAAGAGAGGGCAAGAGTCTTATTTATACACTACACCTCTCCACCCAGGGAAAGGGAAAAACATATTGGAAAGGGAAAACGCTGTAGGACCTGGACAACCATGACAAAAGCAGACTGAAGCATTTATTCAGAGCTGCAGCACTTTGGCACGTGCAGCAATGCAGTTTAAACCATTCAAATCCCACGACAGCATTCACATGATGTCACCTTCCCCCCATTGCTCATGAGCCACTCTGCTACAATTTCACTGCTGTTTCAAGTACCAACTTGTCTTTATTTTGTAGAAATTACTATAATTTCATCATAATTCTAGCTGCTTACTCATAAGATGAGCACAGCTCAATTCTGGCAGCGTGTTTATCACTGAACATAGATCTTTTTAGGAGAGCGCTGACACGACATTGTTTTGGTCACATTCTCAGCTCCCTTTCATCTCCAGAGAGACACAAGCATATTTGTTTATGTATGAATGTGACCTTCGGAACTTCTGTGTATCTCTTCAGATATACACATGGTTTCACGACGTTCTCTTCTCGTAGGAGTTAAATCCACAGCTCATGTTCACATAAGCAAGATGCCATTTGTACAGAATCTAGGCCCATAGCTAGTATGAAGAGACACTTGCTCCATTTTCATTCCTCCAGATCACATTAAGACCCACCTCAAACATACCCAACTTCCAGAGGTAATACACAACTTCAGCCAACTTGCAAGAACCGTTTGGTGGTTTTTAGCCTAATATGCTGTACAAGACTTTCCCTCAGATAAAGCTGTGTCCATTTATTTTTTGTCTAAAAATGATTTATGGACACGTTTACAGAAATAAAAGATGTGAATCATTCAGTGGTTCTTCTCTTGCAGGAAAAAAAAAAAAAAGCTTCCAGCAGAAATCTTCCCCAGCAAGTTGGTTCTTGAATAGTCAAGACTGGGCATGGGCTGGTGATGGATCACCCCAAGTGCACACACATCCACACCCACTGTTCCCAATGCAGCTGAATGAGTAACACAGACCATGCTGTGCCACAGGTGTGGAGCACTGCTTGCCCTGTAAAACACAGTTACTACTTCACACAACTATGTATAATGTCACATGCAACTTCTTCCTGCTCATTTGAAGGAAAGAGCCATGTCCAATTCTTCTTTAAGTCTATTTTCTTCACCATGTTTCCAGCTTGGGACTTTTTGCTCCTACCAGCAGCTTTCATGACACCATCTGGTGCCTGAAAGACAAAGGCTGATGTGTAATTACCCCTGTCCAGCCCTGAGGCAATTCTGTTGTTTTGGCAGAGGTAGGAACGACATGGCACCCATTCCTTTACTCTCAGCTTCATCCACTGCTCTGCTTCCTTTCTGATAATTTAAACTAAACATCATTGAACTTGGCCTTCTGTGTGCCAATATGGCAGCAATATTTGTAGTCTTTCAAAGAGAGACTGTCTTCAGGACTGTTTCCTAAAAAACAAAAAAAGTCTCCTATGGATCTTGTGGGTCAGATTTGAACATCCTCCCTACAAATGGCACCGGGGTAAATGTTCTTCCCTCAATACACCCCGTGCCCTGTATAGGTAAAGGAGACAGCTTGGTGGCTTCATTAAAAGAAACTAAGTAGAAATAAAAAACTGATTTCTGTCTTTCCAAGGACATGTCTGCAACAAAAGCAGCTCTACGGTCAATGTACAAATCAATGTAACAATGATCATGAGACGGGTTAAAAAGCAGCAGTAAGGTAGACAAGTCACCTGCTAACAAAGCCAGGATCTTGTACCAAGATCAGCAGTAATTACCTCCTGGATTTTAATCATTTTTGCCTGGTTACTGTCAAGTGGATTTTTGGGAGTTTCCTGAGTCACAACAGATGCAATGTTCACAGTCATAGACTGGTTTACGTTGGAAGGGACCTTTAATGATCATTTAGTTTAACCTTCTCTGTCACAGTTAGGGACATCTTTTCCTAAATGTTCATTAATTCTCCCACAGCAAGCTTGGATTGTGATGTGTAAGAAGCCAAGTGACTTGGATTCAGCTAGAAATGAAAAACAGGAGGTATTTCAAAAAATGCTTAAACACTTTATGACTCTGCTCTTACTCAGGTGGAACTGTGCCCCATACTTATCCTGGGATTACCATGTCTTACTTTAAGTAGAGCAACATCAGGAGCTAAATTTCCATGGAAAAAATGACACAGCCCAGTACTGTGCAGGTCAAGGCACCAAATTTTAGCAACCCAAGCCTTAACACTAACTCCTACTGCTTGTTTTGGGTTCGTTATCTTTAGACATGATCACATAGCTTGGAGACAGATCACCAAAACCCTGAAACTCTTCTGTGCCTTTAAACCTACCTGCCCACAAGCCTTTGCTTAACCAGCAACTTCCCACTCCTGCCCAGTCAGAAACCACTATTGCAGCCACTTGTTTCGGAACTGCCAACATCTGCTTACAAGAGAAGCAAAACTCACAGACTGGGAACAGTCTGCTCACCTGCATCCCCCATGGATCAGGAGAGACCTTTATAACAGCCCCCACAGCCTCAGAAGAGCTGCTGGGCAAAACGCACACAGGGAGCTGGGAGCCACAACGAGTAGGACACTCAGTGTCCTAATAAAGGACTCAGGATAAGCCCAAGAGCATTGCAGAATTATTATAACTTTCCAAAGAAGCCTGACAAATGTAATATGTCCACAAACACACTTGGTATTAAGGAGGAAAGAGGACATGACACGTGTTACTGCTCAGTCAGCCAACACCAAGGCAGAAGAAATCTAGCTCTGAAGATGAACGTTCTAGTTCTGCACCACTAAGTCAAAGAGAGGTTAATTATTACTTAGCTATTCAGGCAAGCCCCAAAATCCCTCACTTAATTGGGCCAAAACACAGCTAAGCAGAGAAGGGAGTTGCTTCTTAAACAAAGACTTTTAAACTTAAAGGGTAATTTGTGGATTCAGCACTGTACACAGTGCAATAAATACACAGAAGGGCCCTGACTGCACTTGGTGCCCTTCTGAATAAGGTTAATCCCAACACCTGGAGCCTAGGAAAACCAGCCATCTGTCTGAACTGGTTCCCAAACTCAGCAGGAAGCCCTGGAGTCTTCAAGACTCTGCCAGGGTCCCCAGGGCAGTCTTAGTGCATTGCTACTCCAGGCTGGTTTTTTTGCATCCTCCTCACTTCCATGGTTGCTGTCTCCAAGGAAGAAAATCAGTCTGCTTCTTCACGAGGTTGCAAACCATGTTTTATTTTTCAAAAGACAAGGCCAATTGACCCATGGGTACACATTAGCTACTCCCTACAACATTTCCATATTGCCCACATGATCATAGATACGGGTTAAAAACAAAATTCAGAGTTTTCTCAGAACTATAAATATACTGACAGAATAGACACTGCCCTGCAGGGAACACAACTTACTAGAAGTGAAATGATTCATAAACTCATGTATTTATTTCAGACTGGGGCCAAACAGCTTTCGTCACTTATCCAAGTACGCTTGAAAACCTTCCTTTGAGCAGAAAACAGCACAAGTGGAGCTATTTTTAAAGCCATCTAAAAAACAGCAGGGCATGACATACCTTACTTTTTACCACATGGTAAAGATGAAAAACTGGAACAACTTCTCTTTTATCCATCTGAGGGCCTAAATGAGTAACTTTATTTATAGCCACTAATGGCTACTACTTCTGACCTTATTTCTTCTCCTCAACAAACCACCCTTCCATCAGGGAATTTAAGCTTTCAGCAATTCAGACATTTATGTTATTCTTGCTCAGAGCTTCCCAGGTCACTGGGAAAAATAAACAAACAAACACCAATTTTTTTTTTTTACTGCTTCAGTTACTTCCAACTACAAAGGTCAGAAAGAGGGAGAAGATACACAAACTAATCAAATATTTTGCTTCTAAATAACTTTGAATCAATTCCGTGCCATATACTTCCTCCTGTTCAGACAGCTGTGCCAAATAATTTACGTAAATTAATTTACTTAATTTAAATTAATTTAATTTACTTAAATTTAAGACATGGAAAAACATACATGCAATATACAAGAATCGTAGGTAACATCAATATTAGTAAGGAACAACAGGTTAACAGAAGGCACAAATATCCTGTTTAGATCTACACCAGCAAACAATACAAGGTATTCTCTCCCCTCACGCCTTTCCTCTTCAGTGGTACATAGGGAAAGGAAGGAACAACACAGCATTGCAGCTGGAGTACAATAAAATATCAGCAAGCTAAATAAATATACACACCCACAAAGGAACCAGCACCTTATAGAGTCATACCTTTGACTTTATTGACACAACCTTTTCTTTTTCAAAGCACATACAAGGAGCATCCTTACTTCCCAGTGGTCTCAGACCATTCCACAAGTGAAGATGTAAGGAGCAAACATCCCAATGGTCTCAGGTACAGAATGCCTCCAGCAGCCTCAGCAGCAAAGCATTTGTCAAGACAGAGAACTCTCAAAATTTTTCCCTTTTCTAACAGTTACAAAGATCTGAAAAGATCTAAAAATCCAGCTCTTTCCTGAAAAACAAGTGGTAATACCACAACTGGACTTCTGGAGAGAAAGAGCCACTTGCTGACTATTCCTCTAGTAGAGTGTCTGGAACAAAATGAGTGGAAAAGATGATCACACAGGAACAAAATTAGAGAAACCGCAAAAGGGAAGATTTTATTACAATAATTTTTGCCACCCATGAAGCACTACTAACAAATGCCAAAGTCCTTTTTTTTGCAACATGTATTACAGCAGCTTTCTTGAGAAAAAAACGCAGATTTCTCCAATATACCTATACCAAACTATCTAGAAGCACATCACTGCTCAATACCACTGAAAAAAGACATTTAAAAAGATGAATGTAAAATGTAAGACTTCCCAAAATTTTGGCATTTATAATGGATGAAGATGTTGACTCCCTCACAGGAAGAGAGGCCCTGCAGAGAGATCTAGACAAATCAGAGGACTGGGCAGTCACCAGCCATATGAAGTTGAACACGGGATGGAGCAGCCCATAATGTATGTGCAGGCTGGGGAAGGAGAGGCTGGGGCTGGGCAACCTGGTTGATGGAAGGTTGGATATGAATCTACAGTGCCCTGCAGACAGGAGGGCCAGCTGTGTCCTGCGGGGGGGATCAGGGACAGCACTGCCAGCCAGGAAAGGGAGGGGATTGTCCCCGTCTGCTCTGCGCTGAGCAGCCTCAATCTTGAGTGCTGTGTGCAGTTTTGAGTGCCACAATATAAGAAAGGTATAAAGCCATTAAGGAGCATCCAAAGGAAGGTCACAAAGATGGTGAAGAATCTGGAGGCAAAGCCATATGAGAAGCAGCTGAGGTAACTTGGTCTGCTGAGCCTTGAGAAGAGGAGAGTAAGGGAAGACCTCATCACTGTCCACAACTTCCCTCGAGGAAAAGCAGAGGGGCAGACTCTTCTCTCTGGGGCCCAGTGACAGGACCCAAGGGAATGACATGGAACTGTGTCAGGGGAGTCCAGGCTGGATACCAGGAAGAGGTTTTCACCTAAAGGGTTACTGGGCACTGGAACAGGCTGGCTCCTCAAGGAAATGGTCACAGCACCAAGCCTGACACAGATCAAGAAGCATTTGGACAATGCTTTCAGGCACATGGTGTGATTTTTGGGGTGTCTTGTGCAGGGCTAGGAGTTGGACTTCAATGATTCTAGTGGGTCTCTTCCAACTTAGGATATTCTATAATACCAAAGACCCAACCAGGAAATACACACTCAAAACCTACAGCGAGCAAAACTCCAGCTGCTTAAAGGATAGCAACAGAAGATTATTCTACAAAATTGAAAGGAACTACAAAGTAAAAAAAAAAAAAAAAAGCTTAATTCATGCATTTTAAAGTGGTAGCTATCAGACATTGTATCCAACAAGGAGCCCCCTTTGACAAGCCATCCTACTAAAGCATCTGCTCCTGCTCAGAGTCTGATGCTACCTCCTCTCCTTCACCTCCCCAGGAGTCCCTGGGGCCATCCCAGCAGCAGTGTGACCCATGATCTGCTGCAGGTCTCTGGGCCTTTGCTGCCTTAAGCCTTTCTTGTCCCTTCAATTTAACCACTAACTTATGTGCAGCCACTCTTCTTTCCTAATGTCTACATGCAGAGTAGGAGGCACATCCCTGTGCACTTGGACAGTCACAGCTCATATTGCCTATCAAAACCTCTGATGTCTTCCAGCAGGAAAAGAAAAAAAAAATCCCAGGAAAACAGCAAAGCTTTTGTGGCCTCTCTGACTGCATAAAGCAACTGTGCACTTTTCAAATCAAATGTTTCCAAGCAATATAAAGAAGTGTTTTTGGAAGTGGCACACAAGTTCAAGAAATCAAATTTTAGAATTACAGCCTTTATTTGCCAGAGTCCAGAAGCACCTGGAACACAGTAACTGCTGAATCCCTCTCCGAAGGAAAAGGATTCCATGACTCAGTATTTTCCTTTTTCACTCAGTAAGGACTCCTAAGAACAAGCCACCAGCAAAGAATCACTGAATGCTCATAAGAAAATGCACAGATTTCCGTATCAATTTCGATCCTCCACCAGGTACTGATGGCATCACCACCTTAACTGCATGGTACAAAGGCATCCTACTGACAAAGGTGTAACCACACAGTAAAAGTTTAATACAAGTATTTTATCACATTGCAATTAAGTTTATTCACGGGCTTCTGTACAAAAGAAATCTGGGGTATTAACTACTGCACCAGAGTCCTAGCCATTTAATGTACTGGATGACCAAGGCAAAATGATGGCAGAAATTGTGTGATAGGAGCAAAAATTGGGAGTAGAGACTCTTAAAACTAACACAAAACAGAGAATCAGCCTTTTGCCTTAAGTGCTGTGAAAATGCCAAAATCCTATTTATCATCTGTTAAAACTTCTCAAATTTGGTGTGTACTAATTACTAGAAATATTATTGCAAGGAGGAAAGAAAGGGTCTGCTGCACAAATTACATTTTCTAGCATAGATTTGCTGCGTATGTTGATTCCTTGGAACAGCTTATCAAGTATCACACGGCAGAATCCGACTGGAGTTTCAAGAACAAAGAGCTCACTTCATGGGACACTCCTCCTGGTACACAGTCTGAAAGGCAGCAGGAAATGCCACCCTTCAAAGCCCTGCTGTAAACGCTGCTCTTATTTTCTTCTGGGGAATATACTAATTGATTGGACACACCAAACAAACCTATTCATCGTAACCATAACCAGAAAGCTGTAATGAGGGGATAAACCCTAATCACAAACCCAGTCTATATTTAATAAGGGGAAGAGATCCACGAAGACAACCAACAAAGCAAGAAGTCTGACCTACAGAATGAGCATCTACTCTTTGTCCTGACGTGAACTCTGGTGTGACTCCTGACGTGACTTGTGTCCCGCCAAACTGGCTCCTTTCTGAAGCAAATAAAGATATAACCTAACCAAGACACAAAGCTGGGCTTGATCCACTAAAATGGTCAAACAGAAATGATGTCCACTGGCTCTGAAGTCAGATGCGCACATTAAACAAAAGGATTTGACTTCTCGTCAAGATAAACAACTTCATAAGAAAAACAATCCCATTCTCTTAACAAATATATTTAACTTAATCTGAGAAAACATTTTAATGTAACTCTAAACAACAGCAACTAAAATAAGAACAAATAATTCATTTCCGATAATGGTATAAACATCAATACTTTTTTAAAACAAGGAATAATCTTCTCTTATCTCCTGTCCCCAAACCCAGGGCCAGTTTGGCTGAATGCAAAAGAGAAGGCGTGAGAACCTTTCAGGGAAATCCTGCACTTCTCTCAGCAAGATCAACAGTCACATGCAGCACACAACACCAAAACCACACAAGGCCTTGCCAGTAGCACCACTTTCACAGTTCACAATCATTTCAAGAACTACAGAAATGTCTTCTCCAGATGCTGGAAAGTTCATCAAAAGTAGTTTTCTAAAGCCTTCTGAAAGCCTGTAAGAGAATGAGGGCCAAGGGATTTGGGGTGTTAACTCTGATGACAACTTTCAGTAATACTCTGCTTTGTAATTCCAGCTGACAGCTGGTACTCAGCAACCCTTGAGCCTCGAGTCTCTACCTGAGGTTGTGCTGCAGGCACCACAATCAATCCTGACTTTAAAACCATGATAGCAGACTTGGGCAGCAGGGTGCCAGTCTGCCAGCATTACCATGCCAAGAAGTTAAGAACAGAGAACACAACTCAGAAGACCCTTGATACTTTGAATGACAACCCCAGTATGGAGCCAGCTGTGCCATGATAAAATGCCCTCAGGTGAATGCTCAGAGTGAGAATATAGTTTTGCCCCCCCAGGGGAAAAAGCAAGAACCAAACACTTTCCACTGCTAAGGTGTCCTTACAGCAACACGCTTAAGGGCATTCTCCAAAACAAAAGTGACTTCTATTAACACACTCTTGTATCACTGACCTATAATAAAGAATTATGAATAGTTTCCCAACAATATATAGGAAAAGGCAATACTAATACATCAAAGGGCAGTTAATATTTTATTTCCTGAGTCCTCCAACACAGCCCTTCATCCTGTGCATGCCACCAGCCAGGATCCCGTGTGAAGGCACAGCTTGGTCCTGAAATCTAGTGCTGAGCTACCCTCTCCTTCTTCCTCCTTCCCTCATTTGGAACAAACCAGAACCAAACCCACCAAAAATGTCATAAAAACATTTAATCCGTCTAAGAGATGGATTAAATAGAACATTGATTTCTTAAACATTCTGCTTAGCTTAATATTAAGTCAAAAGCCTTACGAGGCTTGCTGCAAGATGAAGACAACATACTCTCAAAGAAAAGAAAGTCTGATACCATAAACCAGGCAACATGCCCCACTGAAACAATGTATGTATCTGCTAGAGTGTATTAACATACAAATACAGGAAGCCTTTTCAACTCTCAAGTCTGGCAGGACACTGGATTGTACGGGAGTAAAGTCTATCCTCTAGAAAGTTTTTCTGCAGTATGCCATTAATCCTAGAAGGAGTAAAAGGTATTACACTGACTCCCATATTTAGGCTCTGCTCCAATATGCTTACATTTAGCCAGTGGGGACAGGGTCATTGAAACACACAAGAAATTGAGCTTATGGTTTATTGCATCTGAATTTTCAATGCAAGTTTTGCAAAACATACAAGTGACTGGTAGTGACTTTCACTGACCAGTGAAACTCGCAAGTGACTTTCACTTTTGAAGACTTCATTCCATATGCTAGAGTAAACTGCAGAGTTTTCCTCAAAGCCTTAAAGGGGCTGAAGTGTGCCTTGGTTTTTTTTTTTCCAGTTACTGACTGTAGCTACCCCTTGGTGAAAAAATACTTAAGCACAACTGTACAGTAGGAAAAACTACAAGATCTCATGTAGAAATTTTACGTTAAACCCCTCTACAGAACAGTCTAGAAACATTCCAGAAAATAGAAATGTTATCCTTGGCCAGCAAAACCGAACACAGCCCAATTTCTGCCATGCTTTCAACGTGAACCAAAATTGTATCTGTTCCTGGTAACCTATTCCAGCCAAAAAAAAAACCCCATATATTATTAAGTTACTCCAATATCACTCATGTTTGCAATTTCAATGAAAAAAACCCAACTTCCTCAACTTTATACCACATAAGAAGGCTTTCACAGACTGGACTGGAAAAAGGTCACTTGGCCCAAAGGAAAACAACAGCTAAATAGAGAGCAAGTATTTACATTTATGATTAAAACAAGCACAGGTATGATGCATTTACAGCTGAATCAACTCAGCAGCCTTCCCCAGTCAGTCTGCAATGGGAAATTGTCCATTCAGTCACAATGCCCACAGAACAAGACTTGCAGAAAAGCTGCCAGACATCCCTACATTGGCTGTCCTGGCTCAGGATCTCAGGAACAAGCACAAATGATATTTGAACCTACCTGAGATGACAGTATTAATCATCGGCTTTGCAGAAATGAGTCTAGAAGTGGACAATATATTCTCCCCACAACATCCCCCTTCTTCTTACAGGAACATTTAGAAATACAAGCAATGTTCACTCATTCCTTTTCTCCCAATGAGAAATATTTTCCTAATATAATGCTTATATTTTCCACATAGCAAATCTTCACATCCTGCTTCAGCATGGATATCGTTTACTTCACAAGGCAGATCTGCAGCATAGTCAGTATCAGTTCCCATTCTGAATCCAAACTTGAAAAGTTCTGCCTTTATAAGAATGGAGTGTTTGAGCTACTTAACAGACTTCTTAAGAAAAGGATAATCCACATAACCTTTCTTAATCAGGGGGATGTCCAGAACAAAGTTGCATTACAGTAAATATGGCCAATGGATAATGCTCGTATTTCAGACATAGGACATCTTAGAAAATCCTACATAATTGGAGGAAAAAAGAAGCCACCATGCATAATTTGAACCAATAATACCTAAACCCAGTAATTTACCATTAGCTATGGTCCCAACACTAAATCATCCTCATTTATGTCTCACTAATGGTTTAAAATGTCACATAATGATAAATATCAGGAAAAACCAAGAGAAACAACAACGCCTAAGCCATGACCCTCTGATACAAGCCTGAAGTCATAATCAATCAGCAAGTTTTGAGGTCACATCCCAAAACTGGTAAAGTTGTCACAATTAGTGACTTAAGGCTGATAATTCTTTTTTTTGGCCCCTCAGCAAAAGTCTTAAGTCAGAGTGACTTTTACCTCCTGCCCTGCTACCCACACTCCACCCAAAACTATGTTCTGGCTCTGACCACATCTGGAGACGGTGATTCACTAAGGAAAAATACTGGCCCTGCAGCCAAAAAGGTTGGTGAGATCAAACCACCCAGAGGACACGCTTCCCTTTGGAGCTGCCACTGCACTGCAGCCAACACGCCGGATGCTCCAAGGGTGGAGCTGCTGCTCCTGCTCTTGGCTGGAGGCTGCTGCACTTTCCATGGGGTCTGCACCCATCCAAGAGACACAAAAAGGCATTTGTCTTGCTAGAAAATTTTTTAAAAGTACCACCAATATTAACAATCCATATTCAAAGAAAAAAAGGAGGTACATTATTCACTCGTTAGGGGTTGGTTAGCACAGTGACACTGTTTACAGACATTCATACACATGCTCCAGCACACACAGCCAGGGACCTACCAGGTTTTCTTCAGCTATTTTCTGAAGTCAAAAAACAGATTCATGAGACTATATTGGTCTTACCACACTGAAAATTAAGATTCAGCTGAAATCACCAGAGCAGTGATGGTACTGTGGTACAAGCATGCAAACTATTCATAAGGGGCCCCAAACTTTTCCTTCTATCTTTTGAGGCACACTGGGGCAACAAAAGCACTGAAAGGTTGCAAGGTATCTCAGGTTACTCATTGGACTAGTGCACTGAATTCCTCACACGACACTGGAAGCTCAAGCTACCTTCCCTTTTTGATTCCCTCTCTCCCCCAAAGTCATCTTCTCCTGCCATCATAGAATCATGGAAAAAAATGTGGAACGTTTCTGATTAAACCCGTACCACTTGGCCTCAAAAATAAGCTGGGACTAGCCATGCTTTCAAATACTATTCCCTTTTACCAGCCAGCAGGCTGTGTGACAGCTCTGAAACAAAACAAAACAAAAAAACAAACAAACAAAAAAAACCACCCATACAAACAAAAAAAAACCAACCTGAAGAGATTCACAACGGTCAATATCACCCATACACAGTATTCACCAAATGAAAACATGTATAAAGAAGAACATCTTGTTAGAGCAAAATAGCTTACACACAAAGTGCTAACACAAACATACAATTAGGGAAAAGACCAAAAAAAGAAAAGTTAACATTTCAGTGAGGTGTCACCAGAATGTAAAATAAAAGCCCAGACTCAGAAGCAGCCAAGTCTTCTGTAATAGTGGGTTTCACAGCTTTTCTTTGGTTGGAGACTGACTGAACATACCAAAAAAACCACAAGCAGACCCTGCAGAATGTAGAACCTCCATTGCCAACTTCAAAACTTACGTATTTTGCAGCTTTAAGAGAATTCTTGTGTCATTTTACAATATGTGCAGTGCCAGCAGGGTTGCTAGGCTCCAGCCCAGCAACGACAATGTTTCAGTTGCACAAATTTGTCTTATGAAAGGCACATGTGAAGTATCCAGTGCTGGGCAGTAACCATTACATGATACTGATGAGCTGAATGTGATTTCCAACTTGGAGAAATAAACCTGAAATAAACTTTATCTTTCTGACTTGATAAGGCAGTGCTAAGCCCCCTTGAAACATTTTCTATTTGAAACACAGTGCTCTTTAATTAACCTAAAAATAACTATAGATGAAACAACCATCACCTTTCAAAAAAACCTAAATATGAGAAGTCACAGCTCAGAAAATTCAGAGAGCACAGCCAATATCAACAGCCAAAAGACACACTGTTTCTGCTTGGCATGGCTTTGGCGCTCAGAGGATCTCCAGAAACACCTTTATGCCATCACTCACTGGATGATGGTTTTGCCCCACCAGTCCAAAGGACAACTTTGCTGGTTCAAGCTACACAGCTTACACCAATACTAAAAGCTGGAACATCAGACCCATGTTTGTGTTATCATCAAAACACTTGTAAATGAAAACTGGGGAGACTTCAAAGGTCATCTCAAACGCATACACTGCTGCCCAGCACAGCCAGAATCCATGTGTATCAATGCAGGTATTTATTTGCATCACCAGGTTTTCTTGTTAGGTGAATAACCTTGGTGCTGCCAAGGCCACCTGTCTGCAGGAGATGAGCCCCTCAAAGGACTCAGTACTGTGAGGCTGTGATCTGCCAAATGTTGCAACAAGGGAGCATCAAGGAAAAGCTTGCTCCAAGTTGCTGAATTAAGAGCTTCCAGGTTCAAGCAGATACCTCTTCTGATAGCTTCATGAATGTAAATTATTGTCCCATATCCTTCCCACAGAGGGAGGTGCAACACTTGGTCCCTCAGAATACATGCTGGGAGCCCTGTCCTTAAAACAGGGTACACATGCAAGTATGTGCAACTGTGGAGAGCAGAAATTAAGGAAACCATTCTGAACTCCTGTTACCAGTGGTAATGCTACAAATAAAAGCATGGTAGGCACAGAGTATCTGCTGTGTGTCAAAGGACACTGGGAGGGTACCCTGCAGTTCCAAATAATCTTCTGCAAAGTGTTGGATAAACATCAGCAGGACCTCTATGATGGTGATGCTTTTATTGTGATCTCCTTCAACATCATCTACCCAGACATGCTACACAGAAGGCAGGACACACAGTTGTTCTCCTCCCTTCTCCTCAATTTCCACAGTTGCAAGGATGGGGGGATTCCTTCAAGGTTGGCAACAGCTAAATCCAAACAATCCCTGCAGCCACCACTATACACATGTGCTGCAAGTTAGCTCCCCAGGAGCTGAGCACCAGCTTGGAGGACAGGTTTGGACAAGATGACCTACAGAAGTTTCTCCCAACCTTGAGCCCTTTCTAACCTCTGCTGGGTCAGCAAATGCCACACTTCTTCTGTGACAAGGACAGCAGCCACAGTTCAGTGCAACATCCCGTACATATTGGTCAAAGTGACTGCCGTGTAAGAGGAAGGAGATAAACCTGACTTCTGCATCCTCTTCCCCTGCTGCCCTGATAAGCCCTGCCTGGGAACTTCAGATGCTGAAGGGGCAGTTTGAGCTCCCCTCTCCTTGTCTTCTGCCTCATCTGGAAATTACTTTCTTCCTTCCCTCATGGCATAGCAGGGATGCATTCTCACTGGAAAAAAAAGTCTGACCTCAGCTACCACAAGAGCCTGTTCCCTTGAGAGCACTCTGGCTGTTGGTAAAACATATGGGAACAATTTTTTCAGGCTGTTTTAAGAAATGCAGCCGAATGGCTCTATTGCACATACCCATAGAGGATTTCTACAGGTTTTAATACTTTATATAAGCAAATATGACTACAAAAACAAACAAGAAAAACTAAAATTCTACCTCCAACATTCCTTCAAAGACTGTAAGGTAACATAGACCAGTCAACAGCCTTTCAAAAAGCCTCATAAAACACTCTTCCTCTGTATTTAGAATGCAACTTTGTTATTACGTTAATACCTTGCAGCAATTAGAGCATGTTGGGGAGTAAGTTACACGACAAACTTTTCTAGCCTAATTCTTTACTAAGAGCCATGGCTTTGGGGGTTTTTTGGTTTGTTTGATTTTTTTTTCTTTTTTTTTATTGGTTGAGCAAGGAAATTGGGACAGGGATGGAAGTCAAGGCTTCCCAGGAGACAAGTGCAACCACCTGTCCTTTAACAATAAAAGCGAAGAATACTAAGAGTATTCTTAGAAAGAGTAAAGAAAGGAAACTGGGCAGCAAGAGGGAGAAGTCAAAGAGCTGCTAAGTCACAAATGATGGCAGCATCAGATGACTGGCAGGAGCCTGGCATTATCCCACACCTCACTTAAAGCAGCAAGTCCCAACAGGAGTACATCCCGCGTGATGCACCTCCTGCTCTCCGCAGGTGTCTCACTCAGTTGCCTCATTTTGTTCCAGTAAGCATCACCCTACACTAAGGCATGTTACATTTAGCATCTAGCTATGGAAAAATACGGGAGAAATAATAATGCAGGGTTTTGGTTTTTTCCTATTAACACCTTTAAGTTGTACAATATTTTCTGCAACAGCCAGACTGAAGACACTTCTGCCTCCAGTGTGGAGAACAGGAGCTTCTTGGTAATGCTGAGGAACGACCCCTCTGAAGTGCCAGTATTTACCCTTCCCACTACCAGCTTTTCTCCCAAAATATAACCATATCAGCAGGCTTACATCACTGAGAAGGAAGAGTAGAGCACACTGGGCTTTTCACCTGTGCCTTTCATCCAGCTTCCTCACACTATAACTTATTTTAACGAGAACAGTAATTGCCTTAGATAAGTCAGCAAATATTTTTGTAAAGAGCAGCTGCAGGATGTCTGCCTCGCACAAATTAAATTACCTAGTGGCTCAATCCAGTGCCTTCAACAGACATTCTTCTGTGGTAGCTGGGTCAGACTCAGTGCATTTCTGCTATTGTGCCTCATGCTCTCTATTTTCCATTTACATATGCTCTGCTCCAGAATGAGGGAAGGAAAATGTTTATACTTGTGGGTGGGACTTTGGATGCAGATTAAAGTCAAGGTGCTATATTTACTGATCTTTTAAAGTAATATCAGCATGTTGAAAGGGAGTCAAAGTTCTTAAGAAAGATCAAAGTCCACATGAAGCAACCACAGATTAACATAAATATATGCTGAAATGCTAACACAGACTGGCAAAATGTACTTGAATTTTCCCTGGAGCAAGTAATTTTGCCTAATAGGGGAGTCAAAACCATGAAAACTCTTCTTCACCTTTATGTAGGGCACACTGCAGTACTTTGTGTTGGGGCAAATGACTCTTCAGACTAATTTTGCAAGGCTAGGTTAATACTACCATATTGCTCATGGCTTACAAGCTTTTGAATGGTGAGGGCTACATCCTCTAAAGAGGAAAAAAATAAAGCAGTATTACTAGTTAACTTAGACTTCATCAAAGCTAATCCTGCATTTCTTCCTTCTTATTGCAGCTGACAGAACTTTTGTTGTCTGACAAATGAAAAGCCAACAAGCAATAAAGTGTATGACCTTCTTTTATTTGACTAATTACTATTTTGGTAAACAGATCACCTATTTTTCTTGTGGAAGCATCAACAGCAGCACCAAGAACACGAGGGACGTTGTTTCATGAGGGCAAAAGACAGTTTTGCAGATTAATCACAGCCCTGTAAAACAGATGCCTGGCCTGTATTTATGACCCTGACAGTGCAACTGCTTCGGCAAGAGGTGCAATTATAGCAAGTGTGCAGGCAGTCACCAGAAGTCACAACCCAGTCACGGGCTTTGACAGCAAACTACAAGCAAACACACACACAGAGAAGACATTGATCATGCACACTTTATGTTCAGAAGGCTGTATCGACACCAGGCGGGATAAACTGATCCAGTAAAATATTGCTGTATAAAATTCAGCTAGCTTGGACCAGAAGAGGACCCAGGTTCTGAGTTGTATCAAGTATCCTGGGTCAGTAGCAAAGCACCTTTGATTCGGTTTCCTCACCCGACATACTGAAGCTGACAAGATCCACAAGACCACGGTAAAGCTCAAACGACTTTCAGAAATTCAGCCTCCCTCCTCTGCATTTTGTATAAAAGATTTCGTCTGTACTCTATAACACACACCCAATAAACAAACCTTTAAGAAAGGGTGCCCAGCGGCAGCTCTGCCTCTGAAGCCTTCACCGCTGGAAGCCTCTCGTGCCCGTGCCGGGCGGACAAAGCGCGCTCCCCGGCTTTCACACAGGGAACCGCCGAGGAGGGACTCCCCGCTCCCACCTAGGCACGGCTTCCGAGGCTGCCGGGCAGGATCCCGCGGGGTCCCCGCGGCGGGGCCGGGGGGCAGAGCCCGGCACCGGAGCCTCCATGCCCCGCCGCTCCACTGAGCCCCCGTGAGCGCCCAGCGCCCGCCCGGCTGCGGACAGCCCGCGGCAGCACGGCTGCAGCTCGGCGGCTCCGAGATCCTCCCCGGCCACAGCCACAGCCACAGAGGCCGGGAATTTGGGGGGCGCAGCTCTCTCCCTTTCTCTCCGCCTGCCTCCCGCTCCCCGGGCGCTGCTCCTGTGAGCACCCCGCAAACCGAACTACTCGAGGGAACCAACACTTTCCGTGAGCCTCCCGCCGCTTTGCTGCCGGTATCCCGCCCCACAAAAGCGACCCCACGTTGGGGAAGGAGTAGGAGGAGGTTCCCACCGGCCCGCGCTCACCTCCGCCAAGAAGTTGTCCATGGTGGCCCCTCGGCCCGCCCGCGGGTGCGCAGCGCCGGGCACCAGCCGCGCACCATGTGCCGCTCTCGTCCGGCCCGGCTCGGCTCGGCTCGGCTCGCCCCAGGAGCCGCCTCAGCCGCCGCGCCGCTCCATCGTGCCCCAGCCTTTGTCCGCCCGCCCCCTCAGCGCCGCTCGGCCGGGCGGTCCCGGCAGCGCATAGCCGCCGCGGGGAGCCGGCAGCGGGGTGACGCGGAGGAGGAGCAGGAGGACAAGGAAAGCTCCCGCCGCCGCACGCTCCTGCCCGGGGCCGCCCCGTCCCGTCCAGGCGGGGCAGGAGCAGAGGCGGAGCCGGGGCCGCGCCGCTCCTCAGCCGCGCCCCCGCCCCGCCCCGCCCCGGCCGGAGCGCGGGCAGCGCCCTCGGCTCCGCGCTCCTCCCGTCCCGTCCCGTCCCCTCCCGGCCCGGCCCGTCCCGCTGCTGCCCCTGGCACGTCGGACCCGGGGTCCTGGCGACGCGTGTCCGGCTGTTCGGGGCGCGGAAACCCGGGTTGGAATGAGGAGTGAAAGGAGCGCGGGGACTCGTCCCGGTGTGGGGGCGGCTCCGCTCCGGTGCCCGACAGCACGCAGCCGTGCAAAGCTCCGCCATCCGGCGAGAGGTGCTGCCCGAGGTGGTTAAAGAATACCTACCTGCAGGGTTCTGCTGCGGACAGGCAGCCCTTGGGTAAATGTGTAGCAAACTTGTGTAGGAGCTCTCCTCAGCCTTATCCGTGTTCCTTTGCTTAAACACATCTTGCAGCAGCCACTCGCTGAGATATCACTACAAATTAAAATAGCCCTCCTTTGTATAGTTTTTCAGTCCTTTACATTTCTGCAAAGGAGATTTAAAGTGTTGAGGTTTTGGAGACATATCTTGTTCATAATTTTGCGCTGACCCTGTAGTAACTAGCAGCCCAAGAAACTCAGCAAAGGAGAGTCAAATCTTGCAGATACTGATCTATTTCTTTCACACCGCAGAAAGAAATGCTCAAAAAAACAAGTCATAGCCATAAAGAAAGCAAATACAGTGTTCTGCTTTTCTGTCACAGACAGAGCCCTCATGTTGGTTTGGGAGCTTGAGTATGTGAGCAGAAATATGGGAGACCAGCCCTTGATAGTAGAAATAATCATGAGTCTGCAACTCTCATTTTTTAAGGTATCACGGCCAACATATAGAGCACAAGCATCACTAAAAAAAGGAAGTTTAAGAATACCTATACTACACGAGGCAAAACTTTCTAGTTTCACCTTTGTGTCAAAAAAAAAACAAAAAACAAACAAAACCCTTTTATCTGAATCAGGAGGAGAGCAGGTAAAATATGTTTGGCTTTGAGATAGGTCATGTTGAGATTCATGCAGTGACATCCATGAAAACTGATGTGCTGTCAAGGTTACCACTGGGAGAAACCAACACAAGAAGGACCTTCTGCCAAACAAGTACCTGTTGGAGCCTATATGGGGGCTGTGGCTGCCAGTCCCATTACACACAAACAAGGTGGGGGGAAGTTTTCAGGCAGAAAGCAACAGCCTTGGACATGGCCAGCTCCTGGAGACCAGCAGCTCCCCCCAGCTCGTCTTCCCACAGCCAGTGACGGTAGCTTCTGGCAGCAAAAGCAGAAACACTTCCCAGCTTGCTGGTATAGCATAACACAGAGTCCCTTGGGCAGCATCCCTGTTGCAGCTTGCCAAGCTCAGCTGGGAGATATCCTGCTGGACATCCTGCAGCATCCTGGGGGCTCCTGGGGGATCACTTCTCTTGTCACCCCCCTAGGTAAACAGGTTGTACCTTCCTACAGTTGCTCTGAAACTCGAGATTTGCAGAGGATTTCACCTGAATTCACCTGTCTACATGGTATCAGCTCGCACAGAAGTTAGCCTAAATCATTATTTTGCTGTAAATTCTGAGGTATAAATTCCAGTGTGGGAGCTCTGTAACTCTATTCCAAACTACTGCACTTCCAAAATTACTCCAGGGAAACAGGGGTTTTTTTTCCACAATCACTGTGCCAGAAAGCTTCCCCTCTCATACAAGCCCCTAATCTGGCAAGGGCTGAGTCAGATTGGAGGTATTTTTAAAATTATTTTGACTTCTGATTGAATACTTTGTTTGACACCATGTTGTTGGAATGTAGCGCGCGTGTCTGGCTACTGCATGGTACTCAGGTCTGTGAAACACAACTGACATAGGAATTCATGAAAACTTTGAACCAGTCATCCAATAAAAGCAGCCTGTGTTTTTTTAAATGAGAATTTCAGTAAATTACAAGAAAACATTACCAATAGAATAGGACCAGTTTTATGCAGCCTAAAAATACATTGCAGAAAGAATGACTATTCTCTTGTGGTGGGGAAGCATTGCAAAAGAATTATTGAAAGTCCTAAGACTTTGTTAAGATTTAGAACTAAAAAGCTGCAGGAAGGATCTAGGAAAAGGGTTTTGGGAGAAGAGGGGAACAGTCACTCCAACAAGCTTCTTCCTTTTCTCCTTCTATGCCTTTTTGTGTCAGTTCTGCTCACAGTTTGTAAGCATTAGCGTCTGTGTTTCATAGGAAAGGGATTTGAAACATGGTGTTCCCTTTTCCCACTCTGAAAATGACCCCAAACTAGTCTCTAACTCATTTTATGCAATTGTTCTGGAATTTGGAAAACCCCACAGACACAGTGTACAAAGCTCCATGAACATCTGGAGACTTGGCCAGTTCTGCACAGCTCCGATTTTCTTTTAATCGGTAAAAATTCCTTCACTGATTGTGTGCCTAAGGTAAATTACTTCCTTTTGAAGTTGCTCACATGCATGCTGGCTCAGCTTTCAGCTCGGGTGAGGACCAGGAATGGACCAAAAGCTCGGTTCCACTTCCCTGATGAGACACCTCCCAGGGTGTGAAGATCCTACCCCGCTGTGCAGGTGTTCAGTGGTGAGGTGTTTGGTCCTTGGGCCCCTTTCCTTGCTCCAGCCTCTCTCTTGCTCCATGCAGCACAGCTTTGGCATTTGCTAGGTTGGCTTTGCTCCCAGCTGGTCTGTTATGCTATTTTAGTATCCCTCAGTTACATTTGCTGCATTACAGGGCCAGGACTCATCTTCACCCAGTCTTTCTGGTCTTTTTTTCCTTCCTCCAGTAGTTGCTAAAGTCTGTATCTGACCAAAGAGTCTGACAACACCAGATATATCTTCCTTCACTAGATCCCAAAGTATTTTTAGCTGGAGCTTTTGTAAGACCAGGACTTTTAAAACAGACTTAAATTACTCTTGTTCTCTATCAACGACTCTACCCCATTGCATGCAGATTTCCATTCTGCTCCAGAGGCAAAACTAACTTACTGACTAAAGCCCAGTTATCTATAAATCATATGCTTCACCTGAGCTGTGTTTCTTCACAGGGAATTTCCACAGACCAGATTTGTAAGGCCTTTTTTAAAGATTTATTGCATATATTACAAAATTTGTAGATGTAATTGCATCCCGACAAGCCATTAACTCATTCAGTACTTTGAGCACACTTGATCCAATTATAGATGCCCCTTTTTAAAAGTAACTTTTCACCCAATTTTCATCTACAGAAACCATCAGGGCCAGATGAGGTTTGGTGGGTCCCAGGGCTGGGAGAGTTGGGGGTGATGGCAGAGCCTGGCATTCAGGGCCCATCCCACCACCCCAGCCAAGGGCACTGGGCCATGAGGAGGTAGGGGAAGCCCTTGGGAGTGGGCAGGGATTGTCAGGACTGGCAGTGACCTCAGGGTTGTAAAAGTGAATGTGTTTGAAACCAAACAGATTGGGCTGTAGCAAGTCCTTGTCTTCACTGCATCTGACTTTCCATGGTGATGGTTTCTACACATTTCACAAATCCTGCTTTCTTCTCAATAAGTAAAGACTTGTTCTGTTGCCCAAACCTTAACACACAATCTGTTGGGGACATCTTTATGATAAAAGCTTTACATTCAATGATTTTTTAGACAGGCTGATGAATTTTCATTGCATGCATAGGATGCTTTGCTCTTTCTTAGCCTATCTTATTTTTAGTTGCCATTTTTCCACAATGGTATAATTGAACAGAGTGATTTAACTTTTGCATGCCTGACAGGTTTATTGCACAAAAGCTTTTTCCACCCTCTGGAGGAGTTTTCCCTACTGATGGCACTGAAGGAGGTTATCTGCCTTAGCTGCAGCACTGCTGTCCCTTTTGTAAGGCATGTGGATTGATTTCAGTCAAAGAATTAAATGATATATTCAGTTAATTCAATCTTATTAATTAAAAGGAGCCTAAATTAATATTCTCTACTCACCAAAATGAGGCAGTTTGTTTCTTTGTTCACAGCTCAAGGCCTCATTTAATCCAATATTATCTGTAAAATCTTCTCTCAGATTGTTCTCCTTGGTGTCTTTGTCGACATAATTTTTGAGCAGGTTTGCACATGGTCTTTATCAGAAATATGGGTCTCTGTCAGAAATATGGGTATTTCTGATGAGAATTTCTGTTTCTTTAAACTTATTCCAAAAGAGGAGTTTTACCCCTACTCTGGGGCTGCTATTGCACTTGTCAGCTCCTGTTAGGTTTTAGCTATCCAATGTTTTGTAGACAAGATGTTGGACATTGACAAATGTTTCTGTAATGGGTGGCAGTGTACAGGCAGACTGCTGGTCCAGACCACAGTTTTCTACCACGCCAGTTTTGAGGAATGCCCATTTCTTATTTGGGCTGTACAGATCCAAAACTGTTACCATGGAGCTGGATTGCCATATGACAGCACATTTAGCACTACCAGCTTAGGGTCTGGTGGAGGCCACTGAAAGAAAAACGGTGAAGTGACAGACAAAAACTATGAAAAAGCTTAGAATCAGTTAAGGGATAAAGACAGTAGTAAAACATAAGGAAAAAAAAAAAAAACACAAAAAGAAATGAAAGCTTTTCTCATCTTCTGAATCAGACTGTGAACACATGTTCCTTGCCTTCACCCAGGAAACCTGTATGAAGACAAGTGTGTGAAGGCAACGTGTAGTTGCAAACCCTGAAGTCATGGTTTATGACATGCTCATTTACCAGGTAGACCTGTGCAAAACATCTCAGCACCTCTCTGAAGGTCACTGCCCACAGAGCAGGGCCCAGAGGGGAGCCCACCAGGGCACCTTTTGCTGCCTCAGTGCTGTGTAAGCCAGGTTAGTTCAAAACACTTCCCCTAACAGTTTAAACTAGGTCAGCCTTGTTCTGCTGAGACAAACAAGCTACACTCACACTTGCCACTGGCAGTGCTATGGGAGGAAAAATCTTCAGTAAAAGGGCATCAAAGCCCAGCAAGGGCCAGTCATACCTTAAGCAATTGGCACTGTTCAGCCAGCAAATATAAATCAAAGGCTCCCTTCTCACTCTTATTTTCCTGCACTCCTTACTTGTGTAGCATAGCTGTTTTATCTCTGTATCTCTGTGGATTAATCCAGCAAATGGGGGATGGAACAACTGATCCAAACTTCTTTTTTTTTTTTTTTTTTTTTTTTTTTTTGGGTTCTGGTTTTGTGTTTGTTTTCTTGCAACAAAAACTTGTCAGAAAAGGTTTTGATTCTGATCAATTACTTGAGCAGGTCCATATAAATACCTGACAAACAAATACTGTTGCAACATGGAATACATGTTGTACAGGAGCAAGGCTACTCTGCTATGCTGCTAGCATTTGTTCCTTGGACCAGGTCACAGCTGCAAAGAGCCAGGAGGAGCAACCTTCACAGTCTCTTGTGCTTCGGAGAAAGTTTATCCATTTCACATATTTAAGGCTTTATCAGCCTGAGAGATAATTGATACTTTCCGTCAGTGCTCTTTGTTAAAAGTTTCTTTCCATGTGTCTGCTATGGTAAGAAATATTCTTCCCCTTTGCCCCTAGATTCCTTCCTGTGTTTGAAATCAAGAAATCCCATCATAGCAGAGGAGACCTAAATATTCATTTCAAAGGAGACAGAGTTTCCCACAAAGTCTGTGAGGGCTTAAATGACAACCACACAGTCTTAGTGAGACACTCAAAATACTGAGAACCTACACATTACAGAGGAGAATGTTCCTTAGAAGTTTTTTAAAAACACTATCTAGTAACACAAAAATGAAATGTGATGATTGTATCTTTTCATAATCACATTTACAACTTAACAAATCTTGTCTGAAATTATCTCAAAACCTTCTCTGGTTTTGCATTAATGTATTAGGTTCAATTTTGGTAGCTAAATTGTTGCCCAAATGCACTTGTTTTGTTTAGTATATTATTGTGCATGATTTTACGATGTGTTTAGGTCTCAGTCAAACTATAACTATACAGGTTTGCCTATTTACTGAATGCGTTCAAGTGAATAAACATGCCATTTCTTTGTTATAAACAAAAGCAAAGTTCCTGGCTTACATCAGCCTGTTGTCCCAGAATATAATCAAAGGCTGCTGAGGTAGCTTAGGTCCCTATTTAGAAATAGGAAAACCTTTGTTTTGTGTACACAGACACTGAGCACTCCAGTGTAAGATGTTAGAGGAAGTTGGGGGTTAGCAAGCCCAGTGCTAGCTACATTCTTGGCAGGCAGTCTGCCTGTAGCAGTATTTGGTGTTTCTGTTTACTTGCCACATATGAGAATTAGTAGGCTGGAAAGATATGGTAGTCATGTTTAGTACAAGGCTGGTTAAAGGATACGTGAGACTTCATCTTCTGCTTCCCTTGATTCTTATCCCAACTGTTTTACCATTTACCAGTCCCCTAACACTCATAAAACTGTAGCACTGCAATTCTTTTCTTAGTCAATGAATTACAGGATTTGCACAGGATGCAGCAGCAAGCTGTAAACAAAAAATGAAGTAGAAAACAATTCCATAAATACAGTTGTTAACATTTGAGTAACAAACACGGTAGCAAACATGGTATTTTTCAACTTGACAGTATCAAGCCTTCTAATTCCAATGGGCTTTCAACTGGAAACTGGGAAATAACTTGCATTTGGATCTTTGCAAATTCTTTCATAAAACAGCAAACACCTGTGTGTTTGCACTACCAGAACTTTGTTCCTTTGTGCCTTTTCTGTCCAGTTGCTACAAATAGGATACAGTGGAATATATGGATGAGTGAACCCTTTTTCCCCCTTCCCCCCCACAACTGGTTCAGAATTCCACAACTGGAAAGATTTCTTTTCTTTGTATTTGTGGGCAACAGTTTGAGTACAACAGTGTGGTGTATGAGGATCTGCCCTTCAGTTATGTTGGTAATTTTTTCCATAGGATAACTACTGAATCTTTGCTAGAGGCTTTTTTTTGCTCAAAAGCATCCTAAACCCTTTTAGAAGCCCTGCAACACAGCTAACCCCTTCTGCATCAAGCACAAATTCTCCTTCAAGTGTAAAGGCTTCAAAAGCAAGTGTAAATCTCTTCAGAGAGGAGGCCAAGAGCGATGTATTTGTGGGACAATCCCAGCAGAATCAAATCAGATGGAGGGAAATCATCTGGAGGGTGAGCAGAACAGTGCCATTCCTCCCAGTCACGGTTATCAGTGTAAAAACTGCAGAAGATCAAGCCCTTGCTCTGTGCACAGGTAAAACTCTGCAGCCAATGTTCATCTACTGAGGACTAATCTGGCAGCAGGATTCTGCCTAGGCTGGAGAGAGAATCCTTAAATTTCAATCTGGACTAAATTTCTTGGTGGCAACAAACCTGAAGGACATTTTGTCCTGACTAAAAATAAAAATGCCTGGCTGAATTCAGGGCAACCTTTGCTACTGATTGACCTGAATAAGATTTACTAGCTGAAAGAGACAAGTAGATCAACTTTGTAGGTACATTTAGTGAATCAACTTTTCCCTAGAAGCATTGGGAGAGGGTTTCCTCTTATCTTCAGAAAAATAGGTGAATCTCTTCTCAGGGAAAAAGTCAACATTAAAAAATAAACATCAAAAGACGGAGCTGAGTTTTGTTAAGAACCAAATGTGTGCTAAATTAGGGTTGTATGTTTTGCTTTTTATTAATGGCATCCTCGGAGGATACTGATTCACTGGATGACGGAAGTGCTTGTGGCTTGGGATCCATCTCGAGCCACTCATCCTAGAACTAGGGAAGCTCTTCCCTTCTCTTAATGTAAGGAAGCTTCCAGACTGAATTGTCATGTGCTTCAATACCAAGAAATAGGGGCAGCAAAGCACTCAAGTAGGGCTCTCTAAAATGGAACAAGTTATCATCTTGTGAGGTTATCCAGCTACTGGTGAGGTTTTCTAACAGGGAACAATCAGGATTTCATCAGCCTTTTTCCACTCAGTCAGATCAGTGATTGGTTTTGCAAGTCTCCCATTCACCCTGTCCCAGCAAGGAGGGCTTTGCCAGCTATGGACACACAGATCAGAGCTGTGGTCAGAGGAGGAGCCTTAAAGGAGCTAGCCAGGTTAATTTATTCTCATCCATTTTGGCTGCCTTCAGAGCCTCTCTCTGATCAAAATCCCTGTGTTTTCTCTTTGCACAACTCTAACACAGTTTCAGTTGTTTTTCTGTTGTTCCTAGGAAGTGAAAGATTAAAGGGCTGCACGTCTGACTCAGCATCATGTTTATACTCAGGTGTTTTAGCCTGATTAGAAATTCAACTCTTCCTATTACTCAGGTGTCAGGATTGCTGCTGTGGAAAACACCTGCTTTTAGGCAAAAGAGATAAATAATTCAAACATCATACTGGAAGTCACCTTATTCTACCACTGTACTAGGTGTTTACCAGGACCTTCTAGTAGTCATAATCATTGTGATGTCTCTACTCTGTGATGCTGGCACTGTTGAAGGGAGTAGCAATTATAAGGCCTGTTTTGCCTTCATGCTGCACTAAACACATGGCATGTAAGAAATGGACCTTCCCAGTGGTAAGATGATAAAGGATTATCACTGTCAGTATATTTCAGTCAGAATTGCAGAATTGTCATTGTATGTTTTCCTAACACTTAGCCTGACTGCAGCAAAATAGCAATCTATAACTATTCCTACAGAAAAAGTATGTATTTTTAATTTTACAGTTAGTTATTTTTAGTAGTTTGAGTGTTTTATAGAAGCACCCAAGCTGAGGAAATTTTAAAACCAACAAGGTTCCATACTTAGATGTAAAGTGCTAATGCAGTTTGAAAAGTCTGGGCAGGGTTCTGTTGAGCAACTTAATAAAGCATGCAGTGAAAAGATGCCCTCAGGATGCTCACAAAGCTGGGCACCTGTTGAAGCACTCCTAGCATTTTCTTCTCGCTCCTCTCTTATTCACCTCTGCCTGTTTGTTTCTGTTGCTACCAGGTACCTTTTGTTTCCAAATTATTGCCATGTGAGTGGGTTTTTGGAATTGCCTGGAGCTCTGGGTAAGGCACGGAGTCCTGTGCATGACTGGCAGCAGTGAGCAGTTCACAGACTCCCTTCGTGCTACATGTCAGGGTTGCTGTGATGTCTGAGCTGCCTGAAGGTGAGCTTGTGCTTCAGCTGTCACCAAACTGCACTGAGGGACAGCACTCTTGTAAAGTGGTCACTAAAGCACACTTAAAGCTACTCTCAGCAATAAAACCCGAGAACGTGAACTGATGTGTGAGCTATTTTAAATGCTAGTTTTCAAATCCTTCCTGTTTAAAACATTAAAAGTTGATAACAATGTTTATGAAATACGCCCAATGTTATTTTTATCTAATTGCAAGTTACTCCCATGGTCTATTGGAAATGTGCTGGGATTTACCGACAAACAACATCCAGGTAGTTGGACTGCACTCTGAACAGGGATGCAGCAGGAATGTTTCAGTGGAGTAAATGCTGCTCAGGCCTCAGTCTGCAGCTGCCCATTACCACATGCTGCTGCATGAACAGGGCAAATATGTAAGTCTTCCACCTGTGGCTAAGCCATGCCAGAACTCTGTGCTGCAAACTGTAACCCCTGAAGAGGAAGGCTTTGTGCTACACCCTGGGGTCCTGTGGGTATTCTGTTTTTTTTCTGCACTTGTCTGAGCTCTGAGAGCTGTGCCTCACCTGTGCAATTTGGCAGTGCAGTGCTACTGCAAACCATGATGCAGTGTTGGAACAGCAAGGGATTGGGTCAGTCTGTAAGAGCACAAATTTTATGTGAGACTTCCCAGTTCACACACATCAAGATGGTTCCTAATTAAAATGTCTCTACTGCTTTAAAACTGTCAGTCAAAATGGGTTTCTTTTTGGCTTTGGGGGAGTGGGAAATTTTTTTTCTGAGTGACCTTAACTTACCCAGGCTCTACAATGGGTGGCATGATCAGGACAGTCACAGTGACCACTTCTTGCTCTGTAGTCCTCCCCCAACATCTTTTGTCCAAAATACATCAGATCCATTCATGAGGTTTTCTTCTTCCAGTCTTACACTATTCCTAAAAAATTCACAAAGGCAGAATTGAGATTCCAAAAAATAATGCCAGCAGGAAACAGAATGGAGACTGAAACATTCCCATCTAGAGAAACAGGCTGACAAAGAGAATATTGTCTTCATTTTGTAGAAGTTTATTGTCAAATTGCTTTGACCTCAGCTTTAGACTTATCTATATATTTCTCAGTAGCAAAATTTGAAATGCTGACAGAGTGTCATCAGTGCTCCTGGTACAGTAATCTCATGACATGTTTTGTGGTCAGTCCTTCTGCTCACCATGATAAAACAGCAGCCAAAAAGGGCACATTATGTTTAATTACCCTCACTCAAACTTGGATGTTGTACAGTGGACAAATAAAAATCAGCAAACGTTTTCTTGACTCAACTGCTGGCAGTTTCCAGCTTTTGAAATCTTTCAAAATAAAAGTATTTTTGAGGCTTTTGCAGTTAACCAGGTGCAATCCAGCTTCTAAATATAATCCTGTTTTTGCCTGGAAGCCTGCCACGAAGGGTCAGCACCAATACTGAATATTCCCGATTGCAGCACATAAGCACATAGGTAGTTTGTGAAACAGCTGGTGTCTCTTTAGCTGTGCTAAAGCTGTGCTTGCTCAGGAACATCACAGTCCACAGGGATGGCAATGAGAGTGAATGAGGCATGAATAGGTCATCCAATTAGTGACAGTCGAATAACATCAGATCTTTAAAGTCTGCAAGTAAAGACTTTATATAAAACCAGCAAACAGTCTCTGTTTCTGCAGAAGTAGAGTGAAATGAAGAAAATACTGCCAGTATGGAAATTCTGAAACAGCCCTTAAACATTCACATCTCAAAACTGGTACCACCATACTCTTACCTAATGGTTTGGAGTCCAAATAATTCTGAAGGTAAACTATGTTTTGAAAGATCTTTGAAAATGACCAGTTTTAGGAACTTTAGTTATACAGTGATGGAAAATCTGAACTTCAGAGCTGCTTCCTGGGCTGAAAGTTATGCAATGAGAATGGGGGATTTTGTCTCTGAATACATACAATAATCTAATTTTTTTAAACAGAATGGTGATGAGGTACATTGTGGGCCCACTTTTCTTTAACTTACTCTCCTTTTCCCTGGTGAAAAACCCTTCAGTTAAAGAAGTCATAAAATTAAAAGACAGAAAGAAACAATATTCAATTTATTGAAGATAAAACTGAGATTGGGAGAAATACCCCTGTATAGAGAAGTCACAAGATGAACCTCATATAAAATTCTGTGGTGGTTCATAATCTTGTGACATATGTAATGGCAATTTCCTGGGGGATGGGGCAGAATGGACATAGTTCATTGCATAGGACAGCCTGACAGATAAGCTATCAGATTTTCATTACAAAGAGGTTTTTTTCATTTCTTCTGGATGTATTACAATAGTTATTAAGGTTAATAAAGCACACCATTGAGTCCAGGGAACATGACAAGAGATACAGCAAACAAGCTATTATTGATCTGTCTCGAGGACAATGAAATACCCACTGACCCATTCCCAGATCAGATATTTACTTATTTTCCTTATTTCTAGATGACAGCTAGCTTTATGTTTGTTGTATATAAATATTCTACTTTTCTGGAATACATATGTCATGGTTTAGAATCTCATGGTGCACAGATGAAGTGCAACAATATATGCAATGGGATGAACAGACTGAGACCTGAAAAAAAAGTTGAAGGTTGTCTTTCCTAGCAAAAATGGTCTTTGTAAAAGACACTCACCATCAAAGGAAAACACTGGGCATGGATGTTTACATGTGCATCTAACATCTAAATACAAGTTTTCATCTTCCTCATATATTATTAAAATTATTGGATGCCGGTACCTTGACCAATTATAAGCAAAGATTTTTACCTTAAATTTTAAATTTATGCTATCATTGTTTATGGGATCATTGAAAGCACTTGACAGATTTATATAATGCATGAATTACAACCAGTTGTGAATTACCAGATTGCAGTTCTATCAAAAGCTTCAGGTAATGTCATAAACCATAGGAGAGAATCCTGATTCACTAAAATCCCAATGGAAATACAGATCTGTAACTTCATCTAATCTGCAATTTTACATACAAACTCTGTGAGGAAATACTGATGCATATACGCCTTCTTGCCTAGATTTGCTTCTCTCAACTTCTGCTTCATCATTCCATCATTTTTGTGACTCCTCACATCCATGGGCATGTTGCTTTGAGTGGCAGCTACAGTCACTGTCTCAGCTGCAATTTTAAGGCTCATGAGTCCTAATCTCTGCCTATTCTACTTTGCATTAACACTGGACTGCCCTCTGCAGAAAAGTCAGCAAAAGCAAATATGGGACAATTCACGATGCATACAAGTCTAGAGGCCAGAGAATGAGCTTAATCCATCAGTGAAAGCGTCTGTGCTGACCCTCTGGTGGAAGAATGGTGTGTCTGGGGTGTGGTATAACCCCCATCTTGCTGCAGATTCCTGGGATGCACTGTCAGCCTGTGCCACCTTGGTCACCACAACCCAGGGAGAAAGGATTTCCTCCTTTAAAGGAGCAGGCAAACCAAGGCATTAATAATTGTAGCTCTTTTGATAATCCACTGTGCATTTCCTGTCCAGTTTGTACTGCATGGAACAGTACAGAAGGGAATTTTACCTCTCTGTGAGGATATATCAGTCTGGCAGGTCACCTGCATTATGGCTGTGACATTCACATCCAATCTGTCCACAACTCAATCGCTTGTGTTTGACAAATGCAGACCTGTGGCTCATTCCAGTTCCAACACTGAATGAAAAGATATTTAATAGTAAAGTCAGGGGGCCTGGAAACCAGTGGAAGAACTTCTTCCATGTCCCCAGCCAGTGCACTGGTAGGTGCAGCCAAGTGTCAGTGGGTCACCAGGGCTCCAGGACCCACACTGCCAGCCACACAAATGGTTCCAAAGTGTCACCAAATCCTTGTCGCTGGGACTCAGTCGTGTCACCTAATGCCTGCCCACACTTTATTGAAAAGTTAATACATAAAAATATAGGGTTTACGTGATTTACACCTCACCTCATCCTGCCTGGTGCTCACAGTTTAAGGTATTGTAGCTTTCTGAAAACGTTGCAGATCAGGTGATATTGGAAAGGTAAAGTAAATCTAATAGCTAGCAAAGGTTAAATAAATCTAATAGCTATCAAGGGTTAAATAAACCTAGCAGCTAGCAAATAAAACCCGGAATTCAGAGCTGCAAAAAGCCAGGACTTGCAGAATTTGGCAATAGAAAGCAGACTGTACAGGTGCAGAAATATGACAGCTGTGTGTGATCATAGCCAAGGACCGAACTAAAATTGTTCTTGAAATTCCCTTATAATTAGTGCAGGGACACTGCACATCATCAAAGTCTGTGCTTGCAAGTCCAGGATTTCACAGAGTGAAATAATGCTCATGACACTGGCTGTGTTTTGGTGTAATTAGCATTAATTAGGCAGTGGGGAAAGTCCATACAGACCAGAAGGATCCCATTTTGAAGTCTGATGTGGAAAAGTATTTAAAAAAACCTCCAGACTACCACTTTAAAATGGAAACTACATCTACCTGATTTTCACCTCTTATAATAAACACTTATGGAGACTATAAATATCCATAAAACAAATGGCTTATTGGATGTATCACCTTGGTCAAAGTGGATTAACAAAGTGTAGATAATTTCCCCATACTAATAGTGCACCTTCCTTACCACTGCTTATCTGCAGATGATGTTTTAGAAGAAAGAATATAAACTGGCAGGAGGGTACAACCTAACTTCAGTCTATTAGTTCCTTTGAAGTGTAATTGGTCAAAGCAAAATAAATCAATACAAAAAACCCATATTAATTTTTAATCTTTCATTTTTCAGAGTACATATAGATTCGGTGTTGAACACATGAGCAATCCCATTTATGTCAATAGAAAATTTAAAAATGAATCATGGTCCAATTTTTGTTGAGCATTTACAACAATGAAAAAAAATATTGTTTTTAAGATTCTAGGGTTTTGAATATTCAAATTTTTTGAAAGGATTTTGTTCATGTCTGATATACAAAACTGAGATATTATTAAAGTAATTACCTAAAATCAAATCAGAAAATGCAATTAAAAAGATCCTACCAAAATGGTTGTTATAGGGACTTTATTATTTCTTTTATACAATGCTAATCCTATTACTTCAAGAGAAAAATATTGGGAAAAAATGTGGAAACTGCATCTGTCAAAAAGGATCATGCACTAGCATTGACAAGGCAAAGCTCCTTGAGAGTGACCAGTGTGCCAGGACGCTGTGCTAAATGAAAATTATGGTAACATTTAAAAATGTGCCTGTTGGGAAAATAATATGTAAGCCTTCTTCTAGCTTACTGACTCCAAGAACTGCAAAAATGTCTAAAACATACATGAATAGCAAAATAGATCTTCAGGTCATCATAAAAATTTGTATTGAAAGCAATTTAAGTTGTTCATTGTGTGCAGCTACAATCTTCAGTTTGCTGTGACACTGCAGGGATTTATGCCCACGCTGAATGTTACACATTGTTCTAATATAATTTAAAACATGTCTAATTGAGTATAATGCATGCATTTTTATCAAGATCAGAGACCTACTGTGCTGTTTGAACTGCCTAACCTAACAGTGTATCCACGTCACTGAAATGAAACATGCCCATGTGATGCTGGATACGTACACCTGAATTCTGCACGCGTGTTTGTCAGTGATTTTCCTCTTGACCTTGGGCAACTCACTAAAAAGGTCTGCTGGCCCACTGCCAGGCAAAACTGACTCCTGTGGGACTTAGTAAACTTGTGAAAGGGTTAGACCTTCAATGCTGTGCCCCTGCATTCATTTACATATTTGGATCCTCAAGGGAAAGATTACCTTGTATGCAAAGGTGTCTCTGACAAACCTGTAAGACCTAAAATTTTAGCAGATACTCTTTTCCTTCAACTCATTCTAAGCAACGAAAGGTGGAGAAAAACCACTTCCTTCACCACCAGGCCCTAATCCTTTATTGAATCGTCTTGACAGACCAAGTTTCCCCAGGCAGCTGTTTTCTGCAGCACTGGCCCCTCATCCGCGCTGAGAACAGCTGTGGAGCTGCTGCATGGAAAAAGGGCCGGAGAATTATCTTTGGGACCTTTCACTTTAGGACATAGTTCTGTTTGCAATTTTAAAGTCCCGGAGCTTACGTACATACAGATGCCATATCAAAATGAACAAACAACCATCCTGCAGGGCAAAGCACAGAGCAGGCAGGAAATGCCTTAATGTAACCTCGGCAACCTTAATTTTCTCCATTTGTGCAGGCTTTAATTTTGTCATCACAGGGTAACAATTCTCCTTCGGCAGACTTCTCTGCCAGATGTTTACAGCAGCACCAGCAACCACCAAGTTTAAGATATCTAGGTGGTCTGTGCCGGAAAAATAACAAAAAACAATGGTAAAACCCACATGGAAATTTGCAAATCTTTCAAACAAAAACCCTGCAGTTCCTATGTATTCAGTTTTCTCTTTTACACAAAGTGGGGGAAACTGGGAGAAAGGAAGTACAAAAAACTGCATGTAAAGTCCATCTTACTTAGAAATTATACTTCTGGAATGCTGATGAGAGTTTATCCAATTCTTCAGTACATCTAAAAACAGATATGTACCAAGCTCTGTTTCTCAAGATTTTCTAGCCATCAAATTTATTTTTCAAACAAAATTTTGTTTACATAAATGGGGAAAAATAATTCTATTAAAATTTTATTTTCAATACACCATAAAATATTTTTCAAAATAAAACATTTTCAAAGATCAAATTTCCTATAAAGTCTCTTTTGGGAGAAGCTTTCCCTGGAACTTTCACAAATGTGAAGGCAAAAGAGGAACAGTAACTGTTATACTGCTTATATAGTGGCTGTTTATAGCAAACACAGTTGCTGATTTTGTAATTTTATAGAGAGACCCCAGCTGGAAATGCAGTAAGATTGTCATTCCCACCCCCACTGGATTAGCTATGCTAGGATTTTGTGTTGAGGAGACTGGCAACTGGGGTTTTCCTCCCCCTGTACTAAAACCATAAATAATAATCCCCTCCTCTCTAGCTAGCAGAGCTAGTAATCAGACTAAGAAGAGATTCTAGGACAATTGAGGAATATCTGCATTAACATTTATGAAATATTAGGTAGGAAAGATCCAATTGGCTATGAATTTGTCCGCTATTAATACTTCCATATGAAATTACAACAGTGAAGACAGTACAAAGTTAAAAAACAGATTACCCATACTGCTTAAATTGCAGCATTTTCTGCATGCTGACTGAGTAATCAAACACCCTATTATTTATTCATGATACAAGGGCTCTACATGTGTCAGAGTCACTATTTTTCAGTGTTAGGTAGGCCAAAGTTCTAAAGCAGAAATCAGTGTTTATCTCAAAAGGTGGGTGCAGGCTGTGATCTATTACTGTTGAAGCAAGCAAAAGGTTTGCATTTGAAAAATGCATCTTCTGTAGAAAGAAAGTAAAAGTACACGAGCAACAGTAATAAGCAAAAATGAAAAGATGAAGTAATAATAAATCAGCATGAAATTAATTTAAGATCCTTGCAAGCTGATGTGCAGCTACTGTAACATCTGGAAAATTCCTCTGAAAATGAGGCAAGCAGATCATGGGCATCCATTAATAATCTCTCATGTTTCTTCTGTTAGTCTCAAAATGAAAATCGGGTTATTAATCAGACTTTGAAAAGTATTAATGACGATCCCTTTTTCTTATATTTTCTTCCATTTCAACAGGATCCAAAGGATTTTGTACCCAAGGGCACATATAATTTTGCTACGTTGAAATAAGAATTTTAGTGTGGAGTTTAAATTTAGCTGAAAACCTCAATCCAGTCCAAAGATATTCCATCCATGTAATAAAAGCAATAGGACAGGGGCTGCAGGTTTCCAGTGTCGGTTTCTAAGTTTTCCAGTAACACAGGGAGAGCGAAGGTCTTTCTCAACTCTGCTTCTACTTTTTCTCCCTTGGTGTTATGCCATGGGCTGGCACGACAGGTTGATATGAGTGGCTCACAGATGGGAAGGGAGTGGAAAAAGCCTCTTTTCTTGTCAAGTTTCCCTAGGGGGGTCTGGCACTGCCCACAGAGTTTCCCCTGCCCTACAGTCTCAGGAGCGGGGCTGTTGCAGGTGCTCACAGACCACCTTTCCTCCTCACTCTTGCCTCTCCTGCAGTACTTCTGGTACTGCTTGTTCAGAGAAAAAAAGTGCTAGAGGAGTGGCATTAAACACAAAAAATCAAGCTGTCAGATCGCACCCAAAGTCACCTGAAAGCTCAGCTACCCTAATTCCGAGGTCTGCTCCCGAATATTCAGTGTTGGATCCAGCTGACCCAATCCATGTCCAGGAGCGGGATGAGGTCAGGGAAAGCTGAGCATCCCCTACTCCCGTCGCCAGCTCTTCTCCCAGGCACAGGCAAGCAGCAGGGGACCTCCTACGGCAACGTGAGAAACAACGCGAATTTGGGACAAAGGCACAACCAAGGCGTGCTGTAACCAAAAGGTTTAAAATGGAGATTCACTTCAATAGTAACTGTTCAGCAGATTAGAAACTTGCAAAAAGCTTTAAATTTTTTATTTGGACACATTGGTCTTTCTAAAATATTCACTGAAGAAAAAAAAAGTGTAAGGTATTTAATTATATTTTCAGTCCAGAATAAAGTATTGTTGGAGAAGAAGAAGGCATGCCAGAAGAATGAACAGTTTGGTGGTTAAGGCAGCTCATCTGCTGTGTGGGATGATAAAGTCCAGATCCCACTTGAAATTAGGGAATGTGATTTTCTTGCTATTAATTTAATTGTTTTCTTATTCATGCCAGGAGCAAATTTAAATTCGCTCTTGGGAGGTCAAAATTCACTTCATGTTCTTGCAAATGCTCTGAATTATTTATAGTGCATAATTTTAGTAAAAAAAACACTAGCAAAAAAAGCTGATTTGAGGGTGATAATCTACATTTATATTAGCTAACCAACTCTGGACTTGGCTTGCTTGGAAACAGATCAATTCAAAATCATGAGAGTTTATTTCCTAAAAATTACTAATTCTGCCTGCATTTTTCTAGAGCTATAAAGGCTTGAATAAAATTCACCAGACACCAAATGGCAAAGAAGAACATGGGAAAGTGACTTACACTCACCATCAAATTTACATACAAATGCATAACCAGCATTTGTGTTTCTGCGTTCTTCTCATTTCCCCATGAGAATGCAGTAATCCTACTATTCCCATTCAGGTAAACACATTTTTTTTTTCTTTCTTTATTGTGAAAGTAGCAACAGGATTTGGCCCATGGGGAAATAAAACTGTAGCAATAATTTAGATATGTTATGCATGATATCATTAATGTATTTTGATAAATGGTTTTGATAGAGCTTCCATCTCCCCTGCTCTTTCAGCTTCTTGATCTAAGCTTGTTCTCTAGGTCAGGAGTTGAAGTCATCAACATTTTGCAGTCTCCATTATCCTTGGTGTTACAGTTGCTTATTGTTGCTGTTTTTATACCTCTTACATTTCTTAACGGCTTGTCCAAATTTAAATTAAAGCTTAATGATAATATAAGGCACTTTTATTGGTTTACACCTAACATACTGGAGTACTGCTTGTAAAAATAAGATGATTTTCAGTGGTATGATATACATATCTCAGCATTTTTCAGAGCAGCTTTGCTACAAATCCTCCCTAAAATCAGCTAGGATTTTAAATTAAGTGTAACAGAATGGCTGGAAGGCAGGAATTGAAAGAGCCAGCACGCATCCCCATTTCCACAAGCCCCTCTGGCAACATCAGGAATTAAATGGCAGTGGTGACCCAGCGAGACCATCTCTGTGAGCAGCTCCCTAAATACCTGCCTGTGCTCACTGCAGGAATGCACTCTGAGCTGTGGGAAACTGCGTGAGCTCATCCCCGGGGCTCTTTGTCTGGGCTAATTTACATGGGCTTCCAGGGCCTAACATCAGTTCACTTATCTCAACATCTCTAGCCTTGTTTCTTAAAAAAAAATTCCCTTTAATTCAAAATAATTTTACTTCAGAACCCTTTTAATTCAAAACCAAGTTTGGCATAAGTTTGGCCAGAGCCAATGTATTCAAGGAGATTCCGAATTTTTATTTCCAGTTTGTAGAACATACTGAAGCCCATTCATACACGAAGTTAGCTGGAACTTTATAGCAATTTTGGAAATAGAGTCCTCATGGATAAGAACCTCCAGAGTCTAAGGTTTATAATTTTCTATGGTATCTTTGATGCAAGGATCTCAAGGCCCTTTTTAATATTAAATGTGCTTTAACACTCCACGTGCTATTTCCACTTTAAAGAAACAGTGACACACAAAGAGGTTCAGTAATATGGCAAAAAGGGACGTGTAACCCAGACATCCTGGACTCATGCCTTAGTCAGAGAACAATTCTATTGGGATTAGGTGTTCAGCCTCTACTGTTAAAAATATCTAACTAATGGGATTATAAAATGAGAGACTTAATATTCCAGTAAGACCTGTAAAATGGCTATAGTTTCTAATACTTGGAAATCTATCTGGATTGTGATACCATATGAAGGAGAGTACATTCATCACCCACCAATTCTGTGCCATTCACAAAAAAATAGTTTTTTGTAAATAGTGAACAGATGAACAATACCTAAAAAGAAAAATCACAAATGTTAATCACCAGGGTACCAGAAGAGTTCAGTGAAACCATCTTCCAAAATTTAAGCTGTCATAACAATGTATTTTTTTTAAAGGAAAGTTGAAGATTTGAAAGCAGCAGCAGGTCAAGATACAGCTTAGCAATGTCTAGGAAGGTCTTTCTTCTTTTACTGTATTATTAATAATGTAGAACTATCCTGAGCTACACAAAATATTATTATTATGATAAGGTAAATAAACATCACTGGTAATATTGATTATTCTGTCTTGCATAAAGTAATTTATTAATATATTAACAATTAAACTAGCTCTGACTTTTCCCTCTGGAAAACTTCTCTATTTCTCAGGTTTTTGTGACAGTGACTTTCTAGACATTTTGTTATCTTTTGGCATAAGTGAAATTATTCTCAACATAGCCTTGCTACAATTACTTTTCACATATACCAAATTGTTATCATACTATCATTTCCTGATCTCCATACCATCATATCCTTCTCTTAAGGTTATATTGTACTATTTCCTGTATTTCCTTGTGCTGGGTACGCCTTACAGGAAAGTGATATGGTAAAAGATGGAAAGGTACCGGTGGGATCCTCTGCTAGCTGTCCCTGTCAGCAGGTCCAGGACTAGCGGCTGGTCCTGTGAGTTTTTGGCTATTTTTATATCCCACCATTGTTAACACCCAGTATAGATGATGGGGAACTCTCCAACCAAACTGACACAGGATACCAATGATTAAGAAAAGGTTGTGGGAATGTGTTAATATTGACAGAAATTTCATCTGGGCAGACTTATGGTTCAAATTAGAAACACTGAAATAGCCAATCAGCCAGGCTAAAGTTGACATTACTCCTTGGCCTGATTCAGCTCCACAACACAGAGGCCAGACTACAGGTGAACGCTGAGCAGATTTCCCAGTCTCTGCTCTTGGAATGGTCCATTTCTCATGGTTTTTGTCATGTTCTGGGGGGCAAAGACCTGAACCTTAGTGTCCATTGCCCCAAGTTACAGACCTCACAGCTGGGCTTTCCAAAATATTTAATGATTAACACAGAAAAGCTTCAAAGGGAGAAATAAAAATATCCTGCCCAATCCATTCTTTCCAAGAACAATCACCCTGCGGGGGTAACATATCCTGGTATAAATGAAGACACTGGAACGAGGAGCTACCCTAACTGGCCTAAAGGATCACCCAGACACATTAGCTATTCTGAGACAACTTCCTTCATCATCTTGGTGGATTTCAAACAGTTTTTAACACACAAATTAATGTGGTATAGGTAAAGCATTCCCACCCAGTTCTAGCCCTGTGGCTATATGGAGTCACACCAAAAGCTCATCTGGCTCCCAGGCCTCTGAACCTGGGCAAGGTTAGTTTAAAAGTTAAGTCAAGTTAGCTTAAAATCCTTTCCTGCACTGAGATTGCTATAAATTGGTTCTGACCCTTTATAAGTTCTTTTCTGCATGTGCATAAGAAGCTGTTCAGGTAATATTTAAACTATATGTTTAACTTGATATCTTTTATCTCAACTTGTTTATCTTCGCCCACCTCTGCATTTGTATAGCAGTAATTCCAGGAGTTCTGATCTCAGGTACAATCCTGCTGTCCTAGCCAATGATGCCATGAGATGAATATCCCTGCCTGAAGAACTTCCTCCCTCACATACATCTTCCGATACTTATGACATCATTTAAATTTTGTGGTTTGGTTTTGGCTTGTTTGGGGTTTTTTAAAGTGGATAAGCTGGGAGACAGTGGAAAATCAGCTACAGGTCAAAAGCACACACTCTCTGCAGATTTGGAAGACTCCTATGTGGAAATCTGGGCAGGAAGTAACTTATTTGGGAAGTGTAATAGCTCTGCAGGTTTCCTATTCAGCTGTTGCACAGGTGGACCTTGAAGGAATTTCCTTTTAGGAATTAAATAAAGCCATATGGTAATATCTACATGCACCAAAGAACTTGAATATAAACACAGCATCCTGACTCACTTTTTATCTAGAACAGATGGTATTTATAAAGGGAGTGCAAAGGAAACACTTAAGATGGAAGATACATGGTACAAAACAGGTGAGTCAGAAGAAAGGTTCCAGTCTTGTTTTGCAAATTAAATCTCTTACAGGATAAACAAGGCTACTCTCATTCTCAACAAAACAGTATTAAAAATAATATTAGGGCACTTGTTTCCAGCCCTTTGTACACGTGTCAAACAATGACTGTTTTTATTCAGGAAGCATGAAAGACAGGTCTTACAGTGATGATGCAAATCATGATTGAAGTGTACTGGCAAAGAGCTGCAGAGGTTGAAGGAAATATGCATCATGTCCCTTGTGTCTGGGTCTGCTCCATACTGTTAGTCACCCAATTCTGCATGAGCTGCTGCTGTAAACCATCAAAGGATGGGGGATGTTAACCTCCTTCAACACTGGCTGGGGATGGGAGGATGGCTCAGTCTATCTTTCTCATTAACTGACACATTACAAACTCATCACTTCACAGAACTGTGGCAGTAAATCACTGATAGCTTTTTTTAGGTCATCAACTCTTCTAACATTAGCTTTCTAAATGTCAAAGCACTCTCCTATATTTTTTTTAAGTAACCCAGAAGGGATTACTGTATTTATGATGCAGAACAAGGGGTCCAGTGGTCTATCTTCTACTCCTGGTAACACTGTTGAATTAATGCCTGACCTTGCCTTGGGACACAGTGCCATGAAACAGTTATTTTGTATTTAAAGGGATCTAAAGCTTCCATGGATCTCACAAAAATTGACAGTTCTACATCATTATGAGGAAAGAAATTATGCTTTTTGTTGCAGTACACGCAGATATTTTATACTTCATTATGTTGAAGTCATAACTGCAAACACGGTATGTTGCCCAATACCAAAAGGGAATCAGAAAACATTTCAACAGAACAGTTCTTAATGGTGCCTTAGCAAAGATACTTTTACTTTGTAATTTTCCTTTTGTAGCAGATGTCACAATAACTAATGAGAGCTTGTCCATTGATATAATCCAGCTTTGTATCAGGCAACTCAAACTATTAATCAAAAATATTCATTTGATCCTTAAAATCCAGGTGATGAGCTTATCTTTCAAGAACTGAGCAATAATTTCAACTTTTTTTTCCTTTTAGCCTCCTATACATCACATTTTTTAAAAAGTTTTCAAGTTTTTTTTCTGTAGCAACAAAGACATGCAATACTTATTTTGAAAATATATTATATTCTTTCATTTCTAGTGTTGTCTTTAAAAAACACCTATTACTTTGCCAATCCTCGATAATAAAACAGGATTAACCAAATGTTAGTACTATAAACTGTGTGACCTTAAGAACTTAAGTTTCAGTCAGGAAAGAGTCATGTGCTAAAAACATGTGTGCCATATGCCAGCAAGTGAACATACAGTTATCCAGTCCTAAAGGACTTCTTCATCTATGTATATTATTGAGATTCAGTGGGTTAAGATTTCTTTTTATAATTCAGGATATAGCAGGAATTTGTTCATTTTCCATCTTTGCAGCCATGAAATCAAGAACCCTGCTTAGCAGTGAGCCCACATCTTGTTTGGCCTTTTTTTGCTCATGCAGAGGCTGAAGCTTTGTCTTGCCCTTGATGGCCTCGCCAGCTCAAGCTGAGCTTTGGCTTTCTTAACCCCACCTCTGCACGTCTGGGCAATGTTTCTAAAGCCCTCTTTTGTAGCCTGGCCTTGTTTCTGATTCCTGTGTGTGGCCATTTTGCAGTAGAGCTCTGCCATGAATCATAGAATCATTGAGTTTGGAAAGGTCATTTAAGATCAGCCAGTGCAACTGTTAACCCAGCACTGCCAAGCCCACCACTAAACCATGTCCCCAAGTGCCACATCTACACATCCTTTAAATGCCTTCAGGGATGGTGACTCCAAAATTTCCCTAGGCAGTCTGCTCCAGTACCACTGTGTAAGTGAAGAGGAGAACACAAGGAAAGGATAGCAGCAGTTTTCAAGTAATGTAAAATCATGAAAAGAGATGTGAGAAAATTTGGGATGGCATCAGTATGTGAATGGACAACAAGCTGAGAAATTAATTTTAGTACTGACTTGTAGGCAAAGTTTACACTACTCACACCTGCCTCATGGGTTCTGCAAGAGTGAGATACACAAGAATTATCATTCCAGCACTTCATAGGGCATACTTTATTCTCAGATGCTACCACAGCCCCACTTCCTCCAGAAACCACCTCCCGAGCTAGTTTTGGGAAACAAGAGGTTTCCCCTTCTAATGTTCAAGCTGAAACCTGGCTATCTCTGCTCTGCAGGGCAGGAGACTGCCCTGGTCCCTATCTCGTTCAGCTTCCCACAGCCAGACTCCTGCCTGCAGCTTTGTAAATCATGGCAGGAAGGGCAGCTGGCTGCCACTTGTGCTTCAAGGACACCGTGATGACAGTTTGTGATGACAGACCAGCTGTGCAAAGCTATTGGCAGAGCAATCAGATGGACAAGGGACAGGGCAAATAGAGCCAGAGAGACACAACTCTCCTGAAACTGGGGGTGCAACCTCACCTGGTCAATCTCTCCCAAAAAGAATGCTACACAACTGGAAGGCTTAAAGACATTTCAAGGAGTAAATGTTAAGACTATTTAAGACTATTAGGACAACATGACAAAAAAGTATTTATAATGACGTTTTTCAGAAGGTAGATAAGAGGTTCATATTGTATCTGATTTCCTTGACTATGGGAAATGGGAAATGTCTGACAAGATGTTCTTCTATTATACTTGACAAGAATCTGCAGGAAATTTATATTTGTGATTTTTATGCCTTTAAGCTAATGCAAGGCATTTTGTACAAAAGCTCTGCTAGGGCATGGAAGTGCATGGTGGAGTTGGGCATGCATATCCTAGAAGCAGTTTACAGGAAAGGAAGCAGTGCTTATGGGTCAGAGCATTTCTGTACTTGAGGTCCAAGAGGCTTCGTGTTCAAGAGACAGGCTTGTTTTGCTTCCTGTAGTGCCACTCTGGAGGAGTTACACTGCTCCCAAAGCTGCTTCACTGCATTGTGTGGATACATCAGTCTGCCCAAGCTTTTTTGTGGCTCCTTACACCGTACCTCAGTGCCTGATGATGGTGTTGGCCCTGTGCTCAGTACCAGTGGACTTGACACACAACAGTTTTAGACTTGGAATTGCTCAACTCAAAAATCAAAGAGAACACCTTCACTGGGAGTACTGCTGCAGCCTCCTATGCTAGCCTGGTCAAGAGGAGCCACAAGATGTGACCTGTGTAGAAACAAACCCTTGAAAAGCTATCCAAGTAATGGAACAACTGATGTGTTTCCTGCCTGGTGCAGTCCTGCACTGCTGTGCTGCTCACAAGCCATACTAACCAGTTTATAGGTACTTCAGTCATTATATTACATTATACTACATTATACTGTCTCCACAAAAATGGTTTCAACATAGACAGCCTGTCACAAAGGAGCCCTGAGGAGGTATAAATGATTTGCACTTTTCCTTCTATCATTCAAATGTTGAATAAGAACTTCACATGAACAGGACTGGAGGAACAAAACACTCATAAACGTTTACAGACCTAGAGGTAGGCACATGCTCAGCATCTGGAGTTAGTGGCTTATGGACTTCCCAATAATTCTCTGATGTAAATGACATTTGAGTAAACTTTCCTATCAAAAAGACAACTCACCTGTGCTATCAACAGTTGGTAAATGATTTATAGGATCTGTATCCAATAACTAGGTGAGAAAAAATGCTGGAGTATATTCTTCTGTTAACATTGTCAAAAGTAATGCCATATCAAAAATACTTTTTGTCAGTTTTAGTAAAACAAGTGTGCAAGTGAGTGATTTTCACCATAACTATATAATGCAAGCAAAAATTACAGTTTATAGGAACTTCACAAAATGTTACCATTTCACAAAATACATGGTTAAAAATACACTTCCCTCACACTCAGGTGATGATGTACTTTGACCTCTAAAAGGCTTCACTGGAAAAACTAAAAAATCTGCCAGCATTAGTAGTTCCAACATGAAACTTGAGCAAATATGCTTTATCAGTGTTGAAAAGGAACAAGTCATACAGAGACATAAGTATAGGGAAGTGCTGGTTCTTCTTTTACTTCCTGGGTATTATGTAAATATATGTCTTCCTCAAACTCACTGACGTCAGGTTTGGAGGTAAAGTTTATTTATATTTAAATATTTAAACATATTTAATTTAGCATTACAAAAGTCCTTAGAAAAGACCTGTATGTCAGGACTAAAAATCAGATAAGACTACTGCTAAAAAAAAAAAAAAAGCCTAAACTCTTGTGGCAAACTTGGAAAAACCACTCAGAATATATTTTTAGACTAATAATAGAACACTGGTGTTAGAATTATTATTGGGTTATGCAACAAAATTTATTCTAATAGTGAAAATTTGACTTTAGACAGCAGGGTTAATACATGGCAACAGGCAAAAAAAGTTCCTGGTTGGAAATTATAAGCTAAATTAAGACTGATGGCACAAAAATCATAAGCACTGGAAGAAGCTGCTAAGGGTGAAAAAAGAGGGGTCAAACAAACAAGTAGAGGCCAGAGTGATAAAAAAAAGATGAGCTCTGTGTTTGCTTATTTGCAGCAAGGTTAAGAGTCACAATGCTGTGATGAAGATTTGATAGAGAGCTCACTAAAGAAAGGACTTCCAAGATTCAGTGGCCAGAGATGAGGCTCGCAGGGGTGAAGTTCACACCACAAATTAGGTACAAGCTTTAAAGTAAGTTTGGCTGTCTATACTGTTTACACAGAGAGATTTCCTTTCACAATGCAATGTTTTACAGTATGTTACAGCTTACCCAAATTACCATGCTGGATGGAAATTGCTTGCTGAGAAAGTTGTGTGGCCTCTGCTAAACAGCTAATACAGAAAACAGTAAATCCTGACTAGTCAAAGACCAGTCTTGCTTACCAGGTTTAATCCATACAGGCCTGCGTGAGTGTCTTCCTATTCCTTACATCCACCTCTTTAAAACTACATATGGCAAAGGAGAAACTTTCAGATACCAGGTCAGGAGGCTACACAGGCTGTTTGGGGGAGTTTTAAAATAGTATATGTGGGCAGACTTCTATTAATGTTTTCCTCCCTAATGCTCCTATTAATGGAGCCTTGTAGCTCCAGGCTGCCACAGCACATCCTGCCTGGTGCACTGTAGGGGTCTCTGGCCAGAAAACCAGGGTACTGTTATCAGTGAGGTGTAGGGAACATGGGACTCCTTTAGAAATGGCTGCTCTTTACAGAAAACCTGTCCTACAAATAGAAATTCCAATTCCTTTACTGATTGTAAAACTATACTTTTTTTCTGTTTTCCTTTGATGTCAAGCCTATAATTTTTTTTTAACAGGGATTACATTTATCTTCAATGGATTGATGAAAGCAACCGGTCTTCACTATGCTTGCTATCAGAATTTCTGTACAAATCTTATTCCTGGGTTGCTTAATTGCTCATGACACAAAAGTTAAACAGCCACCTTTAATGAAAATCTTCTGTTTCAGTTTCACAATGCCTGTGATCTCAGGATTTAAGGACAGGCAGAAAGTACAGAGAAGCAAAGTTCTATAGCCCTGGACCAAAGGAGGCTAAACAGTGTAATCATCTAAATTAATTTTTGCCTATGCTTTTTGCAGATATTTATGACAAATTCAAGAAGTCCAACACAGGAAGAATGAAACAAACAGATGGCATTGTGTTTCAGCTCTGGCTACAGTTAAACTGGGCTTTTAACCGTGGTAGACCTGTTTTTTTATTTCTTATACATCATCATTGGTCCGAGAATCCAGTTTCACATATGAAATTTCTCTCCCATTACTTGCAAGTGATACCTTTGTAATGCAGAACCACCATAATGGGACTGCTAGCCCCCTGGTAATTACTATTGTCTAAATTAATATTATGTGTTTCTTTAAAAAGGTGAGTAGCAAAAAGGAAAATACGGCAAGGCTAACGAAGTTCTTTAACTTTTACAAGTGGAAAAGTACAGTATTTGCCCCTTGTTTATACACAAATTTGAAGAACTGCTTTGTCAGAAAAATGAATTTAGTAAACTTAGTGCTGTTATCTATTCACAAAATAAGAAATTATTTCCTGCTGGTTTCAAATTAATGGCAGATGGAAGAAATGTACCAAAGTAAAAACATTTCTGCAATCATGCAGTAAATGTCAAGAATATGTTGAGAAAAGAGGGAATATATATATTACAGAGAGAGAACTTAGACAATGTCAGCTGCTATGGGTGCCTCCTTTTTTCTCCAGCCACATGCTCTCAGTCCCCTTCCTGCACAAACTTATGCCAGTTTGTTCTGGCAGTAAGAAAGTCTGTTGCAAAAAGAGAATAAATTTTGAACTTTTTTACCAGGTTGGGGTTTGACAGGTTTCACACCCTAGACCTCTTTTACCAAGAATTCACCTAATCAGCATTGTCAGTGGGGAGATTGGATCTCATTTCAATACATTTGAGCTGCCTTGAGACTGTGGCTAATATGCCAGCCATGTGAGAGAGTATTTCAACTGTATGCTGGTCTCCATTCTATTCTGTGTTGGGCTTTGCTTTGCACCAGCATTTATTGTCCTCTGATGGTGTCAAATGCCATTTATCATAAAATTTTATGGAGGAGAGTAACAAACATGTTAAATATGGTTTTCTTCTCATAGTTCACTACAGTGGCATGTTATCATGCAGTGAGAAACACAGTATCGAGCAGTACCCAGTTCATTTTGATTGTATTGTGATCCTGAAGGGGTTTGGCCAACAATGCTGTTATAAAATGTATTTAACTTTTGAAGAAAATGCCTCAGGCTTCCATTGAAGCTTTTCCTTCCTTAATACAGCAGTCACAATCTTAATAGCTCTAAGTAACACAGCCCTTGAGTTCCCACAAAGAAACTATTTCAGAGCATTTGCCGATCTGCCGTAGAAAAGCATAGCATGAAACCAATGATAAATGGAATTGTTTTACATTACATGTGTACTTATTGTTTCACAGCATAATGTCCAGAGAGGAAATACCTCTGACAGAGTCCACCATGAAAGCATGGCATTAACAGCAGAGTCAGGGCTAAATTAAATAAAGCCAGACTCTAAACATGTATTCTCTTTGGAGGTATCTTTGATTGCAGGTCACTGTGAAGGGACACACAAAGGATAAGACAAGAAAATTGCATTGTAATGCAATTTGTTGAGGGCAATTAAGAGGAATGTCTAGGTGAAAGATGTTATGAGGTTTACTAGGTCACAAAATAGCAGATTAAATTCAGAGAAATTTAGAGCAATCCTAAATTTATACACCCATTACTATAGGATCTGAATTCAGTGTTTCCATGCAGTAACAAGATCTAGGAGTTATACTTCCCCAAAATTTTGACTCTGTGTCCAATAGCAAATACAAAACCAACCACATACTAGGAAATGCTAAATAAGGAAAGGAGAACAAGGCAGAAGATATCATGCTACTATATAAAATCCTATGTTTAAATACTCCAGCTAAATGTACCCCTACATGTACAATACTTCATATAGATCCATTATAATTCAAAATATATGCAGGAGAACTGGAAGAGATGCAGAGAAAGGAAAACACATGGAGCAGTTTCCATATAGGTTCTGCCTAAGGGCAGATCTAGATATTTAAGGAAGGTATCACTTATGCCTTATTATCTTCTTTCTCTGTTGCCTTCTGTCACCGGCAAGATATTAGATGGACTTCTAGTATGAATCAGTGTTGTTTCTCCTTATGTTCTTAATCAAATCCTGAATCAAATAAAGCTGTCTGTCACCAGGGAGTAGTTGATCCAATTTCACCTGTGATTGGAGAATGATGGCAATATTGGCAACAGTAAGCATTGTGCAAGGGTTAAATAACGAGTCCCATTTCTATTTTGGACTACTAAGCACATCTAACTCTTCTAAACCCTGGGCAGCCTTGACCACAATAAAGCATATTGCCTGAATGATTCTCTAGTTTTAAGACTATCTTTCATAAACCACAGATTAAATTTGTTTCAGTGCAGATCATTCATTCAATTCTCCCAGCAAGTGAGGTTTATCACTATGATATGTTTTATCCTCCTGGAATAATCCCAGTGGAAAGCCTATAGTGGGGCATGCTCATCAAGAATCAAATACAGACCAATTTCCTTTTTTCATAACCTCTCTTCAACAATGGCATTAAACAGATGCTGATGAAGAGTAAGTATAGGGCACGAGACTTATTCCAAATAATCTCCTAACCACCACATATTTTTAGATCAACATAGTCTATGCCTAACATGATTTGTCCATTTAAAAACCTTTAATAGATATTTTTTCCAAGTTATCCTTTCCAAATCACAAAAAATTTAAGTATCCAGAATATTCTTTGGAAAGGAATTCTTCAAGTCTGCCACCAGCTGTGCCAAAACCCACCTTCTTCCATTTGCTTTAGATTCAGCTCCTACTAGAAGCCTCTCATACACTGCAAAATACAGCCAACTCACAATCTTAACCATTATGTCTACACAATGCATGATTCTGAAGACCTCTATCACATTGCCTTATAAACCCTTTATTTTTCAGATTGGGAAGCCCTACTCTGGCATGCGCTCATTCATCCTTGTTTATCTTCTTCGAAATATTTCCCAGTTTTAGTCAAACTTTTTTTCTTTTGCAGCCTACCTTGAGTACAGTATAAGGTTTTGAGCACCACGATATAAAAAAGACATTAAGCTCTTAAGAGAGTGTCCAAGGAGGGCAATGAAGGTGGTGAAGGGCCTTAAGGAGAAGCCATATGAGGAATGGCTGAGGTCACTCGGTCTGTTCAGCCTGGTGGGAACTGAGGGGCATCTCATTGCTGTCTGCAACTTCCTCATGTGGGGAAGAGAAGAGGCAGGCATCAATTTCTTCACTTGCATGACCAATGACAGACTTGAGGAAAAAGCATGAGGCTGAGTCAAGGGAGGATTAGGTTAGATAGTAAGAAGAAGTTTTTCACACAGGGGGTGGTTGGGCACTGGACCAGGCTCCCCAGGGAAGTATTCACAGCACCAAGCCTGACAGAGTTCAAGAAATGTTTGGACAACACTCTCAGACACATGGTGTAACTCTTGGAGTGCCCTTCTCAGAGCCAGGAGTTGGACTTGGTTATCCTGCTGAGTCCCTTCCAACTTAGCATATTCTATGATTTTATGTGGTTCTTTGATTGGTGGTTTTTTTTTTTGTTTTGTTTAATAAGGGAGGCAGAACTGCGTGCAGTATCAATGCTGAGGTTGAACAATGCACTTATGCATGCAAAATAATGCTATTGATTTGCCCTTCATTCCTCATTCCTTTCTAATCATGCCTAGATTTTATTTTGCCTATTTTTGAACTCTATTGAATAGACATCAGATTGTACATTTTCAATTGAACTGCTGTTCATAATCCAAAGGCTTCACTCCTAAATGTCACTGGTCAGTGCAGAATCCATTATTTATGCAAAAAGGAATTCTTCCACCTTACCTTTACCTGCATTGAATTTCATCTAACATTCTACTGTGCAGTCACTAGTTTCAGAAAGTTCTGCTATTCTTCATTGTTGTCTTCATCCTCACTATCAGAAAGAACACAAATCCTCTGTAAATCCTTTCACTTCCTACTCAATGTCTTCCTTGTCTTCTCCTTCCCCTGTCATTTAGGTAGTACAGATTTGAGCATGGGCACCCACAGACTTTGATGACTTTTCTGAAAGGCTGTAATTAATATTTTCCTTCACCCGTGCATCCCATCTCATAGCTGATCCATGTCTTACTGCGTGGCTCTTTGGACTCCCAAGAGCTTTTGAAGCAAACTGACCTGATTAATTATGAACCAGCCATCTTCCCACACAAATCACATCTACATGAATGCATGCCCATTAATTAAATTATTTCTCAGAGTTCTTCTAGCTTGTTTGGTTTAAATTTTGTGCTATAGATGTGTGGTTTCCTTCCTTCTCCCTGGAACCTGTTTTAAAGACTGGTATAATATCTGCCATCATTCCAGTTATCATGCACCAAAATAGTTTTAAATGAAGTGGCTACATGTTACCATTGTCAATTCAACAATTTCATCCTTGGCTTCTCTTTAAGCCCAGGTATAAGCACTGTCCATCATTATTTCTATCATCAATATTTCTTTGACCTCTCTAGCCTATGTCTAGGTCAGACATACTCTATAGGAACATCATCTCTCTCCAAAGGGATCTAACATGCATCTCCAATTTAGTTCACAATCAAAGCTTAAGTAAAGAATTTATTTGGCTTCTCAGTGGTGTTCTTGCCCTCTCAGTGCTCCTTCAATGCCATGAGCACCATTTGGCTTTGCAGCCTCTCTAGTATGCTTCTTGCTCTTCATATGTCTGCAAGAAAATTTAATATTCATTTGATCCTTTTAGCTCATTGTTCCTTCAGCTCTATTTTGACATGCACTATTGCATTTATACAATTAATCTGCCAGAGTTTAAAATCCTTTGTCTTTTCCTCATTTGGATACAATTCCATCTTTTTGAAAGATGTCTTCTTATTCTAATAATCTACTTATTGTTTTGATTAGACACGCTTGCTTCCTTTTCACCCTTATTCAAGCCTTCTTAACAGGTGGTGCACTGCTGGGTTTCCAGTATGCAGTTCTACACTGACCTTCTTTTCCTGCAAAGATTTACTGACTTTAAGTTCAATTTAACAAATTCCTAATTTTCACATATTTACCCTTCTTGAAGTTGAGTACCCCTGGGGTAGTGATTGTGGGGGTGAGACTGATGGTGGGGGTTGAAACCATTCTCTGTAGGGATGCTGTATTTGAGTTTAGAACTTGCAGGCACACCCATTAAACATTACATACTGGTTGTGTCTAAGGAAGGATAGGTTAAGAACTACAGGTCAGGACTTACTGGGTTTAAAAGGAGTAATTTCTCTTGATGTCTCAAAGCTGCTTAAAATTGGCAACATGATTAAGAACCACTCAAAGATTTTGTACTAATGAAAGTCAAAGGCACTAAAAACTTAATAGCAGGCATTCAGCAATATTAGCAACATTAGCAGACTTCAAGTTAAAGAATAATTTATATAACTAAGAGCAGTGTCCTTTTGTCATTTATAAACTATTAATCAGCAATTCCTCTTTTATTAACTTCAATATGTTACACATGTTATTTGGTGTATGTCAACCATACACAGCTTTAATACATTGTTTTAATTAGTTGAAAGACAGGGAGCCACTAAAAATACACATTAATCAGTGAGAAAGCTGAGACATTAAGCATTCTTTAGCTTGTTTGTAAGCTGGTACTTTACTAAATCCCTACAAGCTCTCTAGATCTTTTTATATGCCTGCAGAACATGGTAGTTTGAAAGCAATGAATTAACTTTTGAAAGAGTAATTTCATGAGATACATTTAATTTTTTTGAGTAACTTCATAAGATACATTTACTTTTTTTATTAGTTACTTTCCTTTTTTAAAGCTGAATCCTCTTAGGAAAACATAGCAATTCCAGTTTATTTCAAACAGATAATGTCTTGTGGTTCTGTTTGAGATATTATTCAGTAAAGAAATTTGGCTCAGATTTGTGTTACAGTATAAGAAATCAGTAGTTCTCTAAAAATTCTTGTAGTGCCTCCAAAATGTATTAGTAATACCTCTCAATGTATTGAATAAACCCCTGAGTGTCATGAAAGGTGACATAATGTAAGCCAAAACCATGAAGGCAGTAGGGGGAGGGGAGCAGCAAAAGTCATGCTATGCTCTATTTAGAAAATATGATAATGCAAGTTATAATCCACTCAAACAGTACAGGTAACTATTTCTGGCATAGTTGATGAGAGTTTGATTTTAAAATCTTAATATTTTCACAGCAGTAATTTTCAAGCTCTTTTCCAGATCTTATAAAAGACAATTCTAGCAATGCCTACCAACACAGCTGGATTTTTAGTATCATGGCACAGACCTCTATCATTTGAGGCAGCAGTAACCACAGTAGACAGCTCCTCTCTGCTCAGGCAGATCACTGGAGGAGACACATGTGACTTCTTCTGAGCCTTTTCAGATAGTTGAGTTCAAACTCTTCCAGTTCCTCACAGTCCCTACAGCCTACTTCCTTTTATCCTACTTCCACAGACCTTTTCTGTTGCTGTCTGTTCTTTATCTTCTCTCCCTTCTCTGATCCATGTTGATACCTCATACTGTCCTCTTTATTCTTCTCCCCTTAATCTTCTCCAATTTACTGAATTTCCATCAACAGAACAATGTCTTTTTCTGTGGTATTGGTCATAGAAACAACTTCAGTATTTAATTTGATGCTCAAAACCCACTTCTCCTTAGGCAAATATCCAAGGAAGTTCAATCTCAATTGCATTTGACAAATAGAAGCATTTGGTAAACAGGAGCTTGTATAAGACCCTAGCTACCAAGCTGTCTGTAGCAGCTAACTGATTCTTTGACAGTGTCAGAAGAGCCTGTGATAAACAAGGCCCTCTAAATTTAGCTTGGAATCCAATCATTAAAAATGAAATCTAGGAGCTAACCCTCCCCTTCATTTCCATATCTGCAGCCTGGCTCTGCCTTCACCCAGTGATGTCTGTGCAATGCATCAGCTTCTGTGGAGAAAGAGGCAATTTCATACTTTTTAAATGAAAATTTCAAAAGGCAAGGACAAACTGTGGGACCCTGCAGGCACACATTCATTTGTATATGCTTCTATTTTCATATAAGCCCCTTCCTAAACCCAAAGCTAATTAATGGTAATTGGATACATGGATAAGAAACCTCATAATTCATGATTATTACTCTGAATTGAGCGCTGCATGATATTGAACATTGGGTAGTCAAAACCACCGTGGGCACCCTCTACTCTGCTCACCATGAATGACCCAGGCTAGTACTTTCTTGGGGAAAAATAGTTTGAGAACAAACACGTGACCAATCACATTGTCACCCCTTGTTAATTTCTTTCACAACCTCTGGCAACCTGAACATTTTAAATTCTTTCCTAGTGACATCTGTATTCATGCATCTAAGTCAGATTGAAACCCACAGCAACAACACCACCCTTGTGTAGGGAAGCATCACTGTCAGCCCTGCTCCTGTACTCACCCAAACCCAGTGCCCTTTGGAGCCACACTATCAGCTCTTTCCTATTGATCCATGACCAGTTAACAAAGGATATCCCACAGCCACCTGTAAACCCTGCAGCTTCTAGTTTCCAGCTGAAAACAGTCTCACTCACTCATTATTTCTCTGCTTTTTATATACAAACTCCTAATGCCTATCAAACATCGCCCCAAACAGATGGGAGAGGTTTCCTTGCAGTTATGCATACTCTGGCTATACTCTGCCTAGGCTGAACAGCACAGCCTGCTAAAAGCATCTTACACAATATGGCAAGGAAAATTAACATATTACACTGACCAACATGCTTAATTTAAAAGTTTTAATTGGGTCAGGATTTTAAACTGTCAGCTTTTTTTTTAGTTTAAACATATTTTTCAAAGTCACTCCAATTAATATTTAAGTAAAGTGTTTTCTTCGGTGCTTAACATGAATATCAATTGTAAACTAAGACAACTTATTGGGAACAAAAATGCAGACTGTGCAAATCCACAAATTTCATCAGTATTTGCAAGATCAAAATAACTATACTGTTCAAAGAAAAAGGGGGATTTTTACTGGTTTAAATTCACACTTAACTTCAGATGTTGAACTTCTCTGGGTAGCCTTTGCATTTTGAAAGTACTGCAGATAAGAACATCAAAGCTAGCAAACCTGAACAGGAAAAGAGGTTTCATAGACTGGTCTGAGGTACTTGTCAGCAAACTTAATTTAGCATAATATTCAACTGTGCCCCAGATAGAAGCACTTGAAGCATGTTACAGCTCCATTCCCCAGCTCTTCCAGACATGCCTACATGCCTACTTCATCAGTCACACACCAGAAACTATAGCTCTTTTGTCTTCTATGGTGGTTTTCTGAAGTGCCAGAGGTCATAAAAGTAACAAGGACAGGCAAACGAAGGGAAAATATATTTTTACTTTAGGAAAAGGCAGATTCAGGGCTCTGGTTCTGCGCTGAGAGTCTGCTGGGGAAAGGGAAGAGAAATGTGGCAGCAACACTTATTCCAATACAGTCAGTTTGATTAAGCAGATTTAGTGACATTTCCTATTCTCCGTAAAGGCATGGCCACATGCAATCCTAAGTAAATACTCCAAATTGTAAGTGCTATGAATTATGGATTTTTGGTATGAGTTCAAAGCTCTCCATGACAGATATACAGCCTGACTCATTATATTTGGAATAATGATTATCCTGTATAAAACAACAGCTTTCCTCTTGAGCTATACAATGGAAGACTTTCTCCTGTGATTTACTACCACACTTGTCACTTAAGGATTTACAAAACTGGTTAATGAGACTTTTTAAAAGTACCCAAATTCTTATCTATGCCTGGAATAAAAGTTCCCTTCAATATAGATGTGGGATGCTCTTTAAACACTTAAATACTAACATTTAGCAATTTTTCCATTGCTCTGTTCAAGCAAGGAGACTATTCAAGCAAACTGCCAAGCCAAACACTGAAAACATAGAGGTTATTCTGCCTCAACATGTGACCACCTTTTGCTACTATTTCTGACCCCAGTTCCTGTCAGTCTTCCTTTGCTCCTTTCATAAAGCCCATTTCCATATGGGTTCATCATTCTTCAGGCCTAGTCACCATTATTGTGTTATGTTTCACTGTCTTTGGGCTATGTTAGCATTGGAAAAGCCTGAGGCTCTTTCACAGTAATGAGCTACAGATGTGCCTCTGCTTTCAGTCTGTCCTGTGTTCCTTTTCTCTACTGAGCTAGTAAGACAGAAATTTTTGCTCTTTACATGATACGGTGGGAAATACACTTTAGGACAACAGTCCTAATTCCCTGTCAGATCTGGAATTGGAAAACTTTTCTACTGATTGGAAGATTTGAAGAATACAATCATCTCCCAGCAAACTTTAGATACTTTTTCCCTTATAAAGACGGTTATATTTCACTTTTTGGATGTAGATTACTTGCATAAATGTCATCATCCAAACAAGATAAACTGTATCTGGAGAAGCAGAGCACTGCTGAAGTGCTTTATCTCGGTGAAACAGGGGCAGCTTTGTATTCATGAAAGTGACCATCAGAAAGGGTCCCTTATTATTTAGTCTAACAACTGAAGGAAGCGAACAACCAAGCTATTTTAATTTTTATTTTTAAAGCACCTCTTACACAGATTGTGACGGGAGCATTTTGTGAAAGACACTCTCACATCTTTGTTGAAATCAGGTCTAGTCAGGGAAGGAAGCTTTTGCTTCCTTTTGCTGCTGATTAAGAGTCTAGGGCTTAAAGGGCGATTCCAGACAAGGAAGGAGATCTTTATCACTGCCCTTGAGACAGTTCCCACTGTTGTGCTCATTTTCCCCCACTCTAATAATCACAATTTACAGCTGTAAAACATATCTCAGAGAATGGAACCAGCATATCAGCTGTTCCACGAAGATGCTAGATCATTCAGCATTGTTATGCTTTCAATACTTATGAATGTTTCTAATAATATTACATGGTGTCAATCAGTAAACAGTTCTTAAGAACTACCACAGCTGTTTTCTGAGCAGCTAAAGTAGATCAGCTTGTAAGAAAGCAGCACAGGACAGTCCTCCTCTAAAAAATACCATGTGGGCAGAAGCCATCTGGTGACTATTACGTGTCACCTTCTTCTCTTAGCATTATTCACCCAGGGTACAGTCCATTCAGGAGAGATCTTCTACACTGCAAATCAGGAGAAGAGCTTAGGATCAACTGTAAGCATTCAGATATAACACAACTCTTTAAAGAATCAGTAAATTGATGCCAGGCTGAACATGTGCCAACCATGCACTCCCATCATGATCAAAGCAAACCACTAAGGGCTACCTTAGGGGAAACACAGCAGATCAAGGGAGGTTATTCTGTGCTTAATTTGTTGCTGGAGGAGCAGGGAATAGCTGGTCTACTGTGTACACTTTTGGGAACCCACATACACTTCAAGAGAGATGTTAGAATTTGGAGAGGGTCTATGAAGTGTCTGTCAAAGATGATCAGGGACATAAATAGCATGAGCTTCAAGGAAAACATGAGGGAGTTGTATTTCTTTGTCTGGCAAAGGAAGGGCTAAAGGGGAATTGAGTAGCAGACTCTGTCTACACAAAGAGATCAGAGAATCACAGAATTACAGAATGGATTAGGTTGGAAAAGACCTCTGAGATCATTGAATCCAACCTATGACCTAACACCACCATATTAATGAGACCATGGCATTAGGTGCCACATCCAGCATTTTGTTAAACACCTCTAGGGACACTACCACCACTCTGGGAAGCCCATTCCAATATCTAATCACACTTTCTGTGAAGAATTGCTTCCTGAGGTCCAACCTAAACCTCCCCTGGTGCAGCTTAAGATGATGTCCTCTCACCCTGTCTGTTGCCTGGGAGAAGATGCCAACCCTCACCTTGCTACAACTGCCTTTTAGATGTTGAAGAGAGTTATAAGCTCTCCACTCTTCTAAGTGTCCTCTTCTCCAGGCTAAACAATCCCTGCTCCTCACAGGACATGTGCTCCGGACTCTTCACCAGCTCTGTTGCCCTTGTCTGTTCCAGCACCTCAGTGTCCTTCCAAATTGAGGGGCCCAGAAATGGACACAGAACTCAAGGTGTGACCTCACCAATGCCAAGACAGGGGGACAGTCACTGCCCTGGTCCTGCTGGCCACACTAATGCTGATACAGGCCAGGATGCCTTTGGCCTTCTTGGCCAGCTGGGCACAGCTGGCTCATGTTCAGCTGCTGTGAACCAGCACCCCAGGTCCTTTTCAATTTGGCAGCTTTCCAGCCATTCTGTCCCCAGCCTGTACATTGCATGGGGTTGTTGTGGCCAAAATGTAGGAGTTGGCACTTTGCCTTGTTGAACTTCATGCTCCTGGCCTTGGCCCATTGATCCAGCCTGTCCAGGCCCTGTGCAGGGCCTTCCTACACTCCAGCAGATCAACACTCTGACCCAACTTAGTGTTGTCCACAAATTTGATGTTACAGATATTACAGGGGTAACACAGACTTCTCATGGCGGTAGCAGAAAACCTAATGAGGGGCAAGGAACATGTGTTCTGACTTTGAGTTTTCAGATGGGACATCAGGATGAATTTCTTCACAAGCAGGGCAGTGCAGCACTGAAAGAAGCTACGTGGAGAGAGGATGGGCTTTTCTGCTCTTCAGTATTCAACTAAGCAAACCCATTGCTCTATTGTTGCTTAAAGTCAATGATAGCTGGTGATAGATGTAATGAACTAGGAATTATGATAATTCTTGTTTTAAACAGAAGAATGGACTGACTGGTATCCAGATGTTGACCCTAACCAATGCTTCAATGATTGTGTGAGTATTTCTGCAATAGGAACTGACAAATGATGCAACTGAGACTCTGTGATCTTCCACAGCCCAGGACTACTTTATTAATTTCTTTATTTCCTGAAAGAGAAAATGAATGGTTGAACTGTCTTTATTGATGGGCAAGTTCATGTGGGCAAGTTCACTCAGGGGTGACAATGTTATGACTTACATCCTAGTCTAGCTCCAGCTTAGTCCTTACAAAATAGACAGTTGCAAGTCTTCCATAACTTCTTTCTAAGTCTTCCCACACTATAGTAGTGTAGTATAAATGCTAGTTGATACCTTGTAAATTGTCTGTGCTATACTTCAAAGCTTAGAAGAAAAGATTCCTTTCCACTACTTTTTTTTGACTTGTACAGTTTGAGAGTGACTGCTGTGATTGCCATGCCAGAACATAGGAATCTGAGATTCTTATTGAAGCACTGTGTTTGGCAGAGCTCCAATATTTAAACTTGTTTGTCTTAGAGTTACTGACAGGCTGCCCAGGGCCTGCAGTATTACTTGGTGTCTCACTGGTTTGCCCCAAATACTACTGTGAGACTTGTAGCAGTGCTGATGATTCTGGCCATGAACATTTTTGTTGGTCTGTGACACAAAAAACATAATTTAGGCCAAAAAAACATTGGGCAGGACCTGCTCTTCTTTGAAAATTTTTCTAAGTCACAGAAGCACATGAACAAAACATTGCAGGGAGGATGAGTGCATCTCAGTGTACAAGGAAGGAACAACTCAGGAACAACTGAAGCCCATGTTCAGCCTGCTGCCTGCACTAATGAGGTCAGAAATAATAACTTTTGCTTTTGGGCTACTATGTGAAATGATCAAAGCCAACACATGTGTTATTACCAAAGTTGAAAACTTTGCAATCCTTACATTTTTTTATAATTCACCTTATTCAAGCCTACATGGATGTGCTTGCCAACAGTCCACAATATTGCCTAACACCTCCTTATTAACTTCACCTGCCACATCAAAACAGAAGAGCCCTCTGCATCGTGGTTTGGCAGCATGAAACAAGACACAGAGAATTAAGACATTGCCACATCTCATTGTTGACCATTTTCCCAGAAACACACCAAAATGCAGATATTACAAAACCAAATTCATCTAGACTCTGACACTCTCAGACTGGCTTCTAGTCCACAATATTGAATTTATGTGAACTCCCTAGAGTGCAGCATGCTTGATTTCCTGGTGCAAATAAATGTTCATCCAAGATTAAAATATAGCCATTTTTAACAGTAATGTTCTGAATATAATAGAGTACCAGTGAAAATGAAGCCTACCTCATCTTGTGGAACTTAGTAACTTGTAGTTACTTTATTTTCCAAAGTTCCTGACAAGTCACTCTTTTAAATGTAGGATTGGGACCTGTGTTAATATAAAGTTCTGCTTGGTTCAAGTTTTTGGAGAACAGTGCTTGTCTCTGCTGGCCATCAGAGTGATCACCAGGTTTGCACAACTGCCAGTTCTAGGGCAATCAAAAAAACTTCTCTCAGATATCCTCAGAACCAGACACCAACACCTTGATGATTGTTCTTCCAACAGCCCCTGGTGCATATTGGAGGAAAAAAATCTTTATATTATAGAAGGGCTATGAATCACTGACAGCAGGCCCAGCTAGCTGGGAATGATATGACAATTAAAAACACCAAAGCCTGTTCTTAATATTTCAGCAGGTGAAACATTAATTGTTAAATTGAGGACAAGTGACAGACTCTTGAATTTAAACATACCTTACAGCAACCTGACATCAAGTGTAATGGGAGCTGGGTAGCAGCTCTCTGTCTCAGCCACTACTTCAACTGGTGTTCTGGAGGTGATTTATTTCCCCAGTATAACTCCACATTAACTGAGTTTTCTAAATTGTTTTGTTCTCCCTCCCAGCACTAACACATTTGGTATAAAATATTTTGCTAATAAACTATCAGACCTGATCTAAAGGGTGATCAGCATTTCTTGACATAGCACCCAAGAGAAGGTATGTATTAAAAGGTCATCCTCTTCTTCCAGATTACAAATATTTTCCAGATTTGGCATCACCGTTTTATCTCTGATGACTTCTAGCTGGTTTTCTGTTAAAGCATAATTTGCCTCTAGGGTAGTAACAGCTCCAACATCCTTGTCCAAATCTTCCAACGTAACTATATGAAATAATAGTATTTAGCATTCATTTTTTTAGGCATGAACACTTGGGGTTTTTTTCTCTTCAGCATAAGACATAAAATGTATGAGTATGTTATGGCTCTTTCTCTCAATGGCATAAATTCAGCACTTCATTTTATTATGTGCTAATTTTATGTCTTTCTAAAGGCTTTTTACAAAATCCATGCTAAATTACAGAAAACTTAAATCACAACATCCAACTTGAATCATACAAAAGAGAAAGGCAATTATTAGTTCATGACTGCAGAATTTAATTTGATTTAAAAGCTATGAAACTAACTTCAGATTCTCTTACCAATTATTATTTCTCTTTTATTAACTGCCATTAGGGCTACAACACTGCAAAAAACAGAGTGAGAAAGGAAATAGATGGAAAAAAAAAAAAAATCACTATTTACAATGTAACACATACAAAGCTTATACAAAGCACTCTAATGATCCCTGAGCTTGGTGCCTGGCCAATTTTAACTTTATTCCTGAGAACTGGATTATTGTCTAAGACTTTGGTTTCATTCAAAACCAAAACTTGGATATGAATTCCCACTGAGTTTAAGGATGCTTGGATCTACACTTAGCCTGGGACTAGAATATCAGTGAAGGGTATGTTAATTTAGGGGAGTTAAATGAAAAATCTAAGTACTCTAGGTAAAAAATTGCATAGCACTGGAAGAAAGGAGGGGAGTGGAAAGCATACTTGCTTAGGTAATGTTTAGACCACTAACTTCATTTTGCAGTAGGACTAATATAACTTGCAGTGATGAAGGTAAAATTGCAAAATTCAAGCAAGTAAGTGATGGATTCATAGGTTCTCTTTATCCCAACTGCAGCCAAACAGTTATCCAGAGAGGATATCAAGTGGCTGCTCGAAGCCTGGAAGGTGCTTTCTAAGGCTGTTTATACTGGACTGCACAGTGATGAAAACTATTTTTCTTTTAGGATTGTGGGGGAAGCTATCCTGCTAAAGCCAAAATTAGAAATCTTGCATACTTTGGAAAAAAAAAAAAAAAAAGAAGAAAAATGTTTAGGCAGAGTCTTCTGCACTTACAATTCTGCTGCTCTGTGAATCAACACATCAAGTAACACATCAAGTAACCTCTTACAAAATGAAAACAGTTTTGGTGAAAAGAAAAACGTTTTACAGTCTTGAAGAGTGTACAGTTCACCTCTTTGCTCACATTATTTTGAAGTAAGTGGTAAATTTCCGAAAATCCAAACCTTTTACCCATTATGTATAGATTTAAGAGGGCACAGGATGATGATTGTAGCTCTCCTGGGCAGGACAAGAAACTCAAGAAGTGAACAGTGAACATTGCCCCCTGTCTTCATTGCTTGTTTCTTTGTTTTCTTGCCCTATGGGAGTAATGAGATATATATGACCCAGAAAAGGAAGAGGACATTCACTGACAGATGTTGCAGAGCACCTTAGGGATCAGTGGGGCTGTGAGCACAAATGGAGTCTGATTTCCTACAGGTGAGCTCATAGTGCTCTCAGCTCTGAACATTTCTTCTAGGTGAGGTTCCTAACACCTAGTAAGGAAACAAAAAAAAAAAGCAATTGTATTAGTTATCCAAGTAGAAACTTTTGACTCACTCTTTTTTTATGAAGCTTACAGTAATTATTGTACATGTTTTAATCTGTGGCAAATTTGATTGGAATATTTCAAAGACTTGGAGGATGAATAGGAGCACAATTGGCTGAAGACACTAATCACCTGTGGTTTAGTCTCTCAGGGAATTAAACAGGACACACTTTCAGGAGGTGAGGAAATAAATTATCACTGTAGAGTTGAAGAGTCATGGTAGGCTTGAGCTGATAGAACGACAGAAAGCACAGGATGATGCTTTGTGACTTGTCATGTTGGCAATCTTTTGATTTCATCTACCCACCTTTATCTGATTTCCATAACTTCAGAAAGACTCCTGAAGATGAGCCAAAAAAAAAAAAGAGCTTACCCTCCCCCAAGCACTTTGAAATATAAAATATTTTCATAAAATAAGCCAAAACCTAAAATTATCTGGTATCAGTAGATAACAGAAGGAGTTGAAAACTATGGCCTTATAAAAGCAGACATACCATCTACCCAGTGTTTTAAACAACTGATCATGGCTGATGTTCTGTAATACTGTTCTAAACCAGACTTTTTTTCCACTGATTCAGTTTTGATGTAATTCATATTTTATGCTTTTTTTTTCTATACTGAATAGGTTGCATGGATATATATCTCATCTTGCTGTTAGAAGTACTGTCTTTTCCTTAGTAGATAAGTATATCCATAGGAGCAGAGCTTGTTGTGTGTATGCATATAATCTAAGAGAAGCAAATGATGATCCTTAGTTCAACAGCATAGCTCAAAATAAAGTGAATCAATAAAGATTATAATTCCAATATTTTCAGGCTAGATATTTTTTCCAAAAAATTTCAAACTACTCTGAATTCCAGTTATCCTCATTTGGCCAAAATAATAAATAACATTTTTCACAGATTATCATGCATGTATGTATGACAGAGACAAAAGGTGTTTGTCTGAAAATAACTTTGTTTGCAAGTTGCAACCTGTTTCTAAAGTTCTGTTTCTAAAGACTGCTATCTAAAGGACTGAACCTCCATGCAGCATTATTTCTGTTGGCCTAGTTTAGGAACTTCATGCTGTTGATCAGCAGCAAGCCCTGGGAAGCAATACTTTTTTTGCCCATCACATACTATAGAAAGCAGCAGACCTCTAATATGCAAGAAAAATAATATAAAACCTTTATAAATAATATAAAAGGTTGTCCAGCTGAGGCCTTGTTCGAAGCTCAGGGAAACCTCACTGTGATATGCCACCAACACATCCCCACCCTACAAAGAATTATTGATTCCCTTCAAACACTTTCATTATAAGTTGGGATGGAGTTCCATGATATTTTCTGGCAGCGTGGTGCAGCTAAGCCCAAAGAAGGCCTGGTAATGACTTTAGGGTATGGCTGTGCTCATGAGTAAGTGATCAGATGCTCAAGACAGCTCTACAGAAAGTAAGCATGAGGAGGAGATGAAGATGTAAATGCGTTTGGAAGAAAAGCAGGGGCTGAATATATATTTCCTCAAAATTTTCACTGAAAGTATTCATAATAAACAACTCTACTGGAAATAAGCTAATGATACTGATACAATTCAAAGCACAACAAAGACAACAGGAGCCTTGCCCTCACATTAAGAGGAAGGGAACATACTTAGGCAATACACAAACCAGTTTGAATTTTCTCTGATGCTTACTTTTCATCACTATTTTCCGGCCTAAAAGTTTTTAAACTTTTCCAATTCCCTTTTGGCAAACACCTCATCGTGTTCTGTGTGGTTGGCTCCAACCAAAGTTTACTACTTTAATGTCCATGAAAAGACTGTTCTCATGGTATTTCCTCCCAAGCCAAAAATCACATATTACTGTAAATCCTGCAAGAAACCCAAATCTTTCAAGATTTCTAACCTAATTAGACTTGGATAAAGTCAACAGACTAACTTCTAATGATCTTGACTCCCACAGTTTGTCAGCATCCTCCAGCTACCCCAACCCTACAGTTGGGATTTGCATTCTTCACTCTTTTTGCTAAGCAGAGAATTTATTGGGGTTTTTTAATATCCAGCTGCAACCACGGCTGCAGAGATTTTTGTGTTCTCTGCCACGCCATTATCCAAAATTCATGGCTATGAGCTGAGGTTACATGCTTAGATGCATGGGCTATCATGGTTATGCCATACATTAAAGATTACTTTATCCCTAGATTACATTTTTTAAATTTACCTTTTCTAAAAAAATAGAATACATTCTCAATTTCCAATGAGTTAGTGCTATGGAGAAATGCTCCAGATTGCAAGAAATAATTCAGTTTTTTGTTTTTTTAAAACAAATCTTCTCTGTATCCATAGAAGAATCAATTTTTAGCTCGTTGGCTGTCTTTTAGATGGCTGCTAGAGGTAGATAAATTTGTAGGACACAAACCAGCAGATCAAACACTGGTTCTTGTTCTCCTCACTCCCATCCTACTAGAAAAGCCCATCCATGTCTTCTTAGGGCTACTCTGGAAATGTACTGGAATATTTTTTTCTTTTAGTAGAAGTCCTTAGAAAACACCACTAAAGGTCAGCCTGAGGCTGCTCTTCTCTGTGAGCTGTTCCACAGTTTGGTGAAAAAGTTCCCTTGGCCACAAGATTAGTAGATACAGCTGAAATAATCATCTGCAGAACCATTCAAGTTGACACAAACTTTCTAAACATGCATTGACTGTCAGATTTTTATTGCTCACTTGATGTAAAGTGCAGTCATAACACCCAAATATGAAGTATTTCATTGGCAGTAAAAACATGCCTTTGACCTTTTGGAAAATATCAGACAACACACCTGGCTTTTGAAACTCTGAAAGCAGCAGAATCCTTTGAATGATTAATGTCTCTCCCTTATCCTTGCCTGAAAACTTGATAGGAACAATTTATCCTGTTAAGAAGGCATGCTTGAGAATTTTAATGCTGAGTTTCAAGAAACAGGAAAAAAGGAGAGATACATCTGAACTGCACACACCAACACCTCAACTATTTCCTTGGTCCAGAGACAGTAGGAAGTGTCAAGTATGGGTTGAATGGAGACACCTTAATCCAGCATGATTTCGTTGTGCCAGGTTGATTTATACAATCTTTGGGCATTATTGCTGCATGTGCATAAACTTACTGGGAAAATCCCATAGTCAGGATAAATAACTAAAAGTGAAAGACTTATGAAAAACAATCTTCAAATGAGGAGTTTGTTTATGAAAGAACACAACACAGGGCTTTTAAAAACTAGCAAAAAAGGTCTTAATGCTGTGAGGCTCACTTCTACATCTTACTGTTATTTTACATTGCTGAGGGGCTGTTATATACAAACCCAGAGCTGTTTAATCTCAAAACATGATCCAAGAATTCCAGGAAGCTGTGAAAGTGGGGCTGCCCCACAAGAGAGGAGAAGCTGGGCTTCTGCTGGGTGCCTGTGTCACAGAGTCTGAACACATCAGGCTGATGTCAGGACCCATCAGCAGCTGCAAGCAAAGCAACCGATGAGCCAACCCAGCGTCCCTCCAGGAGGTGCATTCTGGAGCAAAAAGGGACAAAGACAGAGTCAGGGGGGGACATGAGGCTGCAGCATAGGTCTTCCATCCATGAAGGAGGGCTGGAGACCAGGACTCCTCTGGCATAGCTCAAAGAAGGTCCATGTGCCTCAGGAAGGGTTTAGATGAGGTCCTGAGCCATGGGTAGTGTGGCTGTAACCACAAGAGGGGCTGGGCAGGGGGCAGGGACATTCAGGACTTCTGGAGCCTTTGAGGCCATAGCACTGACCTGATTCTGCCTATGGATATCTTTTATCAGTCTGAGGGTTTGAGGCCTTGTAACCAAAGAGTAAAACATTTTCATCCCTTTCATTAAAGGCTTTGGAACCTGGTTCTATACACTAATCTTCACGAATGAATACATACTAGAAGGCTGGCTTTCCTGGTGTAACCTTAAAGCTGTTCAGTTCTGGACTGTATGTCTCCAAACACTTCCCAGCATTTCCCCAGGCAAATTTCAGGTTAACAATCAGTTCAGGGTCATTGGTTATTCCTTGCCCAACCCAGTTACCCAAAGGAACTGGTGGACAAACACTAGGATTTATTCAGCACAAAAAGACACTGAAAAATAGGTTACTTTCTTCCCCCTGCCCAGAGCTACAGTAGGTACTCAAAACATTCAATTTATGACCTGCTTGAACTCTCCAGTTTCCATGTACTGGAATGAGGTCGAATTCTGTCTCAAACCCAATTTACTGCTATCATAACTAGAGAGATAGTGCTTGTCTACACTTCTCCTACGACTTTCTTCCCACACCAGCACAACTAAGAAATAGTCCTTGGCTTGTTTGGCTCTGTTCACACCTGTGAAACTTGTATTATTCTCTTGGAGGAATAGTATGGCTGGAGCACACATTCCCAACATGTTAGTAAAGGTATCAGACATTGTGGGATGACCTCACTTCAACCCAGATCAGCAGATGAAAATCAGATGTCTCCCATTCCACTGAACAAGACCAGGTAACAGGGCAAGTAAAATGTAGAAATGTCCAGTGAAACTCACTTTTTTTACTCTTCCTTCTAACTATTAAGTGTGGGCTGGAAAACAGAGTTCTTATGCAACTCAATGATCTTCAGGTCCAACATGTCAGCCACCCTGAATGTGAAGGCCAACACAATATTTCATTATTTTATTTTTTTTTTTTAAATTTGAACTTGATTTCAACATCATCTTTTCACTCCATATAAACAGATCCATCAGCCTTTAGCTGTGTGCAGGTGCTGTGCACAGCACTCCAGTGTGTAACATCTCATCTCCCAGGGGTGTGCAAAGGGAATCAGCCCTGCCTCCCCTGAGGCTCAGTAAGGAGTCATCCTGTTAAGCAGAAGTTGCTCTACCTTTGAACTCAAGTTGTTTGGCAGTCTTTTTCCTGACAGTTGCATCCTCAGAGACCTTGGAAGACTCCAGCTCACGCATTTTCAGACTAAACAGTTTATCCATTCTTTAATCTCCATTACTGCATTTATAGTTAGTAACTATTTTCACAGTCTGTATTAAGATAAACTACCTACTCTGATGTCATAGAATCACAGAATATTTTGAGTTGGAAGGAACCCATAAGGATCATCAAGTCCAACCCTTAAAGTGAATAGGGATTGAACCCACAACCTTTGCAATATTAGCACAATGCTCTAACCAGCTGAGCCTATCTGAGGGTCTTCTGTAAAACCTGCTCACCTGCCTTAGTGCCAGCCTTGTTTGTCAAGAAAACTATGATACATTCCTTGTGCTGTGGATGATGGATAAATGGTAAAAATGAACTAAAATTGCTGTGTTTGGTGGGGTAAGGATTGCTTGAAGAACTTGTGCCATAGGAGTTGTTGTTGGCCTCCTGCTCTCCTGTGCCCTCTCTTTCTCTGGAGCAACACATGTGAAAGACAATCTACAGGACAGCACTGCAGGCTTCCCTGCAGCAGCTAAATTAGCAGGAAAATGGTGGGGAATCTCTCCTGACCCAGAAGCAGCAAAGCACATGGGGAACTTTTTCACAAAAGGAGAAGAAACTCATTTGTCCATCTCACTTTGTTCATTTTGGTGCACCCAAAACCAGTTTCCTTATAGCTACAATGTCATGCAGAGTCTTTACACTTGGAACAACAGGATCATCCATAACGATGCTGTTACTTATTATGCAGCAAGTGGTGCTGTGCCCTGGAGATTTACTCTGCTTTAATACTTTCTTTCATTCTCTAGGAAAATATTCATCTCCTCTCTGTGTGGATAAGCAGTGATGAAAACAGGTGTTTAGTATTCCACTTAGCTTCTATTACAGCAGCTAGGAACTAATTTCATGTGCATGCTGGTGCAGTCAGACCAAAAGATAAGCATATAGAAACAAAGTAAAAAAATGTAAACCCGAGCCATCTATAGCTATTTTAGCATCTGTTCTGCTTTGCATTGCTCACTGTTAGGGTGTACTGTCAAATTGACAGTCAGTTTAATCACTTCCTTCATTATTTCAGAGGAATTCCTAATTTGTGATATTAATTCTTCCTGGGGTAAAAGAGAGAAAAGACACTTTGGTTTACCATCACAGTGGTTCAGTGTATTTTCCATTTTAGCTACCTAATCTTGCTCTGAGCAGTGGGTTTTTTATTGTGGTGCTCAGGGACAACATTTTTGGTAGATCTGGAAGTTGCAAGAATTGCTCCAAAAGAGTGATTTCAGACTGAAGAAAAGATTTTGTTCAATTTGAAAAGGGAATGTTTTAATTTTAAGAATTCCCACGCCACTTTTGTTAGATGTTTACATCTCTTGGGGCTGTCTTCCCTTAATTATCTGTGTGCTATACCTTCAGGAAAGTGGATTAGTGGTGACTAATAGTATGGAAACAACTGTAGGGAGAAAATTTCCTTCTACAGCAGGGTAACGCACCTAGCTGATCAAGGGAAGCCAGTTGATGCAATCTTTTGGACTTCAGCAAAGCTTTTGATACTCTGTCAGTATCCTTCTGGACCAAATATCCAGCACACAGCTGGATAAACGCCACATCATGTGATGGCTGAGCAACTGGCTCATGGATTGTGCACAAAGGCTAATAGGGAATGGCATGACATCAGCTGGCATCTGGTCTCTAGTGGAGTTTCACAGGGCTCCATTCCTGGCTCAGTTCTCTTCAACATTTTCAGCAACTCAGAAACAGGACTTGAAGTACACTAAGTAAGTTTGCCATTGACACTAAATTGGGAGGAGTTGTCAACTCCCCCGGGCAGAAAGGCCCTTTAGAGAGACCTTGACAAATTAGAGGGCTGGCAACCAGCAGCCATATGAAATGAAAGAGGGGAAAATGATGGATCCTTCAACTGGAATGGAGCAAACCTTGTTGTGTGTTTAGACTGGGAATGAGAGGCTGGAGAGCAGCACTGTGGAAAGGGACCTGGAGCCCCTGGTCTGTGGCAAGTTGAATCTGAGCCAGCAGTGCCCTGGCAGCCAGGAGGGCCAGCCCTGTCCTGGGGTGCATCAGGCACAGCATGGCCAGCTGGGCAAGGGAGGGGATTGTCCTGCTCTGCTCTGAGCTGGGGCAGCCTCAACAAGTGCTGGGGGCAGGTTTGGGTGCCACAACATAAAAAAAAACCAACATTAAGGTATTGAAGAGCATCCAAAGGAGGGCAATGAGGATGGTGAAGGGCCTGAAGGGGAAGCCGTATGAGAAGTGGCTGAGGTCACTTGGTCTGTTCTGCCCAGGGAAGGGGAGACTGAGGGGAGACCTCACTGCAGTCTGCAACTTCCTCATGTGGGAAAGCAGAGGGGCAGGCACTGATTTCATCTCTGTGGTGACCAGTGAGAGGAGTCAGGGAAGAAGGATGAAGCTGAATCAGGAGAGGTTTAGGTTGGATATCAGGGAAAGACTTCTCACCCAGAGGGTGTTTGGGCAGTGGAACAGGCTTGCTGGGAAAGTGTTCACAGCATCAAGCCTGTCTGAGTCCAGGATATGTTTGGACAACACTTTCAGGCACATACTGTGATTCTTGGGTTGCCAACTATTGACCCTTGCACAGGGTCAAGAGTTGTACTCAGTGATCCTGAGGATCCCTTCCAACTCGGCATATTCTATGATTCTGTGGTTGTATGCAGTACTATAAACTAAAAAGCAATCAAATAAAAATAAATTAGATGTTCTTTGCTGGCACCCCAGAGTAAAAAAGGACATTCCTTGTGCTACATAGGAGTAAAAGAAACCAGACTTGATTTTCTGAGGCTCCTGCTGAGCACTCAGTTGCCAGCTCTCAACCAGCTGGCCCCTTGGGAAGGTACATCAGACCTGGACATGAACACAGCCTTACTAGGCAAAGAGCAACAATGAAAACCAGCAACATCCAAATACACATTCAAAAAACCCTGCTGCCTCTGGGCACCCCAGTAAAGCCAAACTCTTCTCTTAAGCTTTTGTTTGACTATCCCTCTTGCTAAGCTGTGTATTTTATGCTGCTCTTCAGCCATGCTCAGTAGTAATTCTTCAACAATTCTCTTCTTGCAGGAGGAGGTTCTTGGTGGTGCTACTTCTGACATCTGGGATTTAAGAATGGAAGAGGAAAATCCTCTGCAAAGGTGCCATATGAGCTGTGACAGAACTGTTAGTGCTCAGCTGTGCCAAGTAGTGGAGAGAAGGGGGAATTATAGCTTTGATTCTTCTTCTGTATTTTTATAAACTGATCTAGACTCACTCACCCTGCAGGTTTTAACCCTGTTTGGGTACAGGAAACGTGTCATTCATCCCCTGTTTCAAACACAAATAGCAGAGTGCCCAGTTTTAAGGCTTTGCAGTGGTAGCACAGACATTTCTGCAAACCAGGTCTGTCTGACCAAGCCAAACCCACACGTACATCAGCAGGGACTTGTGCCCGTCCAAGTGCTTCTTTAGGCACTGCTTGTTCCAAGAGTATCCACTGAGGTTCCAGCCACAGGCATGACATCAAACTCCTTCAAGTGCACAGTGAATACAGCTACAGTAGACAATTTGATCTAATTTTAATTAGCTTCTAGTAATTCTCACACACTGACTATCATGGACTTGTCAACTTTAAAAAATGACATGTTGAATACTAATTATTACATCTTCAGTAAGAAGGCACTATAAAATAGGTAGTGTTACATGGTACAATATACTGGAGCAGAATTAAATTTAAAAATGACATATTTCTACATTTTGATCTCTATATAATTAATAATTGATTTTGGCCTTAACCTTTGGGGAATATAGTTATAGTCCTGTTGGGAATATTTGCCAATAAATGGTTCCTTATACATATATGCTAAGAAAATGTTATATAATGTGTCTTTTGTTTTTCACATATGTGAAGACACAAAGTTTGGCGCAGGGATCTATCACTGCTGCAGTATAAGAATGTTTGGGATGAGAACTCCAAGAGCCAGGAGCAGAATGTGCACCATGCTGGAAAGAACAAACAGGTGTCATCAATGTTAATTTCCATTTTTTGCCATTGATAAAATGGGCATGGTACACTGCTAGTTTAGACAAAAAGGCTGAGATTTCCAAATCCAAATTTCCTTAACCATATTTTTGTAACTTCACACAGATAGTGTGATGTTAAGTCCACAGGCTATGTCAAATTTAAAAGTTAAAAAGCCATTATGTGTTATATTTATTATTAAAGAAAGGCAATTAGGAGCTGGTTGCAGCAGTTTACTGAGAGGTACCAGTAATGGCTGCTTCAGAAAAATAAAGGAAGCCGCCTTCAGGGAAGGTAATGATGCAGTATCCTGTTGTCTCTAAACTAATACACAAAGAAATACAGATTTAAATCAAAGAGGAAAGGACGGGGAACCTGGCGCCGCTATAAACCTTCTGGACAAAGGTTTGCCTTGTTGTTAAAAGTATATACTTTGTAAATATACCAGAAGTGCATGAAGAAGAAGACATGAGGGGCAAGGACATGTTGTCTGTAAACCAACCTTGATTTCACTTCAATGTATCATCAGTTAATATTCCCAACTAGGGACAATTATAGATAGAAAATAAAATAATGTATACACTAATGCCTCTTACATCTTTAAACTTCAGTTACTTGTTAAAGATTTCATCAAGGGAAGAAGTTTATGTCATTTCTTCAGTGCCTTTTTGTTCTGAAAACTTGCTATCAGCTGTCCTCTGTTCACTCAGTTTTTAAGTAAAAATCCACAAGAACTGAAATACCTATCTGCAACACACAGTATCAAGACATTTGCTAAAAAGGAATAAAATGTGTATAAAAGGTTCTCTAATTCTTTTCAAGGCTTATAAACTTTGAATTTACCTGATTAAGATAGTCCATGCAAACTCTGTGAAACAGAAGTTTTCTTCAATTTCTCATTTAAGGACAAGTACTAGGTGCTTCTTCTCAGAGGATCCAAATCTGGGTGGAATCACCATGCAACCATGTGGAAGTCAGCAGTGAAATGCAGCTGCACTTGGAGCTGAGAAATAGGAAAATAAACTAGGGGTTTGTTTTAGGGTATCTAAGCTGCTCGCAAACCAATATGTACCCTGCCTTTAATTTCTGTAGTGAAAAATGACTGACAGTGTCTCCATCTTTAGAAAGTCAGTCTCCAAAGCCTCTGTCAAAGGATTGCTGTAAAAATTTCGTTAGCCTAAAAACTCCCAGGCTTCTGCCTTAAAATATGGGTCCATGATTTCAGACTGTGCAGTCTTGTCCTACCCACACGTGGCAGCTACCATCAAACACTTTGCAAGGTTTTTGCACTTAGGGATGATTGGTAACAGCCTCTTCTCCCAGTTAGGATTCCGTACTTTGGTAATGTGTTTTATTTTAGCAGAAGCTACTACTTACTAACACACAAGTACATCCTTGGGAAGAGAAGCACTCCCTGCTCTTTGGCATGGGGCATCTTCTCATCTTTCAACACAGGCAGTTGGCAATGCTTGCTCCTGTCAGCACAGGCAGCTCTTGCCATCCAGTGTGGAAACTCTTCAAGGCCTGAGAATGATCAATACTTTTATTTTTATCCCTACTAAGTTTTAGTGCAAAGTGCAAACTTTACAGTTTGCCATAGCCCTCAGAAAAGCAGACTGAACTGTTTGCAAAATCAATTAAGTGCTGTGTTTGCGCAGAGAAAAGAAGGAGCAGTGTTTGAAAAGGGCTTCTCTCTCTTGGCAACGGCAGCACGTGTCAGACACTGGCCAGAAAGAGAGATTTTAATTCCCTGTCTTAGCAAAGAGAAATGGAGGTGAGCCTAGGAGACCAAAGATAGATGTGAAGGCGGGGCAATGTGGGTGGCGGAGCAGAGCAGCAGGATGGCAGAGCCTGGAGGAGGAAGGCTGGCTGTCTGGAGATGTTGGGCTCTTTTCCAGTTGTTTTTTGTTTTTTCCTACTGATTAGGTGCCCACAGAGCAGACAGGTACATTTGGGCTCCTTTCCATGGTCTTCTGCTCTGAAAGAAATTTCTCACTAGTCTTCCTGCTCTGCAACAGTGGGTGGTTGTGGGATGCAAACCAGGGTGCAGGCTGGTTGGAGCCACACAGCCTATTTGGCACTGGCTTCTCCTCCTGCCAAGTTTCTGCAGCCCCACTCTGCCATGGGAACTGCCTGTGTGTAGTCTTTGGTTCTGCAGTGCAAACAAAGCACTCTTTATTCATGTGGAGAAGGAAGGTGAGCTCATGTGGGCCACTGGCTGAGAATGATCATATGGTCCAACGCCTGTACAGCTCCCATCTCACACCTCTGCTCCTCTCCAACTGGGGAAATATGAGAGTTGATCTCCAGGCTGATGTGGTTCTCCAATGGATTTATCCCAACTCATACATTCAAGGTCAAATGTAACAGATGACGCAGAATTTGGATTCTGAACTCCCAACATTTGCAATATTTGTAGCTACTCAGACTTAGTTTTAATTTTAATTCCTCTCCTTTTTATGTCATTTCCTGAAAATTACACCTTTGCTGATGTTGGAGAGGCAATGTTATTTTAGCTGTTCTTTCCAGCCTATCAGAAAAGTTATGTTAAATTAAAATGTATTGGCCTAAATTAAGACTAAGCTTCAGCCACCAACCAGCTGAAAGCATTTCTCACCAATATGCTGAAAAAGCATTTTATTCTACCATGTGCATCCAAGGGCACAGCTAAAATATCATCCATATACGGCAGAGTTCCCAAGATGCAATTTTTTTATTGTTTCTTATAGTGTTGCCATGTAAATGCAGACACATACTTACCAAAAACGGGAAGAATGTTGTCAGAACAAAAGAGACTAAACAGACAAAACTTAAAGAAATGCAGTCTTATTTCTAAAAATAAAATGTGGTAGTATTGCCACTTTCAAATAAGAAATAGAAAGGTCTATAGTATAGTAAAAAGTATTTAGACCTTGTGGTGTTTTAGTCATGTTCAATAACAAAGAATTGAAATAAAATAGTACCTACCATTTTAATTTTTTGGTCAAGATATCCAGATATGCTCTAAAAATAGTCATGAAACAACTGTAACCATTCCTAAAGGACACAGGAGTACCATTGCAGGAAGAATTTTAATTTGAAGAATTTTAATTTAAATAATTTTAACTGGGTCTCCAGCCACAGAAACTTTCAGTTAGCTTCACAGCTGGCACAAATATCCCAAATATCACATCTTACACACCAGTTATGTATCCTCTGCATTTCTTAATGTACTATAACCAAGTTTTCAGAGCAGCTTCCTTTTCTGTGACTGGAAACTCCATTATGCAGTACAGAACATTACATTTTTTAAAGGTTATAACCCAAAGCTTTCTCATTATTGGATTTGTGATTTGGGCTGTTAGAATATGACCTAAGTTTGATGTATGTTTTCGTATAGATCAGAGGAATTGAAAACTCAGCTGTAGAGTGATGGACATGGCTGTGCTTTGAATTCATGGGAAAGGGAAGTATATTGAGTGTATCAAATGCCCCAGCCTGTAGCCTTTCTTTTTAATCCAAACCCTATTGCCAAGGTTCTGGCTGCACTTGCCACTCAATTTTGGTACCTGACATCATTATTCATGCTATCCTTGTCCAAACTGGACTGAGCACCAACTGCAGTCAAAAAAACCAGCATGACAAGGGCACACCTCAGCAACTGTAGATCCTGTTTCTGCTCTCTTTTTCTGTTGTGTCTTTGAGAAGAGTGCCCTGGCAGAATCCATTGCTTCCTCATATATTTTCTGGAGCAACAGGCACTGTTGGAGATCCCAGCTAAGCACCTCCTCTAGCTACTTTGCATTTTTGATTCTTTAATCCTTCACCCCATCCTTTTAACACATCTTCTGTGGGTTCACTTGTGCTTTGTGGGTTTACCTGTGCTTTTTCCTGAGCTTGCTGCCTCTAACTCTCCCTTTTAGTGTTTCTCTACCCTTCCTTGTCTTCTGGGGACACTTGTCAGTGCTTACAGGAAAACCAGTAACTCACAGCAGACACAGGGGAAATACAAGAGGGGGGACATTATGCAATGACACAACTTCTAAATGCTCTTCCAGCCTCCACCATTTTGTGGCTGAGACTCACTGAGAAGGAAGACGTCTTTTTACTTAATAGAATTTGATGGATTTGTTTTCCATTTGCTTGCCCAAAGAGGTGCTTTATCAGAATTAGCTGAACTGTGGCCCCAAAGGAAGTAAGAGAAGCTTTTGCATACATGCAAAGCATATAAGCCCTGTGTGTGTATCATCCAGTTCTCTTTGGCAGTCACTCCATAGATGCTTTCAGATTTTTCAGGAAGATTTTAAACCTGTTTTAGAAAATCACTGCTATTAAAGAATTATTTTTCTTCTTGCTTCTGACACTTTCACTGAAATTTGAAGATGAATATTCACAGCTTTGTTTCAGTCAGGAGCTGAAGAAGCCAGTGGGTAACAATAACAGTGAGGTGCTACATTTAGATTGCCTGGAAAATTTTTTACGCTTGGCAGTTTGTCCCTAACAGTATTAATTCCCAGAACAAACATGGCAGATATTCATTGTTCCAACATATCAGAGGAGTTCAGCAAAGACCTTACCAATATTAAAGCTTCCATTGCCCACTGTAATCCCTACTGAAAGGTGAAAGTTAGTTATCCATTAGTTACACACCACAGTTAATGTGGTTACACCCCATTGATCCACTATCCCTGCAGCACTGAAGTCACCTGACATTCATTTTTTGCAGCAGTATTCTGATTAATGCGAATTTGAAAACTGTAATCACACATTTGCAATGAGTCAGAGATAACATGAAGCGTAATTTTATGTTGCAATATTTTCAGTTGTTGTCAGTGACAACAATTAACCCTCTAATTGAAATATTGAAGTAATAAGGAGAATCTCCAAGTCACTGTGCTTTAAGAAAAGTGTAGACACACAATAATTCTGTTTTCAAAACAGGGTGCCCAGAAAAGACCTTGTAGTCTTTGGTTAGCATTTTTGCAAATGTTCACAAAGCCCAATTCACATGGTACTAAAGCATCTGAAATACCACCTGACCAGAAGCGGTGGAAACTTGTGACCTCTGAAAACACATCCTCAATACTTTGTTTTCTAATATTAAACTTGTAATATGAGATGAAACATATCTGCTTTATCACTCAGTCACTACTTTCTGGTGCCTTGCATCCCCTCTTGGGGCATCACAGGACACCCATGTGGGTCAAGCATAAATGAGTTTTATTCTTACAGTGAGAAAGTGAGATAACATAGAGTTATCATCTCCAACTTATATGCTCTTTTAGAAAATACTGATTCTGATATCTACATTACATATGTGTCTCTAATCACTGCTATATATAAAGACAGGCTCCCTTGAGCCTCAGATTGGGCTCTGAGGGTTTTTTACCCCCTTTCTGTCAGCTTTTTCTTAATTCTTCAGTCTATACTACTGCTCTGAGTTAATGAAGCACAATGCAGAAGACTTTGCATGCTGGTATATGATTTTCCTGATACAAACTGTAGAGGATTCCAGCAAGAAACCTATAAATATCTTCATGTTTGGGCTGGCATGCAGATTCTTCTTAACAGGTTAAAATCATCTGGATAAACTTCCTTGATGCTTTCACAAAAAGAAATTCCTGGGGAGGTTCAGGAAACTCGATCACTGAATCAACTGTTGCTGCAGAGCTACTTTATATAACCCACACGTGGATAAATGACACACTTCAGAGGATCAATGTTTTTGTAAAGGAAGTCACGTCTCAGGAATCTCTTGTAACTTTTGAAGGTGCAGTTTGATTTAGTCTTCCTGGATTTCCAGAGAGCTCTTAAGGAAATGAGGCGGCCTTTGCACACAAGGGAAGATAACTCCATAGATAATTACATAGTTAATATACAAGGACAGGAGAAAAAGGTTAGTTTTAGTTATAGAAAGGGACATCAGCAGCACATTATGGTGAAATGTGGTAAGGCTGATGTGATGGGATAGGCTGTTCAGCACAGCCATAAAGAAATTGGAAGGACACAAGCAGCAAGGTGAGAAAATCCTCCAATTATGTCAGTTTTTAGAGGATAGGAAGAATGAATTGCATGTAGCCCTTATTGGACTGAGTGACTGGAATTTCAAATGAGGCTTGAAATTCAATTTTAGTTCATTATTAAGTGGTGTTCATGAAAATACATGCTCCCAATTTAAATATTAACTGATGGATTCTCAACAAACTATTATAACTCACAAGTAAGAATTTACTTATTAATGTGTGGATACATCAGCGGCATTCAGAAGACAAGGATGGTGTTGAAAGTTACTAGCAAAGATGTAGAGGACAGATTATACCAGTGTACCTCTGAATACTTCCATGGCACACCCCCATTATAGATGTGGTGTGCAGTTCTGCACCTTCTGCTCAATAAGGATGAAACAAAATTAGAAAAGGTCTAGTGAAGGTGTGAAAGATCTTCCTCACTAAGACCAAGACTTTTCAGTTTTGAAGAGGGATTACTAGAGAGAGACTCAGTCCCAAAAATCCAGTGCCCCGGAGATGGTGAGGTTGTATTGGCTGTTTGACTGTTCTCCCAAGAGAAGAACTGGTCACCATGCCAGATTAGAGGTAGGGAGACTTCAAATAAAAGGAAAAATAAGTATCTCTTCCAATGTACAGCTAAATGGTGGCAAGAAATCCCTTGCCAAGGGGTGCTGTGAACACTGCTGGTGTATATGCATTCAAAAAGCAGCCAAGCATTCCCAGAAGGGTGTCCATTGAAGGTCAACACATCCAAGCCTGAAATATCTGCCGGTGGAAGCCAACAAACTGCAAGCTGCTAAAGGATGAAAAAATATTCTGGGAATGTATCACAACATGAGTGCTCTGCCACACCCTTTTCCAGGTATTAGCTGTTAGTCTGGCTATACCTTTGGAATGACCCTACAGAACTGTTACACCATCTTCTGCCCTGGCAGAAGCCTGGCCCCTTACAAGTATTTCTCTCAGGAAATATATCACAGAGGTTTATCCCTCTAATTCCTTTGCTTCAGTTTTGCATCACAATGCAAAGCAGAACACAAATCAAAAAGAAAGCTACTGTTTTGGCTTTTAGCATAAAATAAATAATTTCAAAACAGTTAACCTTCACTTTCCTCAGTCTATATGAAATGCCAAAAGCTTTGTTGCTTTGCAGCAGCAGTCTCTCACTAGCCACGTGTTGACTTTCTCCAGTGTGCAATTCTGCACTGTTTGTGTATGCACACACAAACTATGCACAGCAGGTGTTGTGTTCAGCTCTTTCCTAGTATGTTTGGATGTGATGCTTCTAATTAGCTATGCTTGCAAACAGATGAAGAAAATGTGGTAAATATGGTCATGTGGGCTGACTACCTCACAGCCCAATTAAGTCATTGTTCTGTGGGGTCTGGCTGGAAGTTGCTGCCCTGTGAGAAATAGAAAGAGTTTGTGTATACTTTTTAAAGGGCAGTCCATTGTGGCTTTTGCAAAGAAATATAATGATAGTTCAAGCATATTTGTGCAGACTGCTGTGTATTTTGCATATGCAGTTAATCTTTAATGGTTGCATAAAATGTTTGGTATCACTAATTAGTGTTGGATCTGCAGCTGGATTTGTTCAAGAGTGGTCTGGAGATCATACTAAGAGCTGAAGGTTTGAGCTTTTGAGTATCAACAACCTCACCTAAAGGGTTCAGCCAATACACTCTGTATTGAGAGGTCAGCAATGAAAAAAATGAGTACTGAGAGGTTGCCCACAATGAAAAATTTTCATCTACCTCAATTTTGTTCTCTTTATCTGGATTCCTGTAACACAGTTCTCATACACACCAGCCTGTTTCTCTAGAGACCTGATGGGCAAGCCCTGGCTCATGAGTAAGCTGACTCAGCACTGTGATGTTAGAAAACAGGCCCAGCAGGCTCATTTAAATCAGATGGTAGCTCATTTGAAGCTTTTCAGTCCATAATTTAGACAAATGCAGGTGAACAGAGAACAAATACCTGAGCTCCATCTGATGCAAGCCTCAATGTCACATGTCACATGTCACAGCCTGTGATCTGCTCTAGTGCTAGTCCTGCAGAGGCTGAGCTGCAGCTCCTGTTGAACTCACACCTGCTTGGAACTGTGCTAAGCTCTGCTGGTGTCACAGAGAGCTGCCCTTTGGAACCTGGGGGCTTGTGCTGGTGCAGTTGTGCCAGATGGTGGCTATGTATAGCATGGAGAAAGTGCATGTGGAATCTGGCTTGAGCTACTAAAACCCTAAATATGCCTCACTTTAAAATAAACATCTGATATGAATAACATCTAAATTGAGGGTCTTATCCAAATGCAGTATCAAATGGTGGTCTAATCCTATGGCTATTCTCAATTACTGTAAAGTCAGGACACATCCTTGTCTAGGATGCTATATTGGAAAGCCTAGGATTCCATTTGTAACCTTTGAGACTAGATAGCTCCAGGCAAAGGAGCTTTAAAATAGCAACTCCAAAATTGCCAAAAGCATACTATTGCTAGCTAGCTTTACTTGACTCTATATAAGCAGTGATGACCCAGCTTGGAATAATTTTAGAGAACATGCCAGACAATAGAAGAAACTCTGCCAACACTAATATCACATTTCTAAGAACTGTCTAAGCATTATTAGTTCAAATTAATTGTATGGGGTAAATGAAATTTTACCTAATAAGTACCATTTTCATGAAAGTAGCTCTGAATTAAAAATGACTAGTGGTTGTCATGTTGAATTTTAAAAAGTTCTTGCTGTTAAAGTCTCCCTCTCCCTTCAACTTGATTGATGGGCTTTCCCCAGAGTAAAACAAAATAGATGTGACTTGGTGGAGAAGGTATGACTCTCATTCATGTTTGCGGAATTTTCACTTCAGACTAAATATAGGTGCAGGAGTTCCTATCTTCTTCAGTCAAGCTATACTAGATGCCACTCTAGATGTCACTCTAGATGACACTAATCACAGAATCACAGAATCATAGAATGTCTAGGTTGGGAGAGACCTTCAAGATCATCAAATCCAGCCCAGCCCTAACACCTCAACTAAATCATGGCACTGAGTGCAACATCCAATCTCTTTTTGAACACATCCAGGGATGGTGACTCCACCACCTCCCCGAGCAGACTGCTCCAGAACTTAATCACTCTTTCTGTGAAAAACTTCTGCCTAATGTCCAGCCTGTATTTCCCTTGATGCCACTTGAGCCTGTGCCTATGTGGAGAAATCTATTTGTTAACCAAGACCTGCTGTTGGGTGGCTTGTGCATGTCTCTCCTTAACTGGACTCACTTGGCCTGCACTGCATTTTGAAAGGCTTAGCTTGATTTCCCTTTGAATTCTAAGCTCTTTGTGGAAAAGTGTCTTGGTGTGGCATGCTCGACTTCAGAGGCTTGATAGCACTCTGTGATACAGTGGCCAAAGGTTTTAAGATTGTATCTTAACAATCAGATGAAATTGAAGCCTTTGTGCTTGTGAACCCAAAGAAAAATTTTGTGCTACTAACTGGGAGAATGACAAGATTAGCAGAATTTAAGAAAAAAAACCCAAAAAATTAAAGCCCAGCACAAATGCCATTTGAAAATATGGATTTAAGTTCATGTTTGCTCTCAAAAGCATGAAACCAGAGAGTTCATGCAGCGTGAGCTCTGTTCCTCCACGTTCTGAATTCTCTTGCACAAGCAGCTATTTAAAATGCCCAAGACAGAAGAGTCAGGTGAAAATGTGAAACTCTAAGGAATTGAATTGATCTCTGAAGATTCTTCCTTTGTGGGGATTTAGTGTAATGCATGGACTTTTCCTTAAAAATCTGAGAAGACAAATTTTCCTTCCTTGTCTGTAGCTAATGGCTTCCTGCCAGCACTCATGGTATTTCTGACATATTTAAAATACCAATTATTTGAAGTAATGGTGACCCTCTGCCCTTCTAAAACTTTTAGCTTTGCATGTAGGGAGTGAAGTTGAAAAGCAGATGGTGAAACTTAGAAACTGAATGCTGCTACTTGCCTGAGTATAATGTCCTCTGACCCTAGAATTATGAATTTTGTGTGGGTTCATTTATTTTGTGCTTCTTTTTTTTTTTTTCCTTTTCCTTCTATGGAATTTTTCTGTAGTCTGTATTTTTGCTTAAAGGAGAAACCTGGAGAGCTGTAAATCAATATAGTCTGTGTTTTCTTTAAACATAAACAGTATACAGCATGCTCCAGTTCCTGCTAGAAGTCTCTTAAACCAACAAGCCATTTGAGTCAATCATTGTAACAGCTTGAGGGAAGTGCATGGCCTGCACAGTCCTTCCACTTTCCTGCAGAGTCATTTGTCTTTTAAGGTTGAGTTTTTGGCAACCACAACGCTTATAGACAAGCAAACATATTTTCTAGGAAAACACTTATTCAATATAAATTCACCCAGCTCAGTCAGAACTGTGAGCTACTCTTCCTTCCTGGTGAACAAGGCAATTCAGCCTTCTGTATTAGGGACAAAACCCACCCCACCATGTAGAAAAAAGCAGGGAGAGCAAAGAGACATAAGCAATTTAAGGAGAAGTACTTCAGCTTTTGGGGAATGCTGTGTCCATCTGGATGACATGAAGTGTCATTCTTCCTCATACAGAATTTGTACAAGGAATTCTGTTCATCAGCCATAACTTTTTAAGCACTGGGTCTATCAATACCTATCCTATTAGCCATAATATAAACTGGATAGAGTGTCATGCCTTCTAGTAATGTCCACAAGGTCTTTCTTTCTTTCTTTTTTTTTCCCAAGTGCTTGCCATTTGCCTTTCAAAAATCTAAGCTTAGTTGCAGTTTTTCTTGCCAGTAAGATGAACTAAGGCTTTATGCCCAGGAAGAAACATTTTTCTTTTAATATCACATATACATGAATGATAAGTAAATTCTTTAAATGAAGCTAATAATGAAGCAATAAAGGACAGAAGCTCCGCAGCATTCATTCCCTTCTTGTTCCCTCTTGGGGTACCTGAAGCCACATGTATTGACAAGTTGAGTGACTGTTTTTGATGGTTTTTGGGTGAAACTGATTTTCTGTTGAGTTGTTCCTAGCTCAGCTTCATTCCAGTGCTATAAAACTGAAGAAAACATAACAAAACCAGGGTCAGGAGCAACACCAGAAAATGATCAGTATGTATTCTGACACTTAGCAAAATATATCCAATTACTACTCTTGCAATTTTGTTTACAAGTCATGTTACACTGGAGTTCATTTATGTATCACAGGATAGTGAATAAGTTCTGTAGACTTAAATTCTTTAAACAGACTGAATCTACTCTTGTCATTCCTGCCATGGTTTTCAGACTTCAAATCATGCATGTAAGTCCCAGTTTCCAAGTCAAAATTCCTTTTTAAGAAGTATTTAAACAGATCTGGCAAGAACACACTCCAAAGCAATATAGTCTTGTTAGGGTTTTGTTCTATCAGTTGTATTATTTTGTATTATTTTGTGTTCATTGTTAATACACCATGGTTCTACTGATAATGAGGAGAGCCTATAGGACAAAGTAAGTTCATTTAAGAGTAAACCTCTTTTAAATAGTCAGATGCAAATACAAAGCATATATTTCACTTGCTGGTGCAGTCAGATAATTAATTTTTTTCACTTTTCTTGTTTTTATTATAAAAGAATCTTATGCTTAAATACAAGGTAATTCAAGAAGAACTAAGAGGAAACAAATTGCTATCACAGCTACAGAGATTTCATCACTCTATTAATTGTCCTGTGATGTTCTTGGGTTATGGAAAAGTAGGTAAGGCTAATACCTCATAATCATTACATCACATACCTCCACTATGAGTTAATAATGTTTTGGACTGCATGAGACCTAGTAAAATTTACAGCAGGCTGTATATGGCTTTCTGCTAAGTGTGTTTTGTTACTTCTATATGCAAATATACCTCTTTCTGAAATAAGTTTTTGCAGACCTCATTTTGAATATGAGACCATTGATCCAACACTATTCCTAAATTCTTAAGTGCTTAGTCTTCCTGGTTAGCCACCTAAAATCTTACTTAGTCTCCAGTTTGGGACTCAAGTTTTTGGAAAAGATCTTGTCCTGCTACCTTTTGGTCATAGCTTTTCCTTACATTGTTTTGTCCAGACATTCATCCACATTAGGTTCCAGCTATCTCTGATATGACATTCACTCACTCATCCAGCAACTTGTGTTTCATTTTACTCTCTCACAACCCTACATTATTACAGTCTTTCATTATCCATTTCTACTTTATGTGCCTGGGAATTAACCTTCTTTACAACCCTGTGCACTGCTTCTCTAATACAAGCTGATCTATAGTCCTGACTGAAATATGACTCAAACCTACCTGCCTTATTTCCACTCCTGCACATGTAAGTCTGATTCAGTGCCAGATGGCCGTGGATGGGAAACCCAATTGCTTAATTCAGTTTCTGAATGAGTCTGGAAAATGATCATTGCTCACATATTAATTTATTTTATATTCAAATAAGAATAATAGTGGCCCTCATGTTTTATGATAGCTACCATTTTATATCTTAAAAGTCCCATTTTGATTCTTAGACTAATATGGTTACCTGCTGACTTTAGGAAGAAAAGGGAGAGCTGTATCACTGAATTCGACTGAATCTGCTTTGGGCCTTCTGATCTTGAGGGGAAGATGATTTAGAAATAATAGTAGTCTGGCTTAAATTACTCTTCTTAAAACAAATATCAATATGTATACCCCAAGTTCCAAGTACCTGGACCTTTTTCTTACACATGGAATTAACAGGGCTTGTAAACAGATTACAAAATAATTTTCTGTAATGATTTTCAGTCATAAAATTGAAAAATGCTTCAAATCCTGCATGTGGGCTTGTAGGAGAGACTAAAGGCAAAGACAGGTGCTGAGCACACGCCACTGCAGACAGTGTGTTCTCCTTCTCTGCCTCCTGACACCATATTGGCCACAGTCCTGGTACCCTCGGGCTGCAGAACAGATTTGTATCATCAGACAACAGATTACATTTACTCTTTAATACAATACAGGATCATAGGATAATTCAGGCTGGGAGGATCTCAGAAGATCTGTATTTCCATCTTCTCTTACAAGTAGGGTCTTCTGTGAGATCAGAACAAATTGTGTCAGGCTTTATTCAGTGTGGTCCTGAAATTCTCTGAGGATGGAGAGAGACACTATATCATCTCTGGGCAACCTGTTTCAGTACTTGACTGCCTCCATCATGAATAAATTTTTAGATGGATAGCTGCCCATTCACCCAAACCATAATATTCTAACTTGGATGCAAGAATAGTGTGCAAGACTGTGCTGAAAGCCTTAGTGAAGTCAAGATAAATGACATGCAGTGCTCTGCCTTTGTCCAGAAATGGAGATCCTGATCACAGCAGACAATCAGGTGGGTCAGGCCTAATGCACACTTAGAAAATCCGTGCTTAATTATCCCTCAGAAACCATTAAAGTGGGACAGATTAGCCTGTAGTCCTTTGGGTTGACCTTTTGGTATTTCTTGTTTTTAAGATGCATATGGTTTTTGACTGTCCTTAGCCATCAAGCACCTCCTCCTGATGTCCAGGGATACAGCTCTAGATAGTCCTTGAGAGAGAGGCTTTGTAAGGGAGTGTCCTTGCCCTGTCTTCCCTTCAGACACTTTGTTTGGATGAGCAAAGTTCAGGTTTTTTTCAAAGTTTCAGTGTGCTGCTCTGGGTTTCCCTTTTAAGCACGATGGTAAACTTCCATCAAGCAGAAAGGAAACCTAAATTATGCTGCCATCAGCACAGACAGCACAGATGGAATGAAGCCCTTTTCTTGTGTGCCCCTATGCACTTATGGGTAAAATGTCAGTGTGTGGCTGTAGAACTGGGGAAAAGTAGGAGATATGAGGCTGGGTTAGGAAGCTGCTGCTGTACACAAGGTGACAAAATTTCCCATTCTAAACTTCCCCTTCTGAAAAGACTCGAGAAACTTTCTTTAGTGACCTCTACAAATTATTAAAACAAAAAGCTCTAAATTTTCCCTCCATTTATATTTGGTCAGAGCATTTGGCAGTGGTTTTTCACACTTGAATAATTCAAAAATGGCTCAACAGATTTTACTCAGATATCCAATGTAATCACTTCTGGGCTGAGGTTGAGTGTGGAAAATTGAAGCCAAAAGGAATTTGAATTATGACCAATGGGAAAAGGGTTAGGGAGGTAGGAGAGCAGCTGGATTCTAACTACATCACAAAGAGCCTCACAGCTACAACTGCTTTCCTATTCTAATTCCACATGAATGGACACCACATATTTGTATGGATAACATAGGAAGGAATTTTCAAAGTTGCAAGTGAAAGCAGTCTGCAAACATCAAATCATCAGACAGTGTTTGCTTGTGTGTAACCAATCATTTAGGAGTAGAGAAGAGGGAAAAAGAAATCTTTTGATGTGGTTGACTTAACAAGTGGATGCAGAAAGTTTATATGCAGAAAGTTTATTCATGAGCTGGAGCAAGTGGCATCCTCTAGATAACTGTATTTATCAAGGTTGACTGAGGAATGGGGACTGGGGATGTGGCATGGCCCAGGTTAGATCAGTGACTGTCCATGAAGCAGTGACATGGACGATGCCATACTGAAATGAAAATTTACCCTACAAAATGCCAGATTGGTTTTTGAAAAGGAATAACTAGGTGGGAGGGAAAGCCAACTTGTCTCTGAGTATTTCAGCGTAGGCTGAATCATGCCACTTCAAAATATTCTGTACTCCCTGTGTGAAGCCAGATGGCATGAGCTCAGGTAAGCGTGCCCAGTGACAGCAAAGCAAGCACTAAGGTCTCTGTAAATGCTGCTGCTCCCTGCTCCTGAGGTGGTTTGTCTCTCTGCACCTAGCAGGCAAAACCTGGACACATTCAAATGATCTCTGATGACTAAAACCAGCTGCCTTCCCCTTCTGTCTCAGCAAATCTCAGACTTGCCATTGCTTTAAAAAGCTTCTTGGCAGCTGTTTGGATGAATTTGAAGGACAGCTTGGGAAGCTGAACTTGAGCATTTTCTGGAAGAGCAGTGACAGGCAGCCTCAGACAGCACCTCAGCTCAGTGTGATATGCTCAGTTTTGTGTTTGGGTCCCAAAGGCAGGCCAGACTGGATTTTCCCATTGAACCAAGTGGAAGTCTTACCAGTTCCACAGGAGCCTGTTGGAAGTTCACCTTTTCTGTGAACACAGACAAAAATCCTCAATGCTTTTTATGTAGTGTCACAAATGAAAACGATATTATAAATAAAAGCACAAGAACCTGTGATCTTAATCCAGTGAGAGTACTGTAGGAAGGTGCCACGTGCTAGCATTCAGCTAAGCCCAGGAGGCTGCTTTTAGCAATGGGAAGGTAGGAACTTCAGTTTACCCAAGAAGTGACTCTGAGGAAAGCAGTGAAAGCAACACAAAAGCCCAGGTCAGGAAAAAAAGCATGAACTAAAAGGTGTCATTTCTGTCCAAGCTCAGTGAGGTATGATCTAATGCAGTGGTTCAATCTTGAAGTGTTTATTCAAAAATATAGATGACTAATTTAAAATGAGTTCCAGGTGAAATTCAAGCTTTCTGTAGATTAGACATTTAAATGTATTTCTAAAGCAATGCAGTGGATTTTAATTAGTGAAGTTTTATACAAGCTTTTCTATATAAATACAAAATAATGAAATGCACATGCACATAAACACAACAAAATTCAAATCCTCTCTTCCAATAAAATTCAAGCTTTCAAGCTCAAAAAAACCGGAAACATCTATTTCTGTTTTGAAAAGAACATTTTATAATTAAAAAAAGAAAAAAAAAAAACAAAGAAGAAAAAATAAAACTATTGAACTTTTTCCAGAGAAAATATATTTTCAGATATGCAGACAGGAATCAATCTATATGAAAGTCACAACTTGTTTCTACTTCTTTGGGCATTATTAAGAAAACAACATGATACATACAGAGGAAAAAAAAAGTATAATTTGTCGTGTTGAAACCAAGGTGCTCCTGAAAAAATTTATTCCCTTTTTGCAGTGTCATTTCCAAAATGAGTTACACCTGCACCTTCTGAGGCTGCATTGCTGATAGAGAAATCAGAGAAAATGGTTGAACCTATTGGATCTGTTCTGGTCCAAGCCAGCTGAATACTCAAGTGCCTGTCAATTTGGAATGGCCATGGCTCAGAAGCAGCTTGAATGCAACATGGTCAGAGCAGCTGTGTGGGTCTCTGTTCCCTCATTCCATAAGCCTTGAGAAAATTCTCAGTTTATTAATGACAGCATTTTTGAAAGCAATTAATGCTGCATTAGGGACATATTTTTATTTTCTAGGCTGTCAGATCCCATTGTTAGATTACCAAACTTTAGCAGAACACAAATTTTGTAATTTCTCCTCCTATATTGAAAAGAACTGAAGAGCAATTTGACTGAAGGCCTACCATGTTTTTTGTCATTGGGCTTGTGAAAGGTTTGAAGTTATGATGTCAATCTCCCTGCAATGAGCAAGGCTTATTACCTTTTGGATTAAGATTTCATGAACACCAAGCTCCTTACAGCATGGTTTTTCCATTGGAAGGAATTCAGGCCTCTAAAATGTCACCAGCCACCTACAAATAGATCATGCAGGACCTGCATTAACTTGTTGCATTTCATCTTTGTTTCACAATTTCATATGAAATGATACTGTCTGAAGTTAAATTTATCACTTCTTTGCTATCAAGGACAGCCTTTGAACATGTTTTATGTATAAAATCCAACACCACTTTACCAAGAGCAAATGTTTCCAAAGAAAAATAGAATTTTCCCAGAGTTAACAGTGACTCACGGGGTCTGAAGCTTTAACTGATGAGAATAAGCAGAGAAGTCATAAATGAGGTTATGTCATCTACATCATTTGAAGATGTCTTACCACAGAGCCCTGAGATATTTGCTGAAGACATACCCATTTTAAGACCTCACTAATGGATCATGGAGTCTACTACTGATGTGGTTTTTTATTCTTTCCTTTTTAGGTTTACTGGAAAGCTGTAGCATCTGTGGGCCACAAACAACAGACCAAAAGACCAAAAGACTGAAGCAGGTATCTGTTAGCTACTTGTGAGTGATCATAAGCCAGACCAGAACACTTTTCAAGAACACTGCTTTAAAATAATGAGGGTTTCCAGAGCAAAAACAATGACATGTTCTGGACTAAGACTCTTTCCAGAAACTAAACAGTAAGTTACAAAATAGGCCAGTTCTCAAGCATTTTGGAATGACAACAGTTCAAAATTTTTGTGGTGAAAGCATAACCTTTGAAACTGTTATTTCGCAAACAAATGGCAAGCTCTGTCCTTCTTCACACAAACACAAGATTTGATTGCCTCTGTAAAAACTGTCCCCAAAGCATTTCCTTTGGCTGGTGTGGAATGCTGACTATTCATTAAATCAGGCACAGAAAGAAAATTTTTTGGCCCTTATGAACTTTTGAAGCTTTGGGGGCTAGCAGCTGCTTATCTTATGAACAGAATTTCCTGTTAGTATCCTTCTAGCCTATTTGTTCACTAGAAGCCCAACAAATGTCAACAAAAATAACACTCTCTGTTCCAATTTCTAAATACAATTGAGAAATCTCAGATATTTTACACTTCTCAAATAGATCCATGTACTATTAATGAAAGTACTATTATGACCTTGCTCAGATCTTGTTTAGCTCCGGTGGTTGTTAGTTGGGTTGAAATGATAAAGATGTTGAGGGACAGACTATAAATACCATGTTCCTGTAGCATAAAATGTGCTTCTAATAGCAGTGCCAGCAACCATTTTAGGAAAGACTAAATAATTTTAATTGTTAAAAAATGGCCCTTTTCATGCTCTGAGGGTCTGATTCTTATTAAAACTGCTTTTTGGTAGAACTGAAGGATAAATTAAACATTCTACTCCTTCAAAAGTTCATTCAAATTGTAAATAGTTGAAACAAGTCTTTCCCCTCTGATCAAAACCAGCCCTAAGGGGATCCTGCTCGATTTTTGGATTGGTAAACGTGCAGAAAGATGAAGGTTTCTGAAAATGCCATTTCTAGCAATGCCTGCTGCATAGAATGGTGCTGATCTACCATCTCCAAGGGCATTTGTCACCAACATTAAATCAACTGGGTAGATACCCAGTTTCTAATGGAGCAGGACACACCAGTGCAGGAATCAGTGCTACTCAGCTTATTCCCAGGGAGGCAGTGGGAAAGCTGTGCCTGATTTTTCAAAGCAGGGACCAGACACATGACAAATCATTTATTTTACTTAAGACACTACTGGAGACACTACTGCAGAAAGCCAGGAGTCTAGGAAGACCACCCACCATCCTGGGCCTAAAACTACATTGCCTTGAACTCCTTTGACAGCAGTGGGTGATATTTGTAGCACACAAGTGTGTGGTGCTCCGTGGTCCTTCTAAAAGGCAGGAGCCGATTGGGGAGCTATGAGAATTATGCACTACACCCCTTCACAGCGTTTGGAGGAAGTGATCCTCCTGCTGGCCTTGCTAGATTTAAAGTATCAAGAGAAACAGCATTGTGCAAGGAAACAAGGAACTCTGTGAGCAATTGAAGTTACTGTAACAAGTGGAAGTTATTTTGTTTTCCAGATCCCTTTGGCTGATGTCCAGTCTGCCACACACACACACACACACACATGTTGTGCTGCGTGCGCACACAGAAACTGCAGAGCACGTGTGCAGTAAAATCAGAGCATCCAACATCTGCACAGCACATCTGGTCTCGTTTATGGCAGATGCTGACTTGCTATGTGCATGTGCCTTAAGAGAAACGTTTTTAATGTGCCTTTAATAACTGCTGGCCTCCTGACTCAATTGTCTGTCTAAAGATGTGTCCAAACATTTTCCTAAAGCCAAGGCATTCAGGATGCTCATATCAGTACTTTCTGATGTTCTTGAGGTGCAAGTTGTCATTAAAACCTTACCCTAAAGTGGAGCAAAACTGGAGTCCCCCCCAAAATGAACACATGCTAGCTATTCATGTGAGATTTCTGTTGTCACAGTCGGATAAAACTGCCCGATAGGTTCAAAGCTGTGAAGGGGATGGGAGAAAAAGTTTAGATTTTGCATTTCTGTTTGCAAATATTTTATTTTCCATGCCTTCCTTTGTATAGAACATCAATAGTGGCACTGCCAACATTGTCCTGTAACCTGGAATCCAGAAAGCTCTTTATCTTGTCAGCAAATGGCAAATGCAGAAAACATGAATTCTCCAGAACTAGCATTTGCCCTAAGATTGTGGCAACAAATCCAAAGTAATATACAATGCCTTTTCATTGACATTAGTGATTCTTAATATTTCAGGGGGTATCTGCTTATTCACACATATATTTGTACTTTTTCCATTAGGATGCTGCATTCCTAAGTCCATTGGTAAGGAAATTTGTTTGGCATCAGAAATTCAAGGGGCATACACAAGCCACATACTGTCTTACTTACAGCTTATTACATGTACTGCAAGTATAATTTTCCTTATTTGTTGCTAAAACACATTTTATAATAGCTGCTTTATAAATAATCAGGCATATAATGAAATCCACGTGAGTACTTGAAGGTGGCTCTGGATTCTCACTCAAAAGTTCCCCAGACCAAACCTGTACAGTGTTTCCCTTGTGGAGGGGGACAGACAGCCTTTGCTAAGGATGTTTTCCTTTTATTGAGTGCATGGCAATGTTTTGGGTTATGAAGAATTGCTTCATTGTGTTCATTAGCATTTCAAAAGCATTTAGCTTGGCTGGAGCTCTCTAAAAGGTTGCTGTGAACTGTATCACTGTATCTATATAGGCACTACCGAATACAATAGGAAATAGGATATATTTACATTTTTATGACAGTTTCCTGAGTTAAAGGAATGTGCTGACTACTTTGAAATTGAGAGAAAGTTCTCTTTCTTCTGTTCCTCAGCCTGAATGTTCTTATGTGCAGCACAACTGTGGTATCACAGTGTAGGCAAAGTCATTGTTATTTTAACCATTCTTGCATTTTCAATGGTGCAAATGCAGGTGTGGGTAGAAAACCAAATCTGAGTGCTGAGGCTTGTCTGGTGACTAATTTCATACCTTCTCTGTGCTTGTGAGACATGTCACAGGGAAGAACTGTATTATTCCCTTCTAGATCACAACTACATATATCCCTGAGTGCAGAAGAGTAAGAGGGACAGGTCCTGGAATTCTATTCAGTCCAAAATATGAAGCATTTAACACAGCAGGTTTTGTATAACTTGTCAAAGTGAACAGGTAGCTAGCTAGAAACAGGCTTCAAGGTTGGACAACTTGAATGCAGATTCTGTATTCCCTCCTTGTACAGCATAAATCCCTGCTGAACAGTAACTGAAAGACCATGATCAAACAGTAAAGGCATGCCTTGTAGGAAGGATGAGCAGGGGAAAAGAGGGCACAAGCAAGGAAGAAGAGAAGGGAGGCTTATTAGAGTCAGGCTGTCCAGTGTTCCAGCATGAAGCTGGAGGACACGCTCACCGAGCATGTCCCTGTGTCAAGAACCTGCGAGGAGGCTACACTGAGTCTGTAAGAGCTACCTGACCAAGAAGGCATAGAAGATGCTTTCTAAAATTATTAATAAAGGTTTCTTGTTTGTATGCTCTCGTCCTTTTCAAGCCTCTAGACATCAACAACATGGCAACATTCTAGGAAACTCCTAAACTGTGTTGGTGATAATTTCACAATACAAACATTAGAGTCTCAACCACAGGTTGAGCCCTACCAGACCTATTGCTCACAAACTGTGAGCAGCTTGTGGAAAATGCAGTCATGGTTGGCAGCTTGGGCTGCAGTAGCCACAGGATGATTGAGCTCAGGATCTGAAGGAGGGCTGGGAAGGAAAGCAGCAGGGTTAGGATTTTGCATTTCAGGAGAGCAGACTTCGGCTTATTTTTAGGGAATTACTAGGCAGAGTGCTCTGGGAAGCAGCCATGAAGGGGAAAAATGCCCAGGAAAGCTGGCTAATTTTTAAAGAAAACTTCTTGAGAGCTCAGGAAAAAACCATCCTGTTGGACAGGAAGACTGGGAATACTGGCAGAAGGCCTGTTTGGCTAAGTCAGGAGTTTCTCAATGAAGTACAACACACAAAAAAAAAAAAAAGAAAAAAAAAAGGAGTGCACAAGAAGTAGGAACAAAGAAAGACAATTAAATGAGTGTGCAACAATATCGCTGAGCAGTGCATTAGGACAAATGTTATTGAGACAAAATCAGGATGGTCAAAGCAGAAGGTGGGTCTGGAGCTAAAACTGGCCACAGCCAGAGAGGGCAATATGAAATTGCAGGAACATTAACTGGAAAAGGAAGCTCAGAGAAAAGGCAGGTCAGTAGGTGAATGAGGAGAGGATCTAGTAACAAACATGGAAATGACTAAAGTACTGAAGTAATAAATCCTTTTTGCTTCACAGCCAAAACCTGTTCCCAGAGCCTTGTGTGTACTAGCATATATTTGGAAAGATGTGGTGAGTAGGGTAGGGGCACAAAACATTAGAGGAAATATTCAGTTTGTGGGAAGAGGTGGATGCTGACAGAGATGGCTGATGTGATTGTGGTGCCTCTGTCCATAGAGAATAATAACAATCTGGAGAGGTAGCTGAGGACTGTGTCTTCTGGACATTTCCAAATCCAAGGACAAGAAGGCAATGAGGGCTGGTCAACAGTTCCAAAGGGTTAATCCTCCTTTGCTGGACAATTACCTTCTCTGACAAAATGACTGACAATGAAGGCAAGGTCAGATTGATGGGTATAATATATCTGACCTCAGTGAAGAATTTGACATCACCTCCTACTGTAACCCAAATCTCACCTAGCAGCTCAGAAAGTTTGGACTTGACTAGAGTAGAAATTGGGCTCAAAGGATAGAATTCAATGGCTTGAGGTCTGAGTGCTAACTAGTGCAGTTCTTCAGAGGGTAACACTACAATCTATATTATCCAGTGTTTCATCCACAGTGTTGATGATGCACACACCCTCCACAAATCTGTGGATGATGCTAAATTTGGGGGGCAGCTACTGACACCTCAAATGGCAGAACTTCACAGTTCTTCACAGGTTCACAGTGACCTGAGAAAATGGGACTCAGTAAGGACAAGTACACCTGGGGCAGAATAAATGAATGTATCAGTGCTAGCAGGGAACTGCCTGGAAGAACAGCAGCCTCACTGATAAAGATCTGGGATTACAGGTGTTGTTTGGTGTGACAGTGGATGCCAGGCTGAACCTGGGACAACTGTGTGCTCCCATCATGAATAAAGCAAATGGTTAAAGGTTTGCTTAGGTGTGCATGGCTAACAGATCAAGGGATCTTGATACTCCTTGCTTTAATCTGCTGCTTGGGAGACCACAGTTGGACTACCGTGTCTGGCTCTGGAACACAATTCACGAGGGAGACGGTCCTGCAGAAGGTTACCAAGGTGGCAAGGGACACAGAACATATAAGCTGTGAAGTAAAATTGAGGGAGCTGGGCTTGTTTAGTTTTGTAAGGAAGATACAACAGGGAGATTGAACAGCCTATTTGTTTTTAACACAAAGTGAAGATATGAAGATGACAAAGTCAAATTTCTTTTTACAGTAGCAAGCACAAAGCAGGCAAGAGTAAGGGACACATTTTGTGACTTGGGAGGTTCAAAGAAATCATTAGGAAAACATTAATCATCAAGATGGTAATGCAGCACTGAAAGATGCTATGAAAGATGCTGTAGAGTCTCAAACTTTAGAGATTTTCAAGACTTTTCCAGACTAAGCCATGACAGACCTAATATAGCATTAATGACTGCCTGATTTAAGCAGAAAATGGAACTATATAACTCCTCAAAACAGCTCTTGTAATATGCTGTGATGTGTCTCTAGTCTTGAAGTCTGGCACTTCAAGGAGTTTATTTTGCTACTGGGCTGTGTAGCAGGGAAGGATATACAATTCAGATTGTCAGGGAAAACTTCTTGGTAAGGAAGTAATTTCAGTTTATGGCCTTTTTTCCCTCATTTATCTCAAATAAGATATTTTTTAGAGTTGTTTGTTTGGAGAGAGAAGAGGAAATCGTATATTCAAGCGCTTTATTTTGAAAGGTGTCAGCAATCAATAAAATTGGATTGTACGTAAATCCAGAAACTGATAATTAAGCAATCAAATGGAAAGCAACCTGTAGTCAAACTGCTGACATGTAATTTTTGTTTACAATATCAGCTTCAGTATACCATGGTAAAAATGGTCTGGTTCAGCCTTTGTACCGTTACAGCACTGCAGGAAGAGCTTGCAGTATATTCTTCCCAAGATTCCTGGCAGGCCAATGACCTTGTAGTGAACTCGACATTCCTGCTATTTACTGAGGTAAATCTTGTTCTAGCTTCAGCAGAAGGCTGGAAGTGGAGGCAAACCTTCAGCATCTGTCATTCATTGCATGGTATTGGGAATGAGCTGTACCAGCCTCAAGTGTTTTTGCATTTTGTGCTGAAAGCAGCTTTACAATGTCAATGGTTACAGGGAACAGGAGAAGTCAGCCTTCCTTCAAGCTTCCTATTTCTTTGTCTGGTTGGGGCATCTTGTGGCTTTTGTGACAAAATTGCTTCATGGATGTAAAATAAACTGCTGGCTACCGGCTTGTTCCTCCATGAGAAAGGCTTACTCTATAACTGGTAATTTTTTCAAATAATTTCAAAATTTCCAAAATGCTATAGGAAAGGCTAGCAAGTATTTGCTTCTATAGATAGAAGAAAGCAGTTGAGAAAGCAACATGGGAAAAAGCAACATTTTGTCCTCTACTATGCTGTGCTCAGAGGCCTAATTAGTTAGGCCAGGATATACTTTTTCTTAAAAACAGGCTTTTAAAAAATAATATGCAAAGAAAGAAGGCAAGAGGATTTGCTTTGTTATGTAAGCAACTTCAGCACACAAAATAAACAGACATTGAGTAGAACTGGCAAAACAAGAAAACCAGATGTAGACTGTAGACTGAACAAGACTGGAGCTTCAGAATATGCACATGCCTATGCATCCATTACACATCACTGCAAATTCACCATGAAATCCTCAACAGTAAGCTTATTACATCTGTTCTGGAAAACCAATATTGCCTCAGAATATGACTGGCCCGAAATGCAGAGGTCAGCTTTTCTTTCTACGTGCAACAGTAAGGAATTTTGTTCTTAGTATTGGTGGCTTCCATGCCAAAAATGGAGCATAGGTTAGCTTCTGCCTGAGCTGATCTGATAACCCCTCCAATACCCTTCTTCTCTTCTGCAAGGAGGAAATCATCTGCTCTAGGTGCAGTTCTGGCAGCAGTACTTCCTCCCTGGTGCATAATTTCAGTCGTCTGGCTATGTTGGGACAAGCAGCAGGAGGTGACTGAGCCAACATCACAGGCATTGGCTACCAATACAGCAGGGGGACACAGCCCCCAATAAGTCTGGCCTTGCTGCCACTTAGGCTCTTTAACTCCCACTGCAGGGGTATCACCCTGGCTGCTCTGCATGCCATGGTTAGGACTACAAGCACTACCTACAGCACTCTGGTGTGTATGGCCGGGAAAAGTGGCTCCACGCTGCAAAAGGACAGGCTGCTCAAGTGGAAGACTGAAAAGCAAGATGCCTGCTTGTTTTCTACTAATTTTCAGTAAATTTTGACTTGATTTTACTTACTTAAATGTATTTACTTACTTAAATTTATTTACTTAATTATTATGAATTCCTGTATATCCCTTACATTCCCTTTGCATTGGTGAAAAATGGTATAAATCCCTGCCTCTGCCAAGGAGACAAAGTGCTGGTTTGTAAGGGTAGGAAGGGGAGAGAGTGGAGAGGGAGAGCACAAAGAAGAGCTAAAACAAAGAAGAGTTAAATCTCTTAAACTCTAATAATTCATTGTTCACTGGCCACTGTTTCATGCTCTCATTTCCCAGTTCACTTTCTCAGTTCAAATAGCTGCCTGAAAGCCCTCCTGCTAATGCAGTGGCTATCGTGTTTGGAGCAAAAACTCTTTAATGATTTGAGTAGCAGCCTCTGCTTGTTAACGGCTCAGCCTCAAGATTACAGAGTTCATGGAACCCAAGACACATTTACTAAACTGGCACTTACCTCCAGGTGTGGTTTTAGTCGTGTTATTCTGACTGATGAGTTAAAACACAAAAGTTTGCAAAGAGCAGATGGGGTCAATAAAAACTGGAATCTGTGAACTTGACTAACCAGAAGTAAAGCTATATTCCTCTTCACAAAAATCCCATGCTGAAGAGTCTAGACTGTAAGGTCACACCATGGACTGCTGGTCACAGCTCTTTTGGAAGGTGCTTGGGACTTTTACCATCTTGGAAATGATAGTGTTCCAGGAAGAAACTTGGAAAATACTTGCAGAAAGTTAAAACTTTCCATTCCAACAGGTGGTTTGTCCTCTGAGTTTTGTGTCAGACCTACCAGCAGTGAGGCCTCTTCTAGTGATTTTGATGAGAAAAGATGATGCCCTCCTTGTCCCATCAGAAAGTTATCTCCTTTTTAACTCACTAAATAGAAGCTGGAGGTGCTGTTTGCATGGTCTGAGTGGTTGGTACTGAAATTAGCTGATCTTCAGCGAAGGACAAATGGCAGCGTGGTGGCAACAGCAGCCATGCCTGTCACCAAGGCTGCTGCCAATCCCTAAATAAATAGGAGCTGCTGAGCAGGCAAAAAGCAGCATCTGCTTCTGCTACATGAATTGTCCAGTTACACTGGTCAGTGAACTGTGGCTGACAAAGCAGGCAAAGTCTGATACTTCAGTCAGTTATCAGCTTCTGCATCTCCACAGATCCCACTGGCCTTCATCTTTTTTCCTTCAGAAGTTTTTCAGTAAAGCTTGAACTATTTTGTGTGTCTAAGTAAGTGTTAGATTTATGTACTGTGACAACCTTGATCCTACCATATGTCAGGAATTCCCATATGTTCTTTCATTTGTAGCATCCACAAGATTCACTCAATAAAGGCAAAAGGTACAGCCTGGCTATAGACCCTCTGTCATTCAGCTACAAACAGCTGGTAGTGCACATTACAAGGCTTATTTAAAGCTCAAGTACTTTCACCCATCCTCTCTTATAACTAAACGTGGCACGTAAAAATGTGAAAATAAAAATATCAGTGCAGTGTAGCATTTCAAAGAAGCATTCAGGAAGCAGACAGCCTGTCTTGCTCCAACGTGGAGAATCCTGTGGCTGGATGTATGGCCCATGCTCTGAGAATGTACTCATCTCTGGTATGGAAAGACAGGTCCTCTAGGTGTGAGGTGCATAATTTACCACGTAGCTGCTCACACTTGCTCTTGGTAGTCTGAAGCATTGGGTCCTTTGTGTCACCATCTACTGCTAGCATTTTGATTTCAGATAAATCTCCACAACTGTCTCTTGATTGGAAGCAGAGGAATGTTTCTGCACACAGGAGTGTTCTCAACAACTCTATGGACATATTAGTCAAGGAATAATGGGTCAGAGGCATAAGCACAATCTGATTCTTTTTCTGGGGGACCCACTTCAATCTCAGCATTTACAAATACTTTTAGCTTTAACCTTCTCAACTGTAGTTTTTTGACTCTTCACAAGCCATTTGCAGCTTGCTCTTGGCACAAATAGCACAATAAAGAAACAGTTTTAAATCTAGGGCCTCCAAGTTGAAGGAGTAAAGGGGACTGAGAAAGCTGGCTGTATTGGTATAGGACTAGAGCTGCTGTAAACTTTGAAGGTTTAAACTCTTTTGCATACCCACTTCAGTCACCATAGGTTCCCAGAACATCTCATTTCAGTCAGTTCCTGATCTAGAGATACCCTTCATTGTGAGAAGGTGGGAAAGGACAGGCAGGGTACACAAAATAAGTTTATAAGCAGTAGGAAGGCAGTAGAAAGAAAACTAAATGATCCTATAAATTTATCTCCTACAATGAGTCCCCAGGGTTTCCCACAGTCAGCTTCCAGGATGGGAGTGGTGTTAACAGATGTCAACAGTGGCAACAACAGCTGGCTCTCAGGGATATTTTCCCCTGTCAGAAAAATTTGTCCATCTTTTCCTTTCTCTGCTTTGACTCTGGAGTAATACTGGCACTGTTAGGAGAGTTTTAATTATAAGACTGTGTTTGCAAAAGCACAGATGTAGGTGACTCTCAAGTGGCCCCATGTGACCCAGCTTGAATCCAAAAGCTGAGCTGTGGTACCAATGTCATGAGTGCTTTCACCAAGGAGCAGTATGCCAGGTAAACCAAATGGCTTAAGCTGGAGTTAACTCAAGGAACTGCATGTTGTGCTGTCCTTACACAGCTAACTGAGGTGCCAGCAGGCCCCTGTTACAAACTGGATATTGCAAAGCAGCAAGCACAGAGCTAATCCACAAGGGAGGAGGAGCCAGAAACTGAGAGAGGGACAAGTTAAGGAGATAAACCAAACCCAGAGTCCATTCAGAAGTTTCAGAGAGAAGAAGTAGAAGATTGGGTCACAGACAGGGATGGGATCAAGGACAAGATTGGTGTAGCTGGGACAGGGACTGATGGCTTGGGCTGAGCTGGAATGGGGCACTGAGTCATGGGCAGGGGTGGGGGAAGTCTCAGGGGAGGCTTGGCAGGGGCAGTCAGGGCTAACAGTGTCTTTGGGGCCATGGTGCTGGGGTTCATAACCAGAAGTTTTCTCTTAAGGTGTGAATCCAAAAACTTGTGTTTCAGACAGAATAAGGTTTTAGTTCAATAAGTAAAGTATGTAAGCATCCTTCATTGCAGAGATCAGAGCAGCAAGTACTGGAGCAAAGAATTATGTTTTTCTTCCCTGAGGGTATTTGACACTCTTTTCTGTGCACTCACTTCTCCTGCCTTTTAGGAGGTACATTGTAGGTAGCTGTCACATCAGTTTGATCATCCAGTCAGGTGTGCATTTGCTCCTGCATTGCTGACATTCTTGTAGCTGAAAAAAACCAGAATAAAATACTAAAAGAGAAGCCAATTCTGATCACTATCAAGATATTGATATGGTCACTCCAGCTGTTAACTGAAAGACATTTTTGTGGCCATAGAAGCCAAACAGTGAATGCCTTATTCAGCTATTTCTTTGGTGAAACCTGCCAGTGAAAATGGAGCAAGGAGTCTGAGATCTAACCGATAGATGGTCATGGAGAAGCCTGGCATGAATAAATCATAAGGGAAGCTTATGGTAGTTGAACACATTTGCTTCTCTTGCACATAAGTAACTCTAACTCTTTAGGGTACGTGGGGTAAGAGACAGAAATAATCCAGATAATTGTGCTGTCAGAATAGCAAATATATCCATCTTTGGAAAAACTTGCATGCAGACTTCAGTGGAGCAGAGAAGCCTTTTAAAATTATGGCTAGTGCAGGATCTCCTGAGAGGCACATATGCTTTGTGTTACAGACTGAGCTGAAGCCAGAAACACTGGGGTAAAGCAGGGTTCACAACCCACATATCCTTACCTGGCTATAGGCACGAAGCCCCACTTCTTTTGGTATAAACAGAACCAGTCTAGCAAAACTAGGCTCAGGACTTTGGGTTGTCCAGATTAAAATTATCAGAGGCTTGCATCTGTCTTTATGTCAAGACTTAAATTTGGATTGAGGTGTTCCAGTAGTGACTTATCAAAGTTGTTATTTTGGGATTTAATCAAAGCTCTTTCTTTTATGTGCTTTGCCTGCAAATTTTTGAAATAAAACCTTATGTCTGCCTATGCCATTGCAGTCAATTTTTGAAATTTATGTAGCTAGTAGTTATATAGGAGAGGAGATGATATCCACTGCAAATAGAAAATTTTAGAGATGTCTTATGCTAGCATCTTGCATTTGCCCCAGAATAAATTACTCTATACCCAAGAGAATCAACAGGAAATTCAACTGTAATTACAGTTTAGATATTAACTATAAAATTTACTTTACCTGAATAATAATCTTAAGAAACAGTCAAAATTTGCATAGCATGGTGAAAGAAAAGAAACCATTATTACGAAAATGCTTATGGGGTAAACGGGCTTGGGAAAATCGCTACATACGGGAAACTTGGGAACGGTTGTTCTCTTCGCCTGGACGCCGGGAAAACCAAGTTCTGCCAATAAACTGAACAAAATGCTCCCTCTTGTGGTGTAAACTCGGGAATAGGAGAGCACGGGGCAGCAGCTGGAGGCCGAGGGGGGAACCCGGCCGTTCCTGCAGCTGCAGCCGGAGCTGTCAGGTTTGGGAAGCCTTCTGCGAGAAGCCTGGATTTGCTCCTGTTTTGTTGTGATTTTAAGTGTGAGGAAGGCGGTGTTTCATTTGCAAGGCTGAAAGACGGGCACAGGTGATGGGTTTTTACTTTTTGTTGTTGTTGTTGTTTGCTGGTCATCTCTCCCTTCCTATGGAATAAGTTGGAAAGCTCCCCTGCTATCCCAGCACAGGTACTCCTTACTGATCCTAGCTTCTTCTGAGGAAAAAGTACAAAGAATGATCAGGCACAAAGATGGACTTGTGGGTGACAGGGATACAGGCAGAAGGGTGGAAGGAGATGGGCATGTGAGTATTTTGGACTTGTGTTGTGGAATGCTGGGCTAAGAGATGTAGCTTGTGGCTCTTGTCAGACCCAATATACTCAGAGAACAAAGACTTGATTATTAATCAGAAGAGCAAACAACAACAATTAAAGATGAGGAAATAGTGTTTAGGATTGGATTTTTTCCTTCTGGAAAAGATGGAAATTTGACAGCAGGTGACACTTGTAAGAGAGACAGGGCTGAACAAGGCTGGGCCTGAAATGTTGAAGCTGGAGGGAAGAACACTGAGATACAGTAGGTGGCAAGAGGTGGCAGGAAGAGCTGGCTAAGAATACTTAGGTAGCCTGGCTATGTGTCAAAGCAGAGTAACACTGTGGATTTCAGAAAAGCAGCTGTTAATTACACAAAATGGCCTAGACTTGCTGTTTCCACAACAGACCTGGTTATTCATCTCTTTGCAGGTGTCTCTGTTCTGCACTCTTTCTTCTTCCAGATACCGTTTTTTCATTTCAGAAGAAAAAGGAGGGAATACCTTGCACGCCCTTGGTTAAGACAAAGATATTCAAAGGCTGTTTAGAATACCCATTTTATTAAACAAGACGTTCAGATATGTATCTTACCTTGATGCAGCTGAGTAACTGAGATGAGCATTCAATGAATTTTGAATTTGGCTGTCCTGAGATACATAATTTAGCATGTAGGTGTATTTAAAAGAATATAGCTGGTGAACTATGGTTACCATCTCAGCCCTCTAGCTGCTGAAAACTGTAAAAGGATCAAAACTCCTCACAAACTGATTGTAGCAATGACTATTTCTGTGCCATTTTTAGTTGTACAGGCTTTTCCAAGCAGATGACTCAGAATACACTTTTATTTCTGAGAAATATTGTGAACCCTGTGTAACTTGGAATTCAGCTACTAAGTCTGATAGCACTCGATTTCATGCAGGTGAGCATTCATTGCCTAAGCCCACATTTAAACACAAGCTTAAATAACAGCCTCTTTCTTTCCCTCTAATATTGCTCCACACTAATTGTGCGGTGGTTGGGCGATTTTACAAGACAATCTCGACCGTCTGAATGTCATGGCCTCACGGGCACTGTTAGCCTCGATCGTCCCGGCCCAGCCTAACCTGGGGCTCCCTCTGAGCCCTACCCTTGCTCTAGGACTGATTTCAGCCCAGCCCAGGTTCTCAGCCCCTCACTGAGCCATTCTACAGACAGGCTGCTGTGTTCTGCCCGCCTCAGCTTTACTCCACGGCTAAATTCGGACCCATCTTGCCTCTCACTTCTCGCCAGCCCTGCCTCACAAATACTCCCGGCTCAGAAATAAAACTGAGGAGAGGGATTTTCTCCCTTGACCTTGCAGCACGCCACGGCCGGGCAGGCGCCGGCGCTACTGCTGCCTCTGCAGGGATGCTCCCGGGAAGGCGGGCGGGCGGATCCCTGCTCCCCGGGCTACGCGGGGCGGGACGTGCCTCGGCTCCGTGGGGAGCGGCCACCTCCTTCTCCGACGGCCGAGGACGTGTCAGGGCGTGCCCAGCTCCCTTTCTTCTTTTTCCTCGATTACGCAATTGAACGCTGACTGCTGCATGCCTCACCCGTGCGGTGCAGCCGCGCCCCCCGAGCCCGTCATCGTGAGTGCAGAGATACCGCGGCCGGGGGCGCGGGGGGAGAGGGTCCCGCCTGCCCTCCCTCTCCCCCTCCCCCCTTCCTCCCTCCCCCCAGCTGCGGCAGGGCGCAGCCAGCCCGTGAAGGAGGTGGGATGCTGCATCGGGCAGGTGTGGCATGGAGAGCTCTGCGCCCCGGCGGCTGCAGAGCGAGGGTTAAACCACCAGGGAAACGCGGAGCGAACCAGAGCTAGAAAATAAAACCCCATAAAATAAAAATGTGAGGAAAAGACTGGCTTGAGAACGTTTTCACGAAAATATAAGGAATTGTCATTGCCCGGTGAACCCGCCGTGTCCGTGCTCCTCTTTTCCTCCCTTCACATCCAGGGCTTTTGTGTGACCGCAGGGGGACAACGGGGGCTCCCGCCGAGCTGCCAGGTCGTCCCTGAGCCTCTCCTCTGGCGTTTCGGACCGGCTCCCCACCCCGGCAGGGGCTGGGTGGATGCTCGGCGCAGCTACAGGTTGCAGGGTGCGGTGTGTGAAACACAAACTCAAATGCATTTTATTGCCCTATAGTTTTCCTTCATGGGAACGTCCGGGAAGCGTGACACCACACATCACACCGCACACCACAGCCCTCAGAAGAACACCCTGGCGGCCGCGCCCACCCTCTCCACATGCCCTGCTCCCCTTTCGATCCATATCCATCGAAAATGCAAACCGGACTTAACCTTATCACGAGCCTACTACGCATCTCTCACTCGGTCCTTGTCCCCAGATAAATGGAGAACAGCTTCCATTGTTCTTGCTGAAAGATGGTGCTGCTGGCTCTGAAGCCCCGGCGTAGCCGCATCGCGCCCCTTGAGCCAGAGGTTCCCGCAAAACGTGCCGCCACCTCAGTCCTTTCCCAGCGGCTCCGCTCCACCGCCCTTCCCGGGCTGCGGGTCCCGGGGCCGGTCACCCGGCGGAGCCATCGCCCGGCCCAGCCCAGCCCGGCCCAGCCCGGCCCAGCCCGGCCGCGCTCGGGGAGCAGAGGGCGCCCCAGCCCCGCGCATCGCCCGCCGCCGCCGGGCTCCCGCAGCGTGCAGCGGGCGCGGAGCACCGATCAGGGACACCCGGCCCCCGCCACAGCCAGGCTGTACAAAAAGGGCGGTGGGAAAGTGCGGGCAGCACCCTCGGCTGTGCTGCGGCGGCCTCAGGGATGCTTTGGAACAGGGGGAGATCTGGAGGGATACCAGTCCTGAAGCCCCAGCGACGTTCAGGCCAGCTCTTCAGCTGCAGGAGCGCCCGGGAGAGATCCATTCTCCTGAGAAATGTGTTGCTTTCCTCTGTTTTGCTGCCTTTTGTGTTTAACCGGCAGACCCTCTCCTTAAGCGTGCCAAGAGCATCCAGGCCCGAGAATTTTTAGTCTCTTCCTCCCGTGCAGCCCCTCTCCGCCGTGCCGGCGCCTTTCCCGCTCCCCGAGAGGGCTGCAGGTACAGGCAGGTGGCCCGGCTTGCCCGCTCCCTGTGCCGCGCAGCATCCCAGCTCCGCCGGGGCCGCACCGTCCGCCCCATGGTGCGCACTCGCCCCCGCCGCGGTTCGGGCGCGGAGGGTGGCGGAGCGCTCCGCACCTCGCCGCGCCGCGCCCGCTCTCCTCGGGGCAGGGAGGGTGGCCGCTCCCTTCCCTTTTTTTTTGAGGGGTGTGGGGGTGTAATGCTGCAAGGTGCGTTCGCGGCCCCGCGATCCAGCCCCCCCCGCAGCCTGCACGGCTGATATTTAAACCGGGGGTCCGTGCGCCCCCTAAGCGCCAGCGCCGCGCAGCGCATCCCCCGCCCGCCAGCCCGGAAAATAAATAAATAAAGCGTGTGGCTTTTGAACTGCCCACAGACTGTCACAGGGAAGGGGGGAGGGAGGGAAAGAGGGAGGGGGAGAGAGTGAGAAATGCAGAGGCAGCAGCCGCGGTAGCGGCGGCAGTGCTCCAGCAGGCACTAGGCACTCCAGTCCCGGCGAGCGAGCGGGCGAGAGCCTCAGCGCTCCGAGCGAGGCGAGGGGCTCTGGGCTACCTGGGACTCTCTTTGTGACACCTCAGCACACAAACACACCGACAGGGACAGAGGAAAAACACATAAAGGTAAGACGCGGTGTGTCTCACTTATGCCATTTACACAGCAGCCCGCGAGAGCTTTGCCATTTTTATCATTTTTTCCCCTTCCGCTGTGTCTCGATTGTGGGGAGAGGAGATGTGCGTATGAATCGGTAAGAGCAGAGAGAGCGGAGCAGCCCGGGAGGCGCCTGCCCGGGCACATTTTAGGAATACCGCTGCGAGGAGCTCGATTCCTCGAGAGGGGACCACCTGGGAGCGGGATCGAGGCACACAACGGACCGAAGGCGAGTCCGTGAGATTTAAATGCCCAGGAAGGCTCTCTTGGGGAAGGGTGGGGGTAGCGGTGGGTGTGGTGGGAATAATAGTGGTTTATGCCCAATTTATTTTCGGTGCTTTTAGCCTGTTTCCAAAGGGAGTCTGCTTAATTAATAACAATAATTTAAAATAAAAAGAAAAAAAGAGAGAAAAATAAAAGGAAAAAAAGGAAGATGCCCCAAGCTCTCCATGAAAGGAAGCGCTGGGAGAAGAGCACGCACGGCGCCAGGAAGATGGCAGGGCGGCTGGGCGGGGGTCGG